>CM048744.1:416200317-416762817 GCA_026315105.1 Locusta migratoria
TGTGCATAGCTACAACACTAGGAGAAAGGATGATATTCTCTACTCAAGGCTAAATCTAACTTTGGCTCAGGAAGGGGTGAATTATGCTGCCACAAAAGTCTTTGGTCACATACCAAGTAGCATCAAAAGTCTGACAGATAGCCAACTAGTATTTAAAAAGAAATTAAAGGAATTTCTGAATGGCAACTCCTTCTACAATGTAGATGAATTTTTAGGTAAAACTTAAAAAATAAAAATAAAAAATCCTTAAAAATATTGATTGTCAGGTATAGACAACATTTACTAAACTGACACATTCCACATCATTACAAAATGTCATATATATGATCTATGGAACAAGTATTAATCTAATCTAAAAGATGTACTGTTTACTTTAATGGTTGCATTCTTCAATAATTATTCTGTAATATATGTATACAGTTGACTCTTGGATGATAGATGAATAGCCACTGACTATTACGGATTGTCCTTAATTGTTACGGATTTATAACCTTATTTATGGAATTATGAGAAGTTCATAAAAAAGTTACTGAAATAAAACATTTTATGATCTGATGATTTCAAAAAATCTGAAAATATTATGTTTACATTTTGCTAATCATAATGCTACTAAGTTTTATAGATCATAAGGATTTACTGCCCCATCCCTGACACCTCTCCCCTTCTCCGTGGTCTAATGTGTGATTACTCACAACTCTCACAGTTGGAAGCTATTTAGATGGTATGTGCATTAACAGTTTGTATCCTGTAATATTAATTATTGCGTCCAGTGCCTGGTAAGATACTTGGTGTAACATAAAACTACTACTCAGACTCATCAAAAAAAATTAATTTCCCTGGGATTATATAATACAGATTGAGAAAATACCAAATATTTAGAATTCTCATGTAAAATTATGAAATAAATTTTCAAAAAAATTATTCCTCTCCTTTACCTCATGGTAACATCACATAATGAATTCAAGAGTGTCTATGCTTAATGGTATGAAAGTGTTAACATTATTTATAATACAGTAAGGACAGTTTACAACTCACCGCAAAGACGTGGCGACGAGCTGAGAAAGGCACATACGAAAGACACACACATACAACACTTTCAGCTGTCGGCCATGGCCTTTTTCAGAAAATAGAACACTTTGCAATCACACAGGCACACAACACAGTCATACAACCATCACCTCCGGCTGCTGCACTTCGAATCATGCTCTTGCGCACGATTGTGCGCTCCCACCCACGCACGCACATGCTCCCGCGTGCGCCCATGTCGTTATTCCCATCTAACACAACCCCACCACCGTGACGTAACCTTCCTATCCCCTCTCCCGTCCCCGATTTACTTGCCACGCAGAACGTGAGCTGAAGTGCAGCAGCCGGAGGTGATGGTTGTATGGCTTTGTTGTGTGCCTGTGTGATTGCGCATGAGTGTTCTATTTTCTGAAGCAGGCCATGGCCGATAGCTGAAAGTGTTGTATGTGTGTGTCTTTCGTATGTGCCTGTCGCAGCTCATCGCCACGTCTTTGCAGTGAGTTGTAAACTGTCTTTACTATATTATTAATTTCAACCTGTACTTCCCATTATTATATAGTGTTAACATTATGAATTATTGTTATTATTATTATTATTATTATTACAAAAAATTATTACAAAAAATTACTGCTATTTACTGAGTCTATTATCTCTCTTCTGATTTGGTTTTATGAAACTTTTGCTGTCGTGATTTTTTTCCTACACTATAATGCAGTGAATGGTAAAGCTGAATCAGTAACCATAAAAAATATATAAATAAAAATCAATATTACTCATTTTAATAGAGATCTAGCACTTTACAAAAAATTGATTATGGACAAATGCCATAAGGAATTACCCTAGCTGCATGTAATGGAGGGACTGATGAGCATAGCAGTTTGGCCCAATAGGTGTACAGACATTTTGGAACCTGTGGCGCCAGATTTGCTTATACTGACTCAGTTAAAAAAAAAGTACTGTTTGTATAGACAACTTGGCTTCTAGGCAACATAGCAGATGAAACAGCAGATTTTAAGCTAGACCTCCAGTAATACAGCTGTGAATACCTCATCCAATGTCATTCAGTAATTGTGTGATACATGCAGGCAGGAACATAGGAAGCCACAAAAATTACTTCTATTGCTGGTGGAAATTCTCCTTATATTAAGGTTCCTTAAATATTTCATAGATACATATGTCAGCCAGTTACAATTTTATTATTTGCACAAATTTATTCATCATATACACCTGTCACAGCATGAGCTGTAACACTGAGTACAGATTACTAGCAGTGAAATGTTTTACTGGTTTAGTGCTACTATTATTTGTTGTACTTAAATTCAATGTTACATTTATCTAATTAAACTGTTACAACTAAAGTAATCTGTTATGGGTCTAGCTATAGAATTATTATGAGTTTGCAACAAATGTGTAGTGTAAAAAGCTTATTCAGTATGTAGACTACAAGTAAGTTGTTTGAAGTGCATTTTTGTTGCATGTGAATATAAATAATTTTTTATTCAACAGTTGGATGTTCTGGAATACATTCATGACAAATCTTACATCCATGGGGATGTCAAGGGCAGTAATATACTGTTAAGTTTGAAGAAAGGCTTGGAAGATCAGGTTTACCTGGTGGATTTTGGTTTAGCAACACGATGTTCTAATACAGAATACAAGTTTGATCCCAAGAGAGCTCACAATGGAACCATTGAATATGAGAGCAGAGATGCACATGTGGGAGGTATGTAAAAATTGTAGAACTACTTTTATGTTAAGTACCACACAATTTACTACTTTAAAATAAGAGGTGATAAAAATCCTGTTTGTTTAGATTGCATGTTAAAGGTATTAATTACATGAAGGTATTTAATTAAAATTTGTGCCATAGTGAGGATTCAAACCTGGAATCTTCTACTTACTAGGCAGTCACTTTATCCACTCGGGATTGTGGATTTATGGATAAGGCGAATGTATGGGATATCCTAAGCATGTTGCCCTCCACAAAGCAAAACTTCAATTCTGCCTCTATGTTCCCCCCATGTAACTTGTATCAAACTCAATATTGCTGAGGCTATCCAATAGCGCAATAATACTTCAGTATTGACTTTAGGTCCAAAAGAACAGACATCACAGGTATATAACTTTTGCAGCATCTGATGATGGCCAGTGATCCTTTCTGCAGAGCGGGGGCACTCCTTAGGCCTTTACTTTTATGGGAATCTGTTTGAAAAACTTGCACATTGTTTTATTCTTTAATTAATGACATGTTTCACCCTTTAGCAGGGCATCTTCATATTATCTGCGTGAGTGAATTTTCACAAAATTACAAGGCGACATTACACAACGGGGATAATGGGACATGGGCTTATTACGTGTTAAGAAGACAGTATACTGTCTTCTTGTATTATAGGTACTTCTCTCTTTAAAAAATGTTGTTTGGTAAAATACCTGCTCTTACAGTCGCCGTCACATAGGAAGGTGCTTCCGCACATAGAAGTGGAGTGATAGGAGAAGTGTGAAGGGGAGGAGCTACGCCCGAGCACCAACTATTGAGTCTGCAGGAGCAACACTGCATAACTCGTGGCCATCCATGTTTCTAGAGAATAATATTAATTGTCTGTTCTCCCTGATGCGGGAATACAGTATTGTGGCTACGAGCATTATAGAATAAATAGGCTGTGGCATAGGAAAGAGACAGCATGGCGAATGGAGATTTGTGTGTGGCGGGAGACATGCAGGGAAGAGTCCTCTGCAGTCGGGCTGGTCACTGTGTCCTCAGTGGCGGAGTGGTCAACGCGTCTGCATAGTAAGCAGGAGATCCCGGGTTCGAATCCCGGCCGGGCACAAATTTTTATTCGCCACAGTTTGGTATTCCATCTAAACCTCATACAGTGAAGCCATAACATCACAAATTGTGATTTATTTCAATATTAATGGCTGCCAGTGCAGTACTGGAGGGGGATGCTCAGAATGGCTGAAAACTGTGACGCCTTCTTGTGTGATGTAGACTTTATTTCCTCAAATGTTAAGGCAGAATATTGAATTTATATTAACTTTGTATGTATTTTATTGTTTATTTTAGTTCCAACCAAAAGAGGAGATCTGGAAGTCCTAGGCTTCAACTTGATTCAGTGGGTAGCATCAGAGCTACCATGGGAGAAAAAAATTTCTGAGCCTCCAGAAGTTATTCAAAAAGAGAAAATAAAATACATGAATGATGTGTCAGCTTTAATGAAGGCATGCTTTAAGAAAGGAACTCCACCACGTAAGTTGGTTTTATAGCTTTAGCTCTATAATGCCAGGTTTGACTTTACACATACATTGTGATGACAAAATTCATAGGCTAGTAGTGAACACAGTATCACATAAGGTATAAAAGGGCAGTGCATTGGCCGAGTCTTCACTTGAACTCAGTAATTCATGTGATTAGGTTTTAAAGCTGATTATGAGTGCATGACATGGATTAACAGACACACAATGGTAATTGGTGCAAGACAGGTAAGAATTCCATTTCAGAAATTGTTAGGAAATGTAATTCTTTGATCCACAGTGACAAAAGTGTGAGAAAGCTGTTACCTCTCACCACACAAAGCACTATAGCCAGTGGTGTGCAGTTAATGCCAAAGAGCAGCGGTGTTTCTGTAGAGTTATCAGAAGTAACAAACAAGCAACACCATGTGAAATAACCACAGAACTTAATGGGGATTCTAAGACGAGGTTGTACATTTCGACAGTGCGGCACAATTTGGTGTAAATGTGGTATAGGAGCAGACGACCATCTTGAGTACCTTTTCTAACAGCAAACCTAGATGACTAGCAACAGTCACTTGGTTAGGTGAATCCTTATTTCAGTTGGTAGGATCTGTGGACCCATGTTGTCAAACAAGGCACTGTTCAAGCTGTTGTTGGCATCATAATGGTGTAGGCTATGTTTACATTAAATGGACTGGGTCCTCTTGTTCAGATGAACAAATGACTGACTGATAATGCTTAGGTTCGCCTACTTCGAGACCATTTACAGCCATTAACAAACTTAATGTTTGTAAACAATTATCAAATTTTTATGGATAATAATGCACTGTGTCACTGAGCCAAGGTTGTTTGTGGAACATTCTAGACAGTTCCGACAAATGATTTGGGTACTCTGATCACCCAATGTGAATCCCGTAGAATATTTATAGGACATAATCAAGAGGTCAGTTTTTGCACAAAATCGAATTTATGAAATTATGGATTGCTGTAGAGGTACAAGTACTGCAAAGGATTTGCAGGATCTAAAATGAAGATTTCATGATGAAACACTTAGTCACATTATTGACTGATGCCAATGTCATGTGATTGATGGTATGCAGTATCATTTACCAACATTATCACACGAAGTCGTGAGGATGGGAAGTAAAATTTAACCTCAATTTCATGTAACTAATGAGAGGTGAGAAAAGATAGAATGGCTTTATAGCTTACAATTAATTGTGAACTAACAGAATAATAATGAACTTGGGAGCGTTTACTTACATCCAAATGATCCTCACAGAAATAAATGCTCAAGTGGATCTCCATGAGCAAGTTTCAACCACATTTTACAGGTCTTCTCATTGTTTTCTTTACAGATGTATTTGAACAGTGTGGTACTATGCAATATTTTTAGGTAATTTTAAAGAAATGTGAATGCCTAAACATTGTGTTAGTGACTTTTATGGCAGCAGGGGGAAAAGCATGGTTTGAGTATAAGGTGACAAAATTAACCATTTAAGATGATTTCGGGAAGTCAGTCAAATACCATATTGCTTAATGATCAATTTGAATTTCTCCAGCAAATGTACCGGGTGCCCGTCAAGGGTTTCATATGTTCAAGAAGTCTTTCTCCAGATTGGTTTGTCCATTTATGTGCAACAACTCTACTCACCATTTTCTTATATTTTTCTCCTACCCTATTAATCATTAAACTTTTAACATCATTTTTAGGGAATTTTTGAGGCAGTGCTTTTCTATTGTTTCCCAAGCTTCATTAACTACTTTAGGTTTTTACAGTTATCCTCGTGGACTGGAATGTGGGTATTATTAAAGTGTACACTTTATTTTTTCATTTAAGACAAATTGTAATTAGTCTATCATTAATGGGTTTTTACCTCTGTTGTTCAATTTAAAATATTTTTGGAGACTGAAAAAGTATCTCCCAGATGTAATAAATTATTAAGTATTCTTTTGTCAGTTTTGCTTTTAAAATGGTGGTGATTGCCAAAATCCATTGTGTTATTTAATGTCTGTCATTCATGTTTCTTGAAGTGCCAAAATTTGAATCTTATTATTTTAATGTATATCCCAGTTTAAAAAGTTTATCTAGTTGCAAAAGACTTATTAAAAATTTATTTGTTTTCGGTTTTAGTTTGCAGAGGACTTAAACTTCCTCTGTTGAAACACTTTGCATTTTAACCTGATTGTCCCAGAATCTAAATGACCACTTGTGCCAATAATACTGGTGGTGGATTGACCACCTAGTATAATATTGTGATTATCAGAATGTTCTATGATGCTATCCTGGAATCATGTGGAATTGAGTATTCCTCAGTGAATGAACGATGGTGTGTTTAGACTGGAAGGGTTAGTACTAGAATATAAATGTCAGCCACATCATTGGTGAACAGATTCTAACCACTTTGCAGTATGCTACAAGAGAAATGCAAAGTGGATTTGGTTTTGTTTTGCATTGGTTTGGGTTGGGACTAATTATCCTGTATTTGCAGCTGTCCACAATATCTGATGGAATGTTCACTATCTTCTACCTGTGTTCCGTCCAATACCCTAGGCAAGGTTGGCTTCTTAGACTTATAGTTACAAAGTCATGAACCCTTTAAATAATTATACATGTATTTCAATCTATTTATGATACGTGTGAGGGGGTGTTTTTGTTACATTTTCTCATCTTACACCCTTCAGAAACATATATTTAAACAATATTTTGACTTTTTATTACATAAAACCTTCACTAATCCAGCCATTCCTGGTACTTATATACGCCAGATTAGAACAAGTTCTGGATTACTGAGAGCACGGATATGGATACAAATAGGATTCTACATAAAGTTAATGTTTGAAGGAACTTGCTCCTCTTCAAATAGCAGTTTACTGTAGTACATGGCACAGAGAAGCATTAGTAATGAACAGAAGAAAACCCAGGTCTTTTCCATTTTAAATTATGATTATTGAACAGATGGGTTGTATCTCTGATGTCACAGTTTGATGTAAACTCGTATTTTGGTTGTTATGATGGCAGTGCTGAACTTTCCTTTACAAAGAAGAAAACAGCACCCACCTTCGTGCCTCCACATTTACTGCTTTCTAGGGCTCATTTACGAACAGAGAGAACTTCATTTGACACAATTTATGTCTTAAGAATCCACGTTCCTTCTTACTTATTACATTTCCCGTCTCCAGAAATGCTGTAGTGTGTGACCATTATGATAGAAAACATGTTTCCTTTTAAAATACATGATACAGAACTGCAAATAATGGCACAGTGAGGCATAGTATAACTATAAATAGTGTTGGATATGAAAATTCATTGTTGTGAACTTTGTTTCAGAAATGTGCCAAATTACTGATGACCTGATTAGTGAGGTTATAGTGTATAATCATAATATTTTACTATCTCTTATGACTGCACCATCCATTGGATGTTAAGCCCTACTCTTCCTACCTTCCTAAAATGTTATTCAGAATTATTTCAAGACTTATTCAAGGGATGTTAAGCCCCACTCTTCCTACCTTCCTAAAATGTTGTTCAGAATTATTTCAAGGCTTGTAGACTGAGTTCAAATATTCTTTCAACAACCCCCCCCCCCACCACCACCCTGCCACTATGCCACTTAATGTATTTGACTACCACATAATTTTTCCACTTCTTTAGATTTTATCGTCTGGTAGTGTGTGTGCTTCCAGCCCACTTCCTCTCCCCCCTTACTTCTCCACCATTTTTATAATGCACGTTTTTTGTACACAGTAGTTGTAATTTGAATAATATGCACAACTAATTTCCTATATAATAAACCACCTATCAGATAATTAATGTTTACTTGCAAACTTTTTTAAAGGTAATGTAATCACTATGTCCAATAGACATTACCTTTGACTTTCTAGTGATATATCATAGATTGTATAGTGCAGACTGATGTCTGAGGTCATCTTCGACCCTCGGTTCAATAATATTTACATCAGATGGTGTTTAGACATTGTGAAACAAAGTTCATGTGTCTATTTTAAATATCTTTCCTACATCAGAGTGTTACCAGAAGAGCCAGACAAAAAAATTTACAATCCATTCGGGACAGTAAATATGTTCTCACTAGAGATGGGCAAAATTGATCTTTTCAATGATCGGATCAGAAATAGGCACTCACTGGGATGAACTAGTCCTGTTTCGTGACTCACCACACACCAACTGACAAAAAGCGTTAAATGATGGCACATTGCTTTTGTCACTATACTTTAGTTATATGATTTGGCCATATTGTGAAAGAAGGGAGGAGTTATAATTTAATTGTAAGTCCTTAGTAGTTTCGACAATTAAAATTTGTGTATTACAGCTACATTAATAATAAAATGGTATAGTAGAATTTACATAGTTTTGCAGGTGAAATAATTCAAAAAATAAAAATGTATTGTTTTTATACTTTTATTCAAAAATTCAGTGTTTAGCAGAATACAATGATACTAGTTCCATATTTATACAGTGAGCAGTTCGCGAGTTTGAGCGATTTGAATGAAACGTGATATATTGCTAGAGTCCCGTACAGGATGTGGCAACTGCCACAGCGAAATAGCTGTACGCAGTAATGCTGTGTCCTACGTGAGCAACAAAAGTGAGCGACAGCGCGTGACATTCAGCGACGCAACACTGCAGCTACAAGCAGTGACATTCGGCGACACAGCCAGGTGTCCTACGTGAGCGCGGCAGATTCTCGCTACAAAATGGCCGCTAGAACAGATCACCTATTTCTAATATCTGGCACCCATAAACAATAGAATAATGTGAAGCTCTCCAGCCAAATTCTTCAAAAATACGATGACGAGTACGGATTCTTTCGACTATGGCGTCAATGAGTTTTTGTGAGTACAAATCAACAACAACTCATTAAGTATGAAGAGAGTCTTACTGAAATAAATCATTAGGTAAATCGTTTAAAACTGAGCTAATACTGTTACAGTCGGTGTAGTACGGGGTAGCGTTCTGGGCTCCTAAATTGTAAGTTTTACTGTTGCTGGTACGATTTCCATTCCATCTCATATTTTAGTTTCTGAAACTACAACCCTTTCACCTGTTATTTGTGCAAAGTTTTATATATTGTCTATACAGAGCACCGCAAATTATTTTTAATTGCACATACACAAACATCCCTCTGTACCAAACACATTAAATTCGTAATGAAACAGTATATCAAGATATTTTACTCAGAACTGTATTTTTACACGCATTTCATTTGACATGCTAGTGTTCTTACTCTCTTGTGGAATAAGTTTGTTGTTACTGTCAAAGATTCGACACCAGCAGCAAAAATTTAAAATGGACATATTCCCTAAACTGAAAGGTTCCTGAGATAGAAAACATTAATGCACATTGTTATTTTCTTTGTTATTCAGTATATAGTCATTGTTTTCAATGTGCCAAAATAGCGTAGATGAAGAGAAGACTCATAATTTGATACAGGACACACTTGTCTATCAAGTCAGGAAACTGCTTGATATGAGTTTACAAAACCTGTCTAAGCAACAGAGCATGCACATTGCTCAAGACTTTGTCTCTCTTGCTCTCTTCATGCAAACCAAAAGTCTTAGAGAAAAAATGAGTAGGATCTTTTTTGTGGAAATTTTGTATACGGTAGTTTAATTTTGTACAGTAACGCGTTTTTGCTACAGACTGCATATTTCCTGTTATTAAGAAAAAATGTATAAAAGTAACATTAAATAAATACGTTTTATCTCGAAAACTATTTGGAATAGGACATTTGTCTTTATGACAGTTTCTGTTGTTTCAGATGATCGTTTCTGTAAGTGAGCTGCAAACCTTATCAGAACACCAGGAGTTGATAGAACATAGTGATGCATGGAGTCACTTTGTTCAGCACCATGCAGTTCACCAGAGGAGTGGGGGGGGGGGGGGGGGAACCATGAGCAGCACGCCACACGGGTGGCTTGGCGAGTGGAGTCGGGAGAGTGATGGGGAGAGGCAAACCGGCGGCTCAGCTGGCGATCCGATTGCCAGAGTCATGCTGAGTAGCAAGCCAGCGGGAATCGGGAACCACGCAATTGCTGAATCCTGCTGCTTGCACGACTCGTTGACTCACCGGTTCTTGTCTTGCAGCGCGGTGACACTGCACATGTTTAGGCGCTCAGTTTTTGCAGTTTTATACTTGCACATCGTCTATACCACATTTATTTTGTAGCTTGGGAAACTCCTCAAGCACATAGCATGGGGTGCTGATGCAGCTCATTGCTGTCAGCAGAGGGACTTTAAGGATCACATGAACTACCACTCTTTTTATCGGATTCATCCATCTCTCACTCCATATAAGGATCTGGCTCTTTGAATCAGTTCAGGATCGGATTGCCCATCACTAGTTCTCATACCTACATGTGATACAAATTAGGTATATAACTCGGCGTGTATTTTTGATAATATCTTGTGAAGTCTGAAACCACTGCAACTGGTCTCTGTTTCCTTTCTAATCTATAAACCACAGTTGATGCAATGGGTCAAATATTCAAATCATATAATAAATGCATTGTTGCTCTTCTGTGCCTTTTTCCGTTTTTACTATTTAGAGTTTTTTTCCATTGTACTTATAAATGGCCCTAGCCTGAAATCTAGATAATACAATAAACAGCAAGTACTGTCAACTGGTAGCAGTATCATTAAAAACACACTGGTCAAAACAGTTATGGGACCGTTGAGATATGTCTGTTCTGAAATATTTTCATTGGCAGAATAAACTGAAATGGTTCAACGTCTTTTAAGTTATGCAGAATGCAGACAACAACATTAAGGCAACCAAGATAGTGGTAATAACGGAAAGTTGCTGCAGAAGTGGCTGATGTGTTATTTACTCTACCAAAAAATATTGCACAAGCAGTTGCCTTCAGATAGTGTAGTGACCAGGTAGTGCAATGCAACAAACATGTAACTTGCCTAAGCTATGGCATGGACAGCCATAGGAATGTTGGAAGCGGAACAGACACAGAAGGTGGTGGTTTCAGCTTTTTGAGTATCCCAAAGTTTAATCTCCAGGACCTGGATGATTTAAAACAACAGGTATCAAATGATCCCCTAAATCAGTAGTACTCAACCTGTGGCCCGCGGGCCACTTGTGGCCTGCCAAGCTTTTCCGAGTGGCCCGGCAAGCTAGTCTCCCAGTATTCAAAATTTCGGAAAAATACCTCTAATGACTGGTTGATAAAAATGGGCGAGATGCGTGCAGTGAAATCAACGAAGCCAGTGGCGTAAATTTAAGCAGCAAGTTCTCCACAACACACGCTGTTTGTTGTGAAGCAGGTCACTCGGACTGGAGCACTCGAGTGTTTCTCCCGGTGCTTTCCCCCTCCCTGTCCTCCCCAAGTTGCGGCTGTGGCAGCTCGGACAGCGCGTTATCTGTCTTGCAAGCATGAGCAAAAAAGGATTGGATATAAGTGTGCCATTTTGATACTTATTAAGAAGATGCATATTTGTTTGTAAAGTCTTTTGGGAAAGAACTGTGCTTAATATGCAACTCAATCGTAAATATCAAAGCACCGCCAGTGCACTCTCACTATGAAAATAAACACTCCACAACACACAAGGGGCAAGGTCAAAATAAATTAATCGGTACTATACATGACTGTGCTAAAAGTTTCAATTTGCAGTTTTTGGTTTTTAAAAGTCTGCATCAATAAAGAAATTTAGACAATGTTTCCCTTTCTAAAATCTTTGATTTTACATAATTTACAGACATTGCAGAAAGAATTTGAATATTGGTTTTAAAAAAATAAAACAGGTAAAACCTTGACTGCGATTGAGTTGTGACAAACTGATATTACCGTTACATTGGAGATTTGATTTCATTTTGTAAAGACAATATCTAGCCGTGGCGGAGTGGCCAAGCACATTGAGGCCGTTCCCCGTTGGAGGTTCGAATAAGGTTAAAAAACATTTGAACATTTTTGACAGTATCTTTAAAAATGTTATACTTGAAAACTTAAAGAGTGCATCGAGAACTGTTGTTTTTCTGTAACATGTCTCTGACATTCAGTGTTCATTGTGGTTTGGTTGAACTAGTGTCACCTAGATGGGTTTGGCTTGGGTCGCTTGTCTCTGATGGGCGGAGCTTGAGTCTGGTGGGTAGGGACAAAGCGGATGTTTTTCGCAGGATTTAAGCTCATGCGTAGACAAGTCAGTACGCTGTTTTGCTTGTGTCATGCGAATGCTGTGAGAGTGAAGACTGAAGAGTGAGAAGATAATTATTCAGCATGTCAGAAGTGGCTGCTAAAAACAAATGAATACTATCAGTTGAAAGAAAACTATTTCAAGATCAGTGGGAAATTGACTATTTTGTAGTTCAACAAAATAAACATGTATCAGTAACTTCGTTAATTTGCTGAGAAAGTGTGTAATGGAACTCTTCTTTAAATTACTCATGGAACATCTCTCTCAGTTTTTTTTTTTTTTTTTTTTTTTTTTTTTGTAAAACAATGCGGGCTGACCCTATTAGTTGTGGTGAACAGATGCCAGAACTCTAGGACTGTTAACATACTGTTTTCCTCATTAACCCCCAATGCAAACAGAGGGGTAAGTCAGTAGTATTGTAGATCCGATTTGAAACCAGAGCTTTTTTCCTCTAAACTATGTTCCATGAATAGTCTGTTAGCCATTTAAATTTCGGCTGCCAAGAATATTTACCGCCAGTGATCTCTCTTGATATATGCGACTTAATGAATAACAGTTACATCAAGTTAGGTAGTGCCAAGTTGCAGAGTTCTAAATAAAAGCCAGTTGTCAACATCCATAGTACAATATGTAAAAGTTAAGCGTAAAAACTCTCAAACACTGTCATCTATTTACTTTTGAAACATGGGCAGGTGAGTCTCAAAAGCTGTAAGAAGTTATCAATTTTTAATACTTCAGTGTATCTTACACAATAGCTGTGAACATATGTATGATTTATGTTATAATTAAGTGATACGAATATTAAGACGAAAAATTCCTAGCAGGAAAAATAAAATATAAAAAATAGACGAAGATTACTCACCAGGCGAAGGAGCACAGGTGTGACAGCATCACAAATAAATAAATGAATACACACACACACACAATCGCAAGCTTTCGCAACCCAGTTGCGTCTTCAGGCAGTAGGGAAGGAGAGGGAAAAGGAAATGATGAGGGTTTTAAGGAAGGGGGTAAGGAGCCATTCCAATCCCGGGAGAGGAAAGACTTACCTTGGGGGGGAAAATGGAGGGTAAACAAATGCACACATGCCCACACATTCACACAGACACAAGTACACCTAGGCAGACATACTGTAGAAAAAACTACAGTGTGTCTGCCTAGGTGTACTTATGTCTGTGTGAATGTGTGGGAATGTGTGCATTTGTTTACCCTCCATTTTTTCCCCCCAAGGTAAGTCTTTCCTCTCCCGGGATTGGAATGGCTCCTTACCCCCTTCCTTAAAACCCTCATCATTTCCTTTTCCCTCTCCTTCCCTACTGCCTGAAGACGCAACTGGGTTGCGAAAGCTTGCGATTGTGTGTGTGTGTGTGTGTGTGTGTGTGTGTGTGTGTGTGTGTGTGTGTGTGTGTGTATTCATTTATTTGTGATGCTGTCACACCTGTGCTCCTTCGCCTGGTGAGTAATCTTCGTCTATTTTTTATGTTTTATGTTATAATTACTATATTATGATGTGGTGCCTGTTATTCATTTCATTGTAAGCTTCAATAATGTATATCACATGGCACTATTGCATTCCGAGTAGTGAGTTGTTATAAAATTGGTCCCACCTTTGCAAATATGATTTGAAAACAGAGCTTTTTTCCTCTAAACTACATTCCATGAATAGTCTGTTCAGCCATTTAAATTTACGCTGCCAAGAATATTTACCGCCAGCGATCTCTCTTGATATATGCTACTTAGTGAATAACAGTTACATCAAGTTAAATGGCAATTATTAGAAGAAAAAAATAGTACAAGTTAGAGGAATACATATATGCCAGTTTGCCTACCGAAATTGCCATTTCTGCAACACTCTTTCTCACAATCAACATTAATTGTAAATACTTATTGGTGTGATATCTTTCGATAGAACCAACATCACACTAATATATAAATGGTATTCACATGCGACAATGGCGTTCTGGGTTCCAGTCTTCGTCACTAATGTGATAAAATTGTTGGACTTATTATGGAAATCCCTGATGGTGAACATTGAGGAATATGGTTGAGGGATGGTACTTTCGTAGAAAGTGTAGAATGTAGTAAGAATATTTGGCAGGTGGGAGATGCGCTCCAGATAGACAGGAAGTGAAGGCGACTGCTGGCCCAAAGTTTGTAATCGATTAATACATATTAATGTAATATTTTATCTTTATCCCAGTCTTCAGTCCTTTCCACCACTAAGACTACCGGATGCAATAATGTTTAAGGTTTTTTTCTATCAGGTAGGGTAATATGTTTTACTTAATTTGCTCTATTTCAATAGTACTCCAACACAGGAACATAAATTCAGAGCCTGAACGCGAGACTTCATGGCTGAACAATACAGTTCTGAGTTAACAATTAACGTTAACTTCCATTAAATTGTCCGTAAAGTGACGGTTTAACATTTAACCAACTTAACTTTTTTAGTAACGTGTTAATGAACTTTTTGGTTAACACTGTCCAGCTCCGAGAAGTACCACAGTGGCAGTTCACAAGAATCACTCGCCCTGACTGCCTTAAAAAAATAAATAAATAAATCGCTAAATGTCATTCCATTGATTAATGTATGTAACGAACAAAGATATTTTAAAAAAACGTAACTGCTTGGAAATGGCTGTCCAAAGGTTGCAGCAGGATTTCAGATGGCCACTCAAACTTTTCAAGTTCTTAGATATCTTTCTTTGAAATTAATTATGTTTTGTCTAAAGAACAAATGCAAAAATTCTAAAAAACTAAGAAAATATTAATTAACAATACGCTCAGCTATAAACTCTTCTATTAACAATTATATATTAAAATACAACTACAACTACAGGTAATAGATTTCATGTTCTTGGCCCAGCAGGGAGGTAAAAATGCACAAAGACTTCATTGTTTTCCAGAATTATTCTTTCAACCTCTGCATGCCATCTTTATCCATCATTCATACATGCCACTACGTCATTCAGTGTTAAATATAGATTTGTAATTTTACTGAGACTGATCATAAATTTCAGTTTATGATGTTTCATTGCATCAACCTAAATTTCCTGCAATGTCAAAGAATTTGTGGAATTACCTAGTTCTTTTGATTGCTATACAGTTTTATTATTGGATTTGACTTGTTGTTCTGTTTTTCCTTTCTTGATGAGGAAATATGTGATGTCTTTAATATTACCCTTGCAAAAGGTACACAATATGTCCTGTGTTGTGAGAATTTGGACTGTGGTTGTTCCCTTCAGGTATGCTTGATTCACTTCATGATTTGATGCAAGTCACACTTGTAACATACCTGTGTTGTAGTTTGGTTATCCTCTTGTCTCGATGTTTTGCACTTACAGTAACCACTGACTGAAATAGTTGGGGGGGGGGGGGGGGCGCAACACTTGTGTAACATGAATAATGTAGCTGATACAATGGATTTTAGTTAATGGGCCGGCCGCGGTGGCCGAGGGGACTGCGGCACGCCAGTCACAGTCTGCACAGCCACTACGGTCGTGGGTTCGAATCCCCCCCTCGGGCATGGATATTTTTGCCATCTTTAGTGTTAGCTAGTTCTTAAGTAGTTTGTAAGTTTAGGGACTGATGACCCCATAGTTAAGTCCCATAAGCTATACAAACATTTGAACACTTTAATGAAAATATAAATTCCCAAAGCTCCTTTTTATGGCCAGCATACCAGTTTCATTTTTATCTCCATCCAAATACTACGACAGGTACGTACATTGTACACCACAATAATTACTTTAACACAGTCCATGTATGGAATAGCCCTAATCACAAAAGGCACGCCTGCGACTAATAATAGTGTGGCGCTTTTTTTTTTTTTTTTTTTTTTTTTTTAGGTATAGTCCGCCTTGAGCACATACAATTGTTTTTAGTTTCTCTCAGACACGTTTTGCTGGCGTTGCAGCAACATCAGTGGGATATTTATTTTATACTGTCTGTCAAATGAACAATGAAATGATTGCTACTTTTTGTACATGAAGTGTAGAAACTACAGATAATTGTGAAACTAATATAAATTGTTTCTTATTTTTACAGGTATACTAGGCCTACTTTAATACCAGATGTAGTTGTGTTTGTGGTTCTTTAACTCACAAAACATCACTGTGTATCTTTGACAGTTTGTCATCTGCAAACCAAAACATATGTAGTTAACGGGGTGAATGGTTAGATTTTAAATATCGATTTAATAGCTTAAGTGTTGTTGTTGTTATCTTTTTTTATTTTCTGTTGCAGCTCTTTGTAAGTCTTTGCAGTTAGTTGTGAACTATCATTTTTATATTGTTGAATTCCAACCTGTACTTTCCATTGTTAAATGTTTATTTCAGTAATATTTCCAATATTTGTTTATAATTTAGTACCTAAACTTCAATAATAATTAATTACATCCAGCCAATATCACACATGAATTAGGCAACAGCCAAAAGATTAGCTGTAGTGTAATATCAGTTATTTTCAAAAAATTCATATCTTTGTTCACAGTCGTATAGCAACGTTGAAATTTTTACAGTACTTTGCTATCATATAATTGTATAAACTGTACAAAAATTGACTCTGATAAATCATTCCTTGGTTGTTACTTTTGAGCCTGAAAAGTGAATTATTGAAATCTTTGATACCAAACATTGGAAGTCATTTTGACTGATTATTTTGGCAGTTACAGTAGTTTGTGTAATAAACAATTTTGTAGGGGAGACTTTTGTAAGAACAATCATATCAATTGTAACTTAACCCAGTGTAGAGATATTAAAATTATTACTAATGTCTACAAATAAAAAATTGCTGCAAGTTTACAAATAAAAATAGCTGATATTCCATGATGGTAAACAGTAAAATTTTTCTAAAATCTCTTTTTGAACTTCTTTTTTATAGTGTAATCAGGTAGATTAAAAAATTGAAATATTGTCAAATGGTCAAGCAACCATCATTGGACCACTTCGTATGGACTGACCCGTAATCGTCTCTTCTAAGTGCCTGGTGTCCCAGAAATTGTTATTTTGTGGAGTTGTTTTTCATCTTGGATTTTCCATTGTAGTTAGTTGAATGTGACAAATTAAAGGTTTATGCAAGGTTATGACTGCAATTCCGAACTGAAACTTGGAACTGCCATGAGCTGGTTCATTTCTTTTTGATTGACTTTCGTATATTATTAACTCATGGGTAGGCATCCATAAAGACCTATAACTTGACACAGCAAACAAATGCATGTGAATTTTTTTGATATGCTACTCATTATGCCTGAAGTCATTACATGACATAGGTTTTATTTTCTTTGCAAAAGGTCACGGTTGAACATGTAAGTCACCAAGTATCCCATCCACACTGTACTATAAACACAAAAGATCATAGTTAGTAGCAATTGTTGAAAAATAAAACAATCTTGGGTCAAATGAACATCAATTTTCGCAGCTACCAAAAAGAAAAAAAAAAAAAAAAAATCTCTTATGTACTCTCAGTACTCATGCGATCTACCGGTAGATCATGATCAACGTGTTGCTGATCCCTGTATTAATGTGTTGTAATATTGCTCTTACAAAGTACATGTGTGTTGTCATAAATATCTGGATTAGACTGCAGTAGAAAGGGTTTTTGAATACTTTCTTCATGGCCATATTTTCAAGTTCCCCACGATCATTTAGCCCTACATCAAGGTAATTTTAGTGCAATAAAATTAAGTATTTTTTTGCATTGTACTTCTTCTGCTTTACCCTTTCACTTTAATTTGCTACTGATAGTGTAAAATTTATATAACATTATATTTAATTGAATCAGGTTTTAAGAATTTGTTTAAACTGTGTGTCATAATTGCAAACCTTTGGTAATTTCAAGATACAAAATATTTTTATTGCCTCAAGGCATTCACAAAAGTGTGCAGCAATATCCTAGTTTTTGGGTTTACTAGTTTCTTCCTTGGCGAGGAAAGGGATAGTTTGGGGAAGGGTTAAACACAGTCACTTGGGCCTCAGAATAGTTGTATCCATATTGCATGCCTAAATACGTTAAGTATAGGCCAGTAATTCTGTCTCAAAATTGTTTGAAATTTCCATTTTAATAAACTAATAATTTTATCATTTATTTCAGATCCTTTGGTGGAATATTTTTCATACGTTGTGAAACTTGCTCCAGATGAATGTCCAAATTATGACTTATGCCGCAAATTTTTTAAAGATGGACTGAAAAACTGTTTAGGTTCAGTTCAGAATCTTAAATTGGAATTCAGTATTACTTCCGAAAAGCAGCCAAAGAAAACTGTTCGTAACACGAAAAGAAGTGCTAAAGTTGTTTCTCCATCACCCTCTTCAGATGAAGACTCTCCAAAGAGAATTGCAATATCTAAAGGGAAAAACAGACGTGAAGCCAGAAATATTCACAACATGTCAGACGACGAAATAGACTCTGATGATAGTGAAGCTAATTACTGTGTTATTTCAAAGTCAAAAACAAGGCCTGGAAAAAGAAACCATTAATTCCAAACGGTGACAAATGATAAAAGTACTGAAATTATCTAATTTCATGTGTCTTGTGAATAGGAGACAAAAAATAACATAATTAAAAATGGATGTTTTATCACACTTCTCATTTAATTGTAAATGATTTTAAAGAAAGTTTTAATACCAAACGATAATGTGTTTCAAAAGTAATATCATTAAAAAAATTTAAAAAAACTGTTCCATTGCTTGCATCAAGTTTACTTCGATTTATGAAGCATATGAACCATACAGTTAACCGAATTTGAGCCGTAGTTGCTCACAGATTTATTTCTGTGGCAAGATATCTTCTAGAAGAATAATGATTTTATTTACATCTCATACTTTTGTTATGAATTGCTTTACATGTATTGTCCCAAAATACTGTATTTTTTGTTAATTCATCTACAAAACTTCTCGGCATATTTGTACTTCCGGCAGTGCCTAATAAAATTGTGACTCTGTTGTCTTATTTTCCACTCTTATTTGGTGTGATTTCCAACCTTTGCAACAAGATGAAACTTTTTATTTCCTTATGTGATAGTTTTTATTCCTTATGATAGTTACCACTAATTAATTGTAGTAAGCTTTACACTGCAGTGTCAATTATAACAGTATTACTCATTTCATTCCATGATGTCTGTTTGTATGTATGTCACTTATTATTTAATTACTGCAATTAAAAATGTTTTAGTTTTGTAATAATGTGATGTGGTGTAACATGATGGAAAATACTTTTTACATCTAATCAAGTACTTCAATTTTGTTTGTCATCTTGTGTGCTTTAAGTGACCTGAAAATTGTGCTCCTCTCGCGGATCCCAGCTGTCTCATAGACAAAATATGAAGTGTATGCAGTCAAACCTCAACATATCGAATATGTAGGGCAGTCAAAATTAATTCGATATAATAAAGTGCTTCAGGGAAAAAATGCGACTTCTTTATTACTGTACTTAATTTGAATTTTTTCGTGTGTTTGTGTAATTTGGGCTTATGTTTAGTTTTAATATTATTACAGGTCAAGACAGATTGTTATACAGTTTTATTTTTCTGAAATAGGCCATAATTTGTAAGTGTAAAATAAAAAGATTTTCAAAATAAGTCCACAAATGTTCACATTATTATTCCTATGCTGCTGAGCCAGAACCACTGCACCAAACATTCTTCTAAATCTGGAAGCTCAGGTTTTTGGTGACATTTCTGATCTGCCCCTTTATCTGTGGTTATCACGCAGTCATCATTCTTCTTCGTTATTGACAGTGTTCTTGCCGGAACCCCAAACTCAGCTGCTGTGTCTTTCTTTTCCTTTACTCCTGCTCTCACTTCATCAATTAATTTTTGCTTGTAAGCAATTGACCAACATTTCCACTTAGACCCCATGACTGGCACTCACAGCTCACAGAATCAAAACAAACACTGCATAAAATAGCACTTGCACATAAGTCGTGGGAACTGCAGAGTGATCCAGATCTCAGTAATGCATAGATACAGGGAGGGAATGGGTCTACCATATTTGTGCACACTTTGGTATACAGAGATAAAGCAAAAAGACTACAGTATATAGAGGTGACTTCAAGACAAAGAGGTAAAATCTGTCCTACTCAAGCCTTCCAAACATTTTGATATGATTAAGGGTTTTATTTCAAATATCAAGGTTTTGGGCTTCCAAGGGAAGGGAGTGTAGAAAACATTCTATATACACTAGAAATCCGAAACGGGCTCCAAAATGTTACTTAAAACCCGTTGGCGGGCTTTATGACGTCACTAGCTCTGCCCACTGCGCTCGTGGGCTTGGCAACACGGCTAGCCTGCTTTCGCCGGCCCAGGCGGTACCCGCAACAGGCTCACTAGCCGTATTGTCAGTTACACGGAGACCAGCAGATTGGGTCAGTGGGTGCGAACGGGTACAGTCGGCTGAGCCCGCGAGTACAGCAAGCTTGGCTTGGCGAGGCGAGCCGAGCTTGTGACTGTTACAGAAGACTCGCAGATACAAGTCACGCATGGTAATTAACTAACTATCTATGTGGCTACCTCTTCTTTTTTCATACACTGCTTGTGTATTTGTTACATGCTTTATTCCAAACTTGATGGAATGTTCACTCTTCACTTTCAAAACAACTGTTAGGTCATTATTACATAAGATTTGTGTAGTACATGGCAGAGGGTAATTTAGTTACAAAATTCCTTACAATCTATGTTTTTACCTTCTTGATTAAATTTCGCACAATTGCTGATTAAAACTATGGGTCGGTCACTGTCTACTTAAGATTTGTCTGGTACATGGCGGAGGATACTTCCCTTATGAATTCTCTAAAATCTAAAGTCTTATCAGCTATCCGTGAAACTCAAGTTATTACATGACAAAAAAAACATTTTTATTTTCATTCCGATAGATTTTATTTTAAAAAATGTATTATTCATTCGCTCCATTTAACATTTTCCTTTACAAGGATATATTAAAAACAATTGTACCCTTTTTTGCAAACGTGCTGCTGCATTGTTTGACCATGGAACAATAGCTCTTTATATTCTTATTATTCATTTTGATTGATTTTTTGTTAAAGAATGGGTTAACATAATATACACTTGAAATGCAATTATAAGGTGAATGGGTAATACTTTGACAGTACACGTTTTAGTATCCATTGTGAAGAGGTGTTTCGTACTACATGCTGTGCTGTGCGCAACCGAGCAGCACAGTGGCCGACCAGGTTGGGCGCAAAATGAGATGGGTGGCACACCGCAGGCGGCACAAACAGAAAGGGGGCACGACGCTGATGTGCCCTTCACCTGCACCGGGCTGCATGTCGCTGCAGCTGAGGCACAGTGTCCAGCACCACAGGCAGGCAGAAAGGGCAGCGGGCAAGCAGCCTGCTGTACGCTGTTTGTCAAAGTGGCACTGTTATTGGCTGTTCAAAATGGTCTGTGGCAAAGCGATAAACTACACCAACTATCTGACTGAGTGGGGGTTATACAAAAAAGGACAGTCAGGTGAAATTAACGAATTTATTATTTTAGCTAAGTACTACAATAAAATTACATGGCTTAATAATTGACATTTTTTATACTGAATAAAAGAAAAGGGGGGCACGCCTGTGATTCCTGCTCGTATCTACATGAGGTGGTTTGCTCATGGCCATGTGGGAGCTTGCAAGCCGCGCCAAGCTGGACTCACCTGCTGCTCTGCTCTGCACTGCCCGGGGCCGACTAGTCGTCGCCACAATCGCCGGCACTGCAGAACCCCCCTTCTACCATTTGGATACGGGCTTGGAAGGGGAGCTAGGTTGCCGAAATTCCTTGCTGGCCGAGCGTGCAGGATACACAGGCGTGCAAATAAAACTAAGGGCACAATTTTCATCGCTTTGGTGGGTGTCTTTTAATCACTGCACCGAGAATCTGTCAGTAAGTTGCACTGCGGAATAGTGGCCGCCACACACTTCCCCTGGCGCTGAAAGGTGACGTCGGCGGTCGTAGATTGAGTGTCGGCGTCTGTTGCGCGTGAACACCAAACGCTGCGTGCGTCGTCTGGAAGGATGCTGCCCGAAGCGCTTATAGCGGTGGTGGTGGGGGCGGGGGCTGCTGTGTGCGGCTGTCACTCTGCGTGACGTCTGCCGGGCTGGACTCGGCGGGGGGTGGCGCGTGCGGCGGGCCACGGTTGCGGAAGGCGGCCGAGGACTCGCTGCACTGCTCTGGTGACTGCTGTCGCTGACACGATCCGGGAGGGAGCGTGGATAGACGAGGCGGCCGTACCGTGTGACATATGGTCGCTGTGGGACGGGTTCCTGCGCTGCCGACTGCGGAGTCATCGTGGGACCTGGGGTGACAGTTCCGGCGGTGTGTCACGGCCAGTGGGCGTGGTTGGCGCATTGAGGACGGGCGCGGCTGGTGACAGCAGCGGTGGGGGCGGCGAAGGCTCGCGGCCCGGTGTATCACCTCCACGACTCGTAGGCGTGGTCGGCGTGTTGGGAACGGGCGCGGCCGGTGACAGCGGCAGAGGCGGTGGCGAAAGCTCGCGGCCCGGTATGTCGGCGCCGCGATCCGTGGGTGTGCCCGGCAAGGCAGGTGTCAGCGGCGGAACAGTATGCACGCCGGAGGACCCGGCGGTGCGAGGCCGGCTGGCGCCAGTGCCCTCGTTGGAGAACGCTCACAACTGGTTGTGGTCGGCGACCGTTATGGCGGCGCGGCGCGCGTCGGCCGTAGAGGCGGCGACGCCGAAGTCGGACAGCTGAGCTGCGGAGGTTCCGCTGTCGGCTGCTGTGGTGAGTTGGCCAGCAGCAGGCGGCCGTGAGGCACCGACTCGACTCTTGGAAGCGTCGTTTGCGGGTGGAGGCTGCTGAGCCGCTGGCTGCACCAGTGTCAGTGGGCGTGCCTCGATGGCCCCCAGTCGTGGTTCGTCACCGGGTAAGATATACGCCGGTTTCAGTCTGTTGATAGAAACAGTGGCAGGCTTGCCGGCGACCTCAATCCTGAAGGTCTTGTCTCCGCGTTCGAGAACCTTGTGGGGGCCACTGTACTGCGGGCACAGAAGAGGTTGCTGGGCGTCCGTTCGCAGCATGACGTGTGACCCTGTGGCGAGGTCCTTGTGGACAAAACTGCGGTCCATCGCGTGGTGTCTGGGCGGTACCGGCCGCAGACGGGCCATCTGCTGCTGGAGTCGAGTGACGTAATCTGGAGGCCCCGGGAACGGTTGATCACGCGGCGATGGCACAATGAATTCCCCTGGCAGCGCAAGCGGCTGACCGTAGACTAGGTCAGCTGCCGAAGCATTCAAGTCCAGCTTATGCGCGACGCGCAATCCTAGCAAGACCATGGGCAAAGCCGATGTCCACGAAGCGTCGTGGCAAGAAAGTGCTGCTTTGAGGGAGCGGTGGAGCCGCTCGACGAGGCCATTTGATGCAGGGTGGTAGGAAGTGGTGCAGTGAACGAGTGACCTGCATGTGGTGGCGAGAGATTGAAACAGTCGTGACGTAAATTGTCGGCCGCGGTCGCACATGATATGCCGGGGACATCCGAAACGCGCAATCCACATACTTACAAAAGCGCGTGCGACCCTCTCTGCCGAAATGTCGGTAAGGGGAACGGCCTCAGACCAGCGTGTGAACCGATCGATCACCGTTAATAGATATTGTGCACCGCCTGACCATGGTAATGGGCCTACGATATCGATATGTACGTGAGACAATCGGTCCTCCGTGATCGGAAAAGAGGCGATTGGCGCATGAGCGTGTCGGCCGACTTTGGCGCGCTGACACTTTACGCAGGTACCGGCCCACAGTGAACAATCGCGTTGCACGCCCGGCCAGAAAAATTTCTCCTGTACCATGCGGGCATAGGCGCACGTGCCGGGGTGGGCGAGGCCGTGCAACGAGTCGAAGGCCGCGCGTCGGAACGCGGGCGGCAGGTACGGGCAGACGCGGTCCTGGCGCCGCTGCTGTGCGTCGGGCGGGTCAGACAGCGTGACGCACCATATGCGACTGTCAGATCCGGGCACGGGGTGCAAGGAAAGGCGTGGACCGGATGTCGGATCAGCTAAAAGAGACTGTAAGGCAGGATCGGCGGACTGCGCGGCAGCGAGGACGTCGTAACTGAAAGGTGTGGTGAGGGAACACGCCCGACTGAGGCAATCGGCCACAATGTTGTATATGCCGGAGACGTGTTGTATATCCGTGGAGAATTGGGCAATAAACTCCTGGTGTCTGAACTGACGTGATGAAATATTGTCTATGGGTTTTCTGCAAAAACCTGTGATGAGGGGGCGGTGATCCGTGTAGATTGTAAAAACACGGCCCTCCACAGAGGGGCGAAAGTAACGCACGGCCTCAAATATTGCGTAAAGTTCGCGGTTGTACGCGGCCCACAGCTGTTGCGACTCGGTTAACGTTTGGGAAAAGAAAGCAAGGGGCTGCCAACGCGTTGTTGTAATACTGCGCCGATAGCGAATTGGCTGGTGTCTGTTACCAGTGCCAGGGGTGAGTCGTGTTGCGGATGGGCGAGCAGCGCTGCTTCCGCGAGTGCAACCTTTGCGTTGGAGAAGCTTTCCATCATTTGAGGCGTCCACTGAACTGGCCTTCTACCAGATGTTTTGTGGCCCCGAAGTGCGGCCGTTAGGGGAATCTGAATTTCGGCGGCAGATTTGATGAAACGTCTGTAGAAATTTAACATTCCGAGAAAACGCCGCAGCTCCTTGAAGGTGGAGGGACGAGGAAAGTTGAGGATGGCCTGAACCTTGTCAGGGAGGGGGCGAGAACCTGATGCTGACACCCTGTGTCCTAGGAATTCCAGCTCAGGAACACCGAATAGGCACTTGTCCAGGCTGAGAATTACACCGGCTCTCTTGAGGCGTGTGAATACCTCGCACAAGTTGTTGGCGATGCTCCTCTGGCGATTTTGGGAAAATCAAGATGTCATCAAGGTAGGCGAAACAGTTGGTGGCACCGTGTAGGACGTTGTCCAGAAACCTTTGCCACGTTTGAGCGGCGTTCCGTAACCCGAAGGTCATGAAGCGACTTTCAAAATGCCCAAAGGGCGTGATGACGGCTGTCTTCAGAACGTCCTCAGGGGCCACCAGAATCTGTGTAAAGGCCTTGGCACAATCGAGCTTCGTAAATATCGTACAGCCAGAGAGGGCATCGCTGTACGAGCGGAGGAGAGGGACGGGATAACCGTCCGGAATAGTGCGAGCTTTGAGCGCCCGGTAATCGCCACACGTCCTCCACGTGTCGTTCTTCTTCGGCGCAAGATGGAGTGCAGAGGACCAAGGGCGGAGAATACCGGCGGCTATCAAAGACTCGATGTCAGCCTGTGCAAAAGCACGCTTTGCCGGAGGGAGGTAGCGGGGGCGGCAGTGGACCGGGGCGCAAGAAGTAGTGGCGATGTAATGCACCGTATCGTGGAATACTTCTCGGGGGGCTGTGGGCGGGCGGGTAAGGAGTGGGAAATCTGAGAGGAGCTCAGAGAAGCGGCCGGTGTATGTGACCTGTTTGACGTCTACAAAGACGGCGGGAGCAGTGGAACAAGGGGCAGAACGATTTGTCGCCGGGTCTGTGAGGCACCACTTGGACAAGTCGGGAATGAGAGAATAAGCGGAAAGGAAATCGGTTCTGTGACGTCGGCCACGATAAACATCCACGTGTGACGTCGACCGAGGCCGAGGTCAAAGGTGTGGGTGTGTGGGGGGTAAGTGTCGATAGATGAGCCGTTAGCGGCCGTTAAGTGGAAAGGTGCTGTCGGACCGGGAAGAGCTTGCGGGGAAGGATAGAGAGGTCCGAGCCGGTATCCACGAGGAATGGCGGAAACCGAGGGGGGCCGGTGTCACGGATGAAAAGGCGCTGTGAAACGGCACCACAGCCGGGCGCGCCTGTCGCCGGCTGCCGCACTAGTTTGGGGAGCGCCAGGAGCACGGCGGCGAGCATTTCTGAGCTGAGCGCCCAAATGTTCTATGGTACCAGCAAACAGTGTCCCGGGAGCGGCTGGCAGGCGAGTGGGGCGGGAGGCCGAGAGGCGCGCTACCTCCCTGGCCAGCAGTTCTACGCGCTGCTCCAAGCTGCTGGGGGGCGGGGGCGCCGCCAGGGGGGCCGTGGCCGGCGCTGGCGCGGGCTGCTCGGCGGCTGGAGGGGGAAGGGGGGGAGGGCCGGCAGCAGCAGCGGCCACGGGGGCCTGCGGGACAAAAAAGGACAGTCAGGTGAAATTAACGAATTTATTATTTTAGCTAACTCCTACAATAAAATTACATGGCTCAATAATTGACATTTTTTATACTGAATAAAAGAAAAGGTGGGCACGCCTGTGATTCCTGCTCGTGTCTACCTGAGGTGGTTTGTTCATGGCCATGTGGAGCTTGCAAGCCACGCCAAGCTGGACTCACCTGCTGCTCTGCTCTGCACTGCCCGGGGCCGACTAGTCGTCGCCATGAATCGCCGGCACTGCAGAACCCCCCTTCTACCATTTGGACACGGGCTTGGAAGGGGAGCTAGGTTGCCGAAATTCCTTGCTGGCCGAGCGTGCAGGATACACAGGCATGCAAATAAAACTAAGGGCACAATTTTCATCGCTTTGGTGGGCGTCTTTTAATCACTGCACCGAGAATCTGTCAGTGAGTTGCAGTGCGGAATAGCGGCCGCCACAGCTCCAATGTTTGTAAACCTATTGAACCATACTGCTGTTGTCAGCAGTTCATAGACTTACAAACTAATTAAACCAACTCACACTAAGGACAACACACACACACACCTATGACCAAGGGAGTACTCGAACCTCTGGCCAGTAGGGGGTGCTGGGAGGGGCCATGGCTCCGGGGGGCAGGGAGTGACCGAGCTGGGACCTTCTCGGCGATATCGAGTATACTCTCTGTAAAGGAGACTACAAAGACACAGATTTCTCAGGAAATTACAACATATGTTTATTATGTTGCATTCAAACAATTTTAAGTTCCCCTAACATTTTAATTGATATATGAAAAATACTTTCTACTTCTAAATTAGTCAATCCAGCTCAGTTAGATTTAATATTCATTCCTAGGCCAAAATAATCTGTAAAAAGGAATATATTATTGTTGAGTCTTCACCGAGGTCATATCAGTTTGGTTAAAAAAGCAAGTAAGAGGTTTCCACAATTTTATTTTCCAAATACATATTGGAAAAATGGTCACGACACATTTGATATCAATTTTTAAAATGTAATATATTTTGTAAGGTAGCTGAGTCTCTGACTAAAAGCATTTGGAAACAAAATTTCTCACAATATTTTGCACGTATTCATGTCAGAATTGGGTGACACAGATATGTTCAGAATAATCACTTGTCTAAATCACTTGTGTGTTGTGGACAAAGCGTGACCGACTGCAGGCATGAGGCAATACCGGTGACATGTCTGGGCGGCCGTAACGAATTGTATCCATAAAGCAAATTGAGATTACAAATAATCAATGTTATTACATACTTATAGACCATGTATTCTTTAATTCTATAGCAATAGCGCAAGTTGATTAGATTTTATTGCTTTCTATTTGACAGATACCTAGGACATTAGAGACGAACAAATCCAGAACATAGTGACTGTCGCATATATAGTCATTGTGGTACACATACATTTCTATCAGTCCTGGAAATGTGCTAGTATAACCGAAAGTTAGGCGACCAATCACAAAAAACGAGTAATAGAGGTTCAAGTCGCTGCTGGGCACAAATTTTCCCATGTCTCTAATGGGTAGTACATCTATACCTAATACAGGTGCTGGAAATTCAATAATGCGAGTAAACTTTCGATTAAATTATTTCAACCACTGTAATTCGTCAATGTTGAGGATTAGGATGTAGTGAAGTTGTGAAGCTCCTTCCCTTGTTTTCACCACATCCGCGATACTGTCCGTTGTCTTCATCACTGCGCTCGAGCTGAAGTTAGAGGCTCTCTATTTCGTTACTTAATTTTCGCTGCATCACTATCGGCAAAGGAACTGTTAATTCAGTTTTCATTGGTGGCTCTAAAAATACTTAAAAGTTCGCCCTAATTCTACAGAGAAGGATATTGGATATTTCGTCATAACTAATAGCCTCTTTTCCCTAGCTAGAAACAAATCTGTTTTTCTTAATGAAAAGCTAACAAAACCATTGGCTCTACAAAGTACCACATGGATACCTGCGAAAGATCTACTGTCAACCCATATGATGTGAGCAAAGAGTAAGTTGTAGAACTTAATTTAATTGATTTGAAATGGGCTAAAATATCGAAAGCAGGTCAGCCTACAAAATGTAGTGTGTCTGTCCACATACAGACTCATATCATGGGCACTGAACTCCTACTGACAAGAAACTTTTATCTGCCTAATACATGTGAAAGTATTCATCCGACTTTATTCAGAATACTTATTGCTTTGAAAGCTCTGCAGGCTCATAAATTTTACTAAAATCATTCCACTCCATATTTTTGTGGCGCTGGCGCAGCTACCGTTATAGATATTTTGATAAAAAAGTCTTGGTTGCACAAAACTGGTGTTTCATTTATTTATACATGACGCATTTCGCCTCTTCGGGCCATCAAGAGAAGTTAAAAGAGGGGGAAAAATGTACAAACTTGTATAAAAACAGAACTAAAAATGTAGGGAAGGTGCAGACTGATAATACTGCAGGCCACATGACCACATTCACGTTTTAGCAAGGGGGGAATGAATATTCTACTAATAAATACCACTACAGAGCATAGTTAAACAAATAAAAGTACTTATCTGTGAGGTTGCAGAGCATCAAATTAATAAAATAGAACTTAATACTCTTTATTATCCTTTATTGTTTGAGTTTGGTTCTTTTTATTTTTTTGTTTTATGCCTTTTTTTTTAAGTTAAAATACCAATTTTTTTATTGCATCTTTGACTTCCTAAGGTTCATGTTGAAGCTTATATTTATGGTACAATGATTTTGGCAGGTATTTTGTTAAAGTTAAGTGCTTTACAAATGATGTAACTGTTGCTCAAGAATGAGGGGGGGGGGGGGGGGGCGGGCAACGAAGTCTGTGGCTCTCTGCCACAACTGTGGACCAACATCTGTTGTAAAGGTTCTATTTTTTTTAATTTAATAATTTGACGCTCTGCAACTTAAGAGATAGGGGGGAGATGGGCTAGTGTGGACAAGTTTTATGTTTTATCTTGAACATATTTTATGCAGGTTTTTGATATTAACTGTCTTAGTATCAAACAGAATCTATCCTAAAAGAATCAGTGAAGTAATTCTTTGTCTCTTCAATATTCTGACCACCAAATCTCAAAAAAAAAAGTCTGCAATCTGTCCACATGTACCCCATGGTGGGGTAAGTGTGACAGTGTTTGAAATTCGATGGGGTTAAAGTGGACAGTTTGTTTTTTTATATAAATAAGGCCATATTTCCCAAAAAAGTTGTATTTGCAACTTAATGAATGTTATACATATCAAAACTAACATGAATTTTTTGTTGGTTTTTCTTTAACAAATATTGTACATTTCAAAATTGACATTGAACTGGAACATCCTTTCTTGTCTTTGGGTCCAGTTGTTTCCGCAGTAGGGACTGATGACCCCGTAGTTAAGTCCCTTAAGCTTAACAAACATTTTGAACATTTTTGTTTTCGCAGAAGGCAAGAGACAAACAATGTCAGAGCTCTCCACTACTGACCCGTCTGGGACAACAGGAAAAACAAATCCAGATCCTTTTTTTTTTTTTCCTCAAAAACGAAACAAACACTTCCAATTTCTCATCTGTACTCTTAACTTGGCGTACGTAATATTTAAAAGTCTTCCTTGTTGCGAAACGAACCAATACAAAATCACCAGACCTCAGTTCTTCATCATCTGTTAACTTTTGTAAGATTTGGGCTTCATCATCTTCTGTGTCACAGCATTCTTCATCCTCAGATTCCAGCACACTGGATGGAAGGCTTTTTGATTCAGTGTCTGTATCGTCATAGTTTTTATTTTTTCTGGGTATTTCAGTTCCCTCTTGTCCTGGAATAATGTTTTCTTTAAAGATGGTCTCATTTTAGCCATTACTGCTGCTTCCAGCTCATCTTTGACTGGAGTGCTTGTATAAACTGCTGATTTCTTTTGCCTTGATTTTGCTTCTCGCCTCGCAGCTTTTGGGAAGGGTCTACATTCTTCAGGAGTTGGTATTTCGGTTAGGGCTTTACATGTAGTGGAAGGTGAAGCGTCACACATAGTTGCAGGTTCTCCAGGTGAAGGTGTATCACAACTTGATGTAGAGGCTGCTGGCTGCTCAGTTACCTCTGATGGCCTAAAATCTTCTTCGTAGTATGCCAATCTATTTAGTGGCCACAACCCAGCCACCTTGAAGCCAGATGTGATATTTTTTTGTGTAAAGTAAAGTGGAAATGCTATTCTAGAAAACATAGCAAACTCTGAAATAGTGACTGGACGACCAGGATGCATTCCCATCCAGTCAGCCATTACTACTTTTAGGTATCCCTTAAATGGTCCAAACACTGTGATATCTAGTGGCTGCATCCTGCGGGAACAATGTGTTGGGAATGTCAGTAGACTGATTCCAGCATCCCTTGCCATATTGATAGCATCAATGCTGATGTGACTTGCATGGTTGGCTAAAAGTAGGAGTAGACAATTATATTTTGAACAACACGTATGCTTTGCTACATGCTTCAAAACTTTGAGGAACAATTCACTTGTCATATATCCAGATTTGTTAGCCAATCCAATACTTCCATTTGGTGCACCATCCAGAAATTTGTCCTTCATATGGACTCGTGGAAAAATGTAAACTGGTGGTATGGCCATCCCTGAGGCTGAGCAGAAAGCACACATGGTGACATTTCCCCCCCTTTCTTGTGTTGCTACCATTCTTACTTGCTTCTTGCCACATTCCGCGATAACTCTAGGAGGCTGCATTACGGTAGGAATGCCACAGTCATCCAAGTTCATTATCCTGTCTGGAGTGAACTTAAATTTGTCCAAAATATTCAAAAGGTTGTCAAAGAAAAGGTTAATATTTACTTTATTAAATGCTGCATCCCTTGCCAAGCTTGTATTTTCAGGTCTACGAAGGGATAACTTCTGTTGCCTCTGCAAAAATCCATACATCCAGTCCTTTCCTGCCATGTGGCGTTCATCACAGCTCCTTGGGTAGTTCTTATTGTTTAGTTTTTTAGCATACATGTATGCCAGTACATGTCCTTTGCTATACGTGAGTCCATAATGGAAACTGGAGGCCTTCATGAAGTACTGAGCCAATAATTCCTCTTCATGATCTGTAAAGACCTTTCCAACTTTGTGTTTGGATTGTGTTGTATTCAGTGTCTGGATTTCTTCTTCGTATGAATTTCCAGAATCACTTCCGTCAAATGTATCTGGAATTAAGTAATTGGGTGCTGTATAACAAAATCAGGAAAAATACAGAACAGGATTTTTTAGCTGTACAAATATAACCTATTTGGCTAAGATAATTTGTTTGTGAAAACAATAATATTGTGGTAACTAGATGTTTGGAAACTTATGTTGACAGATCTGAATGCTTTCAGCTCTATATTTCTTTACTACAGCAACGCATTTCTGCAGCATAGACTTCTTCAATCCATATTTCTCTGCAGTTCGTCGAATACTCCCCTTTTTGAAAAGAACTTCTTTTACAGCTCTTTGAACATTTCCTTCGTCAATATTAGCTCTGTTGGTTTTGCGTATGTATTTCCTCACCATCTATAGTATAGATAATGCTCTTAAAGTAATTTCAATGGAAAAATACAAGGCTGAAAAGTGTCCTTTTGTCTCACTCATAAGTGGATAAGACTGGACACTGTCCACTTTGACCCCACTTCATCTGTCCACACTTACCCCAAGGGGCCATTTTGGATATGAAACCAAACTCTTGGGAACATATTTTATTTAAATATAACACAAGAAAAAGATAGCTCACTTTTCATAGAATCATATACCACAACTTTTGATATTCTCAGTACTAACCTTTTGCACTTATCTGGAAATTTGTTTATCACAAAAATTGAATACAAAAGTACTGAAATCATATTTTCACTTCTGTTGCCTACAACAATCACCAGACTGGCGCCAAATTTTGTTTAATTGTTTAGTACATTCTGTGGTACTACCAACATGAAAATAAAAAAAATCCAAAGATTATATCCTTGAAATAATTGTATGTCCATTCTTACCCCCATGTCCACTCTCCCCTAAGTAATTTTATTTGTTAAACAATGCTCTTAAGTGGTACTTATTACTTCAGTCTTCATTCCCCCCAAGCCAAAACGTGAATTTGGCCATGTGGCCTGCAGTTTTATCAGTCTGCACCTTCCCTATTTCTAATATTTCTTGCTTGGGAAAGATTTCACATAGTTTTAGTTCTGTTTTTAAATAAGTTCGTAATTTTTTCCCTTCTTTCAACTTCTGATAACGCCCAGAAGAGGCGAAACTCGTCATTTATAAATAAATGAAACATGAATTGTGTGTAACCAAGACTATATCATCACAAATTTTGTGTTACAAAGTGTTTACTTCTCAGTGCGAGACGTCTTTTTAGTTGAAACTATCTTAAATTTATGAAGGTTTTATTTGCTGTTACAGACACCCTAGACAAATAAGTCATATAAATAATCTTCAAATAACATTTGTTGAGCATCAAGTACGAAATAGAAGAAACAAAAATTATTTAGGGAAAATAAATTGCAGCGCCCTTATTTTATTTTGATAAACACTGAAACGATGTTGGTACTTATGGCCAAAGTTTGAATTTTTTATGTTCTTCAGTTTCGAAAAAAAGGGGGAGGTGGGCAACAAAATGTGGGCCGGCAGATGCTACACCACTGCCTCCGGCGGGAGCGGCTGCCTAGATCATCGATTATTGGCTGTACGAACAATACTGCCTTACGACTGAAAGTGTTTGTCATAGACTAGTGATTCGTTTTTAAACGCTTAAGTCCTCGTCCTTTTTTCATTTGTGAATTATACTTTTCAATTACTGGTTACTTATTTATGTACACTTTTGTTTAGTGAAATATTTTAACATCAGATGATCAACAACCAATGCAGAAAATTTGAATTTCAAAGTAAGATATTGTCAATAATGTAATAGATAAATGGGTGCAACATTTTACAGTTTGTTAAAGAAAACAAATCATTTTGTTTCTAAGGAACTGGTAAAATTCTAAGCAATTTTGTCAGAATTGTGAAAGTTACTGTAATTAATGCTTAAGAATTTTTGAATCCTTACATGATGTGGTCAGAATCTCAAAGATACATTTTAAAGCTCAAATCAACATTCCATAGCTTCGGGAGTTGGTACGTTTATCTTTGCTTGGTTTTCATTTAGGTATCAGTTATTTACTGGAAAATGGGTTTACAATTTAAAGCCTAGGCCATTCTTATTCTTTATTAATACATGAAATAAGGCTTTTGTTTAGTTAAATCACAAACAATTGTGAACTTTCATTGCCTAGCATATCTCAAAAATATTGCCAGTTCCGGTTCATTTGCGATAGTCTCTTGCAAATTACATTCACGTTAGTTCAAAATGTTTAAACTGCGGGATCATCAGTCCCTAATCTTATAAACTACCTTTTACGAAAGACAGCAGAAACACCCATGCCTGAGGGGGGATTCGAACTCCCAGACGGGGAAGTGCCTCGCGCATTGGAGAATAGCGCCTCAATCCACTCGGAAACTCCGCCGTGGCACGTAAGTCAATGGCATGCTATATAGTACCATATTATACTTCCGAAAGCTTCCTTTTAGTCGTTCCAAAGTAACATCAGCATCATTTATTTTCGTAGTAGTTTGACATCGGCCAGATTTTTCGTTCACTGTAATACATTTATTTCGTGATATGAAGTTTTCATGCACTAATGAACAAAGAAACACTTCGTCGCCAAAATGAGTATGAAATATGACGATTGATCTGACCATGTGATTACCATTGCGCGTGGATGGAAATGGAGTGCCAGTGTCTCGAAAACGAATTAAAATATCGTTCTGCTCAGTTTGAAACACAACAACCTTGGAGCAGACATCGACTGTACCAAAAACTCTATGGAGTGTTTTATTTTATTTTATTTTATTTATTTATTTATTTTTTTTTCTTTTTTACCACTGCACACTCTTCATTTTTGTGTAATATTTCAGTTTATTTGATGCTACAGCGTAACTATACACAGTAACGCTAACGAAAATAAATTCACGCCTCTATTACATCAAACTATAATATACGTAAAATTATTTTCTTCTGCAACTAGTTTGTTTAATATGGAGTGACCAATGTTTCACTTGATCTGCAAGAACATCTTAGTGAGGTGAAAGAATTATTAAATCTAACTGAGTGAAATGAGAGTGCAGCAACAATGTGTGGGAACATTCAGGGCCGGCGCAAGGCACGAGTGGCCCTTTCCGAGGGGCAGCAAATCTACCGTCGCCGCCCCCTTCTCTCTCTCTCTCTCTCTCTCTCTCTCTCTCTCTCTCTCTCTCTCTCTCTCTCTCTCTCTCTCTCTCTCTTTTTTGACAAGCCCCACTTTCATGACAAATAGGGGATTCAAAACCATACCTCGGACGGTGCAGTTTCGGAAACTGTAGCATGGCGCCTCTAGTACCTACTTGCCAGCCACCCCTGTTGAACAAGGGGAGGGAGGAGTACTAATTTCTTCCTTGCCACTGTGGTAGCACCGTCGTGTTCACGCTGGAGGAACGGAGAAAGGGAAGCAGTCTGGCGTACACGCCAGTTTTCTTATGAGTGGAGCGCTGCCAGCCTGTTATGCGCCGTGTGTTTACTCACAACCAAATTTCCAGAAAACGAAATCTACTTTGGAAATGAAATGTTCGATACTGTGGTTATATGTTAAGCCTGAAGCAATTTTGCTAAGCCCTTTAATGGCAGTTTCCGAGTGTTTTATTCTTCCCGCATTGTGGAAAAAAAAAAAAAAAATGGTTGAACATTACTACAGTCAAACATGTCCAACACCTACAATGGCTAAAAGTATTACGAATGGGTAAATACGCTGCGAGTAATTATAAGGGATAAAGGCATTGATAGTAAACCTGACATAAGTTGGGTTTCGACGTATTTTTGAAAATTTTAGCTATCCGTTTTTGAGTGATAGCCCCATGTTTTAGTTTTTGAGACATGAAACACCTGTCTCCGCCTGCAAGAACAACAAACTCTGACCAACACTTTTGTTTGACAATACTACTCGCACACTATAACTTTACCAACATTTATTTACTGTATAATGTGTCTGAAACATTGTTTCATCTAAGTAAACTACTGGTCACTTTGTTCTGATGAAAACCTGAGAAAGTATGGTCTTTTAGCAACAATGCCCTGTCGTCCGCACAAAACAAAACGTTAATTTTCACACCTAAAACTAAAATCCATAGACTGAACATTATTTTTAAGGGTTTCCTTGCTAGCTTTCAAGCTCATTTCTGTTTGGCAAAAGTTGTGCAGTTTTCGCAAACTTACTTCTTATTTCTTTCTCTTGCTCGTGATGCCATAGAAATTGCTGACTGATAATACATTTGTCCATATCATCGGTCAAATACTTATTGTGAGCTTCTTGCTTCTTCTTAGACACTAGTTTAAACGTAGCCTCACTCTACCTCGCCACGTGACCTAGTTCTTGGCACTGCAGCACTGCCACGTCACGACTTCGCCTTTCCAGGCAATAGGTATTGTTGCGTTCTCTACAATGAAAACTACAGAATTCATTTCGCTAGTCGACTGAGGGAGTCAAGATTGGTCAGAAGCACATTCACTGCATTTCGTAAGAACAGAATTGGTGCGTACGAGTTTCTTGCACCTTGGGATGTAGTGGGTAAGAGATTTACATATAACGTACAATTAGTATTGCATAAGGCCGTTACTCATAAGTTAGCATTTTTCTCCTTCGAGATTGCACATTAGGAAAATTTATTTTTCTTATGACCTGTTACTTTTAAAACTTACTTAGATTTCTTCAATCAGGTTTGACTCCATTTTTGAGCTGGTGCCCAGTGACTGTTTTGTACAAATCTGTAGAGAATGTCAACAATCAGTCGCAATTTTTGTTTTTATTTTCCAGATCTACATAGCTTTCGGGCACAGTGTGACTATTCTCAGTGCTTTGAGTTATGTTTACAACTATACCATCATGTTGAACGTAACTGTCAACATCACAGTTTAGATGTAAGCACATATTAAAAGGTTTTATACTGGCAACTCAGTGGTCGAAACCTAGCTAGATCTTAAAATTAAAAACAAAAATTGCGATTGATTGCTGACGTTTCGTTCAGATTTGTTGAAATAAAATTCCACAGACATTTGCGTAAGAAAAAAAATGGGGGGGGGGGGGGGGTGTGTCAATTTAGCAGCTTGCATGGAGCGGCACTTGGGCATGCGCCGCCCCTGACTACAATGATATGAAGTTGTCTCAACACCTTGAAGAAATGGATGAATACTTGATCTGAAAATAAAGCATACAAAATTTCAACAGGATCGTATGAAAACTGTAGATTGTGTCGAAGTCCATAAGTAAAGTAGCTTCCACCATGCACCACACGAATTTTTATGTAGGCACTGACGTTCATCTTGTTTTGAAGATGTATGCAACATCTCATCAAGATCGAAATAAAACAGTAGATTTGTATGAATTACAAACGTATAGACGCAGTGGTGTAGACAAATGTGTTGATTCTCCGAGATCACGGACACAGCGAGTATGGAATGACGTCAGAGTACCCGCTGAGCTCATGTCTGGCGACTACGAGCCCGTGAGTGCGATGGGGCGGCTGCACCAGCGCACTTGGACTCGCTGTCCACTCGCAATTATAGTGGAGTTGAAGGGAGGCGTACATAGTGTATGCAACCTGCAAGACTGGGCTCATACTCGGCCAGTTTCTGACCTGTAATGTAGACAAGTCTGTATAGTCTTCAGTCTACCTTGATCACTTCAAAACGTCTCCCATTGTACACAATCTTTCCTGACAAATTTTAATGTGTTATTATTTGGTCACCTTTTTTGTTTGTACAATTGCTACAAATTTTTTCCATTGATTTTACACGTACTTCCTGATCAGGTGACCTCTTCAAAAACTTTCATCGTAGCTCAAAATGGATGACAATGCAGAATTTTTGTCTCATGGGTGAATCATGGAACCTTCTGTACCACCCCTCCTGTTTCTCCTATTTCTTGTTCCAGGTAAGAATTCTTCATAGTTGCTAATAAGCCACAATTTAAGCTTGTATCTCTCTAACTTTTACTTTCATTACATTTTTGCTTGATATCTGTACAATAAAGTGTTATATTTGGTTTCTCAGTGGATGATAACCTATAAACCCCAAATTTACCATGTTTTTTATGTCATTTAATCAAAAGTTACAGATTGATTGAAAAATTCACACACAAAAGTTTAAAAAGCAAGGAATATGCTTGAGCTGCTGAACAGGATGGTTGTGTGTGTGTGTGTGTGTGTGTGTGTAGGGGGAAACATTCCTGTTCAGAAAAATATTTATGAAAAGTAAATAAAATTTGACTTACCAGTCGAAAAGGCACCAGTTTGTTGACACACACATAAATAAAAACAAACACACACACGAACCAAGGCAGACATGTACAAAATGCAAAGAAGTTAGACAGAGATGCTAGTTGAGGCAGAAGCTCTGTCCAGAGATAGAAGGCAAAGATGTTGTAGAACGGTACGCAGGAATTTAAAACTAATGAAGGTTTAGACCTGGTGGGCAACGGGAAGAGAAAATATGTTGAAGGGCAAGTTCTCATATCCGGAGTTCTGAAAGATTGGTGTCAGTGGGAAGTATCCATATAACCTGGACGGTGTAACACTGTGCCAAGATGTGCTAGCCATGTTCCAAGGCATGTTTGCATGCTTAGCCACAGGGTGATCCTCATTACCAACTGCCTGTGTCTGTTCCTGCGAATGGACAGTTAGTTACTGGTCATTCCCACATAGAACGCTTCACAGTGCAGGTATGTCAGTTAGTAAATCACGTGTGTGGTATCACAAGTGGCTCTGCCCTTAATCATGTACATCTTCCGGGTTACATGACTGGAATAAGTGGTGCTGCGTGGATACATAGGGCAGGTTTTACACCGGGGACGGTTACATGGGTAGGAGCTGGAGGGTAGGGAAGGTGGTTTGGGGATTTCATAGGGATGAATTAAGAGGTTACTAAGGTTAGGTGGGTGGTGAAAAGACACACTCAGTGGAGTGGGAAGGATGTCGTGAAGAATGGATCTCATTTCGGTGCAGTATTTAAGGAAGTCGTATCATTGCTGGAGAGCCATATTCAGAGTGCGCTCCAATCCTAGAAAATATCCGGTGACAAGAGGGGCACTATTAGTGTACCTCTGTGGAGGTTCTGGGTTTGGGGAGAAGAGTAATTGGCCCTGGCTATTTGATTCTGTGCCAGATCAGGATGGTAGTTGTGCCTTGATTTGGAATTGGACCAGGTGAATCTGATGGAACCAAAGGAATTGAGGCTGGAGAGGAAATTCTAAGAGTTCTTCTTCACTGTGAGTCCAGATCATGAAGATATCATCAATAAATCTATACCAAACTTTGGGTTGACAGCAAAGCGTCCCATAAATAGGTTGGCTTACGAAGGGGCCATCCTTGTTCCCATGGCTGATCCCTTTAGTTGTCTGGCTATCAAAAGTGAAAAAGCTGTGGGTTAGGATGAAGCTGGCTAGGGTAATAAGGAAAGAGGTTGTACATAGGGTTGCAGGTGGTTGGCATGAAATACTGCACTGCAGCAAGATCCTGGGTGTGCAGGAAGTTTGTGTATAAGGAAGTGGCATCAGTGGTTACAAGAATGGTTCCCAGAGGTGACAGATTCAGTAATGATTTCAGGTGATTGAGAAAGTGGTTGGTGTCTTTGATGAAGGATGGGAGACTGCACATAATGGGTTGAAGGTGTTGGTATACACAGGCAGAGCTCCGTTCTGGGGTACTTGGTAACTGGCCACAATGGGGCATATCCTGGATGATAAGATTTGTGAATTTTAGAAAGAAGATGGGGGTGCGGGGTGTTGGAGGGGTATGATGTTGAAAGGTTTCGTACGGGGCCTAAGGCGTTGAGGATTCCTTGAAGGATTGGGATTGCCTTGACAAACTTTGTATGTGGTGTTGTCTGAAAGCTGACGCAGTCCCCCAGCCACATACTCCCGCCAATCAAGTACCACAGTCGTTGATCGCTTGTTGGCCGGGAGAATGATGATTGAATGGTCAGTCTTCAGATCACAGATAACCCGGGCTTCAGCTGCAGTGATGTTGGGAGTTGGATTAAGGTCTTTCAGGAAAGATTGAGAGGCAAGGTTTGAAGTGAGAAATTCCTGGAAGGTTTGAAGAGGGTGATTTTGAGGAAGAGGAGGTGAGTCTTGTGATGGAGGATGAAACTGTTCCAGGCAGGGTTCAATTTGAATGGTCTCTTGGGAAACTGGATCATTAGGAGTAGGATTATTTTTCTTAGTGGCAAAGTGATATCTCCTCCAGCAATATACATATATGTACAAAATTGTTGACTTACCCAAAGCACAGGCTCATTGAAAAAAATGAAAAAACACACTTTTCCCACCAGGAAAGCCTCCTTCTATAATAAATTGCCCAAAGCACAGTCTCGTAGACAGATAAACAAATAAAAACAAATACAAAGATTCAAGCTTTCGCGACCGTTTGTTGCTTCATCACGAAAAGAGAAAGGGAGGAGGGGAAAAAGAGAAGGATGCAGGTTTTAAGGGAGTGGATGAGGAGTCATTCCAATCCTGGGAATGGAAGGACTTATGTTGGGGGAAAAAGGAGGTAAACAAACACACACACATATACGTTCACACACCAAGGCAGACATATCATCCCCCAAGGTAAGTCTTTCCTCTCCTGGGATTGGAATGACTCCTCCCCCACTCCCTTAAATTCCACATCCTTTCCTTTTCCCTCTCCTTCCCTGCTCTTTTTCTGAAGAAGCAAAAATATATACACAAGTAAAGAAAGTTTGACTTACTAGGCGAAAAGACACCGGTTTACCTTTCAACTGGTGCATATATATATTCAACCAGAAAACATGTCAGATAGGGGAATCGATTAACAGTGCTAGCCTGAACCTAAGTCAACAAGTGTTGTCACTAAAGCAGGAATTAAATGAAAAAGTGGCAAATGTAAGAACTCAAAAGACATCTAGCAGAAATGAACAAGGCAATGGATGAAATAAGGCAAGACATGAGCAATGTTGAAAGTTTTGTCAGAATCAAGAAGGACGGGACCAAATGACTGCTCATGTAGATTCTGTAGAAAACAAAATTGTAACTGTAGAATCAGATTTAAATGTTAAGATCAGTAAAAATTCCAAGAATATTGCTACCCTTGATTTGTATGTTCAGCAGGAGAACACAGTCGTAAAAACCAACATCTGGGATGTAAAAGAAAGTCTCTAACAAAAGATTAGCACCCATAAAGTCAACACTGATCAGGAAATCTCTGTAATTAACAGTAGTTTGAGTGCATGCAAAAATAATGTTCAAAATCTAGATCAGAAACTCAATCAGCTACAGAAAGACATTGTAATGAGAAGAACAGAAGGTACTTGCAGCATGAATTGGGCCAATATTGCAATAAAAACATACCCAGATAATGGCAAGCTTCATCCAAAAGACTTTTTGCATCATTGCAGTGCTGGTTTCACTTTAGAAATGAATGATGCCCTTAAAATTAAATTTGTAAGGAAATTTTTTGATTCAGAGGCTTCATCTTGGGCGAATCAATGTATTAGTGAAGGTATGACATACAGTGAATTTGAGAAAAGTTTTTTTAATAAGTTTTGGTCTACCACTATGCATGCTAGAGTAACGTGTGCTTTCTTATGGACACAAGTGCAGGGAGAGTGACAGCTCAATGAAGGATTTCTGTGAGACCCAACTAGGAAAGTTAGTACACTTAGATGCACCTTTTGACAGAATGACACAAATTGATGCCTCAAAAGGAGAGTACAAGGAGGATTGAATTACAACCCCGATGAATCAGTAGACCAGTTTTTAAAGTTTGTTGAAAAATTGGATAGGAGCTATAGCAGGAACTATAACAGTTACCAAAAGGAGTATCATGATGACAGAGACAAAAGAGATCACAATGAAGGTTATAGACCCTGGCATGATGACGGTGAAAACCACCACAAAAAGAACTCATAGAAATATGATAAAGACAGCACTGGTAAAAACATTGGGCAGGGAAACTGAAGACAGCCCCTATGGAGATCTCTCACATGGAGTTGAAGAAATGGACACACAACCAGGCCATGAATAACTGGACATGACATGGAAGAAGAAATAGAACAGAACTACAGGGAGTTACATAGGATGAATAAGCTATCATTTCACAGGAAGTTTTGGGAAGCTATCAGTCAAGAGACAAGCAGAGAAGATGAAATTAAGGATGAACAACAAGATGATGTTGCCATAGATCATGGGTCTGTATCTGTTCTGTATGTTTGTAATTCTGTGAACGAAGATACTGCCATAGTGGATGACACTTTTGATGAATTTGATCTGTGTAAATTATTGGAAGACAATGTAGAAGAGGACAAAAACATTGAAGATTTTGCCACCCAGGGAGCTGAAAAATCAATGGGGAAGAAGTTCTGAAGAATAATGTAGAAGAGTTAGAAGATGTGGACAATGTAGTTGAAGGTGACAGTGAAGATTATTGTTAAGAATTTTGTGAAGATGACTATGAGGAAAAATCAGATGGTATTGTGTACGGAGAAGGGAAAGAAGAGAATTTTGTTGATGAATATTCTTGTGATGCAAGAATTGAAGATAGGGAAATGGAGCAACTTGAGAGTCATACTGTATCAGTGAAACTTGGCAGCAAATCAAGCAGTCTTGAACTTGACAACAAGACAGACATAGAAAGAGAAATTTTACAGGCAGTGTCCGACAGTTACAAGAACCGTGAAACTAAAGACAGATTCAGGAAGGAGATAAGAAGCAAGTGTGATGAAATGGAAAAGAAGATTTAGAATTCACAAGAAGAATGTGAGAAGAACAACATTTCTGACACAAGTCAAAGCAAGAGTGAAGAAAAACCCTGTGTACCCCTAAGTAGTGTACAAACCAATGAGGAGACTGACAATATGAAATTTGATGATATTGTGACTGACCTACTGCAAGAAGAAGACAAAGATGAAGACTTTGAAGTGACCGGATGCCCTTATATGAGAGTAAAGACTGGAAATTGACACAGGAAGTCCAATTAGTGGAATATCTGAAAAAGTTAGAGAAACAGTCAAGCAGGTTTCCGAGTTCATTAAAATGCCAGTAGTCAGAATAAAGATTAAAGGAGCTACTGGAAAACACAGCAAGTTGGTGAAAAGAATGGTGTTGTTATCATTTATAATAGGTGATATTTGCTTAAAACAAGGATGTTTAGTTATTCCTGGACTGAATGAAGCTTTATTAAGAAGGCAATTACTGGATTATGAAACCTAATGTTGCATTTGATTGGGAGGTAGGAAAGTCATGTTCAATTATCCTAAGACGGGCATGTTATATTGCACTTCAGTGATCATCCAGAATAGTGGTAACTTCAACCAACAAAGCTTGGAATTTAAAATGATAGACACCAGAAGAGGTGTAGTGGAATATAGTGTACATGAAGATGTATCAGATGTAGATTACAATGACTTGGTGGAAGACAAACATTTTAAGTCAATAGATTTACTTACAGACAGAAGTAAGAACTGAAGATTGTGTTATGGGACTATTATGATGTATTTGATGACTGGTGAGGAAGAGTAAAGAACTACGGGTGCACATTGAAAGTTAAACCACATCAGCCATTCTATATCAAGCCTTATGGAGTACTGATAGCAAAATGGAAAGTCAGTGAAAAAGAATTAGGAAAAACTAGAGTATTATTAAAAGAAGTGAAAGCGAATACAATAATCCAGTTATGGTCATTTCTACTATGAGTGGTGATGTGAGGATTGTTCTAGATTCAAGACACCTCAACAAATATTTGGAAAGACGTACAGATCATCCTGAGAGTACTGATGAATTATTGTAAAAATTTGAACACATCAAGTACATTACAAGTTTATGCATCTGCAGTGTGTCCAGTGAACCTTGAAAACCAGAAAAAACCTGGTATTCTCAAAAATTGGTGAAAAGAAAAAAAAAAAAAAAAAAAAAAAAAAAAAAAAAAAACGGGAAAAATCCTAGTATTTTACTTAGAAACCTTGAATTTTTTATATTTTCTTCATTTTTACATACAGTGAAACCTTGTTGCTACATACCCGGATTTTTCGTTTTCCCGCCTTTTACACAACTTTTTGTTGGTCACAATATTAATTCGCTCCGACTTTTGTGTTAAGAATTTACATTTTTCTCATCGTTTACATTACATGAAACCATGTCTGAGGAGTTAAAAACTTACGCAATGACATAAAATGAAGCTGGCATGATTTTCTCCTTCAAGTTGTGTTTAAAACGTTATGCAGTAAAGTTGCTTGACTTTTTTTGCATTTTTTGGAATGCATAGTTCGTGTTCCATTGTTTGTAGTTCGCGCGACTGTGACTGTAATTTTTTATTCCTCCCGTCAGCCTTTGCATTTACTGTTTATTCAAGTGTAGCTTTTTGTGCTTATTATGATGTGTTTGGAGAATGAATTTATTCTCATTGTGAACTGAAAATATTTATGTAACTGGTTTCGTGATGTTCCATAAACAGTATGAACAATAGTTTACATATATGTGGTGTTTTGCAAATTGCAAAAGGCAAAGTACATTAAAACCTCAAAAATTTGCACTTGACAACGCGATTAAATTCTCAAAAATCGTTTTCCAAGTGTGTGTGTGTGGCGGGGGGGGGGGGGGGGGGGGTGCTAAAAAAAACAAAGCATGAAAAAATTCACAAATGGTGCAGTGTTGCATTATTTAAAGAATGAATGACACAGATGCAGCGTTCACGAAAACATCGATTATGATGAATAATATTGCCGCGAGAGACCACGAACCCCAACTGCCGGCGCGGCGCAGGGGATAGCGTCACGGACTGCGGAGCAGAATGTCGCTGGTTCAATCCCGCCCACTGGCAAAAATTTATTTCTTTGTAATTGACAATTCCAGAAGGTTCTATATCTTTCTTATGTTCACTTGTAAATTCTACTTGTTTCTTATGTTAACTGTTCTTCTAATTTCTGGTAAATTCTGTCTGTGTATAAATAGCAGAGCACTCTGCCTGAGAGGCAGTCAGTGCTGCATGTATGTTGAGTTCGTAATAAACGTGCTTTCAGTATAAGTGCTGTGTTTAGTTGCCTTCGAAGTCAAGCCTACTTCCATTGCAACGTGACATTGTTTGGTGGAGGTGCCGGGTACACTGTGCAACAGCTGCATCACCGTGGCTCCGATTAGGCAACGTAAAAGCCGTCGCTTACACGGACTGGAACCGGAATACAAGGGATACACCGAGTACATCCTTCCAAAAGTCCATATTATCAGAAGAACGATGGAGACGAAACCAGCAATAAGCCAGCTGCACATCAGACACCCGTTGGTGTTCTCTGGAGATGCTGGACAGGACCCCAACAAATGGCTAAAAGGGTTCGACCGAGTCGCCAAGTACAACAGGTGGGATCATACGATGTGCTTGGCCAACGTTTATTTCTACCTGAATGGAACAGCCCAGCAATGGTTCGAAAACAACGAAGACAAACTAAATGACTGGGAGACGTTCCAGGAGAAACTGAAGTAGACCTTTGGAGACCGCCAGTGACAAATCCACTCGGCGGAAGAACAGCTGAAGAACCGGGCCCAACGAAATGGTGAGCCGACACAATCGTACATACAGAGTGTTTAGGCCCTGTGTAACGTGGTCAATCCGAACATGACTGAAGCGGACAAAATCATGCACCTGATGAAGGGAATTGCAGAAGATATGAACCAAGCTCTTCTGATAAAAGATGTCGCTATGACAGAAGAGTTCATCAAGTGTTGCCAGCGTATTGAAGAGATGCAACAAAGGAGGGTTGGACGCAAGAAGTATGACAGACTACCAAATGTAGTTCCTATGGCCGTTGTGGAAGACCAGCAGGACTTGGCTTCTCTCATACGACAAATCCTGAGAGGAGAATTACAACAGTGCATGGCAGCCGGGACTATTAGACAGAGCGAGCATCAGATTATGGGCATGGATGTGAGCCCTGTAAGTCACGAGGTAGCCGACGCCGCTGAGGACGAGGTATTTCAAACATTAGCTCCTGTCTGCCCCGTCAATCACACCTGACGTGAAGAATGGTGTCGCCCTGCTATGACGTTGCGAGATGACATTATTCAACCTGCAGAGAGTCCTTGGTCGTCTCCGGTGGTCCTTGTAAAGAAGAAGGATGGCACGTGGCGATTCTGTGTCGACTATCGGCAGCTGAACAGCATCACAAAGAAAGATGTCTACCCATTGCCGCGTATTGATGACACCTTAGACTGCTTGAAAGGAGCTACATACTTCTCAACTATGGATATGCAGACAGGTTACTGGCAAATCGAGGTTGACGAAGCTGACAGGGAGAAGGCGGCTTTTATTACATCTGACGGTCTCTATGAATTTAAAGTAATGCCATTTGGATTATGTAATGCTCCAGCAACATTCGAACGCATGATGGACAACTTGCTTCGACACCTTAAGTGGACGACGTGTCTCTGCTATTTAGATGACATTGTCGTTTTCTGAAAACATTTGAAGAACATCTGAGTCGCCTGTCAACTGTGTTGAAGTGTGTTCAGGCTGCAGGTCTCTGCCTCAATCCAAAGAAGTGCCTCTTTGTCGCCAAAGAGATAAAAATCCTGGGGCACCTAGTCAACGGAGATGGTGTCCGTCCTTATCCAGATAAAGTAAGGGCAGTCACAGAATTTCCAACTCCTCAGCACATTCGTGATGTGAGACGTTTTCTCGGGCTGTGCTCATGCTACCAACGTTTCATAAAAGGATTTTGTAACAAGGCACGTCCATTAGAAGAACTTCTGCAGGGAGACGCCAAATTTTACTGGGATGAGACAAAAGAAAGAGCTTTCCAAGCACTTAAGGAGGCTCTAACTTCCATAGCCAGTGGCTATGGGATTGGTGCAGTGCTTATACAACTTCAGGAAGGTGCCGAAAAAGTGATAGCCTTTGCGTCAAGAGTACTCTCAAAGTCTGAGATAAACTACTCTACAACTGAAAAAGAATGTCTCGCAGTTATCTGGGTTATCAACAAGTTCCGGCCATATTTATTCGGCAAACCATTCACCATCGTGACAGACCACCATTCTTTGTGTTGGCTGACTAGCTTAAAGGATCCATCAGGTCGACTATCAAGATGGGCACTAAGACTCCAAGAGTACGATGTCACAGTGGTATTCAAGAACGGGCGCAAACACAAGGATGCCTACTGGCTTTCGAGCAATCCATTAGTGGAACACAACAGCATTAATGAAATTTCACCTCTCACTGAATTAGATGACATTACAGCTGAACAGAGGGAAGATCCAACACTATTAAAAATGATAGAGGCCTTGGAGAAAGGAGAACCGACCAATGGAGAGTTCCAACGTATAAACAGAACATTGTACAAGATCAACTACAATCCACTGGGCCCCAAATGGCTACTTGTTGCTCCAGCTCATCTCCAGCCAGCTATTCTCAAATATTTCCATGATGCTCTAATATCCGTTCATCTGGGATTCGTGAAGACCCTAGACAGAATCAGACGCAGGTATTATTGGAAAGGTCTCTACCGATCTGTCAAGCACTATGTGAGTCAGTGTAAAGAGTGCCAGCGACGGAAGCATGTGCTGCAATTACCTCCAGGACATCTCGTACCGATTCCGCCGGCAGCAGATCCATTCCACCGAGTTGGGATCGATCTTTTAGGGAGGTTCCCGAAGTCGACAACTGGTAACCGTTGGATAATAGTCTGCACTGACTACCTCACACGCTATGCTGTCACCAAACCTGTTCCGACTGCTGAAGCTCCAGAGATCGCAAAATTCCTTGTAGAAGACATTATTTTGAAGCATGGAGCACCACGTGTCATGATATCTGATCCAGTCAAAACTAGTATCAGAGGTAATATCACGGTGCAACATTGTCCACAGAATGACAACTGCATACCATCCTCAGACAAATGGTCTTACGGAACGTTTTAACAAAACGTTAGCCGACATGCTGTCGATGTACATCGATGTTGAGCAGAAGGATTGGGGTACAATTCTGCCAGTCGTGACATTTGCTTACAATACTGCAAGACAAGACACCACAGGCTTCACAACGTTTTTCCTGCTCCGTGGCCGTGAAGCTGAGACGACAATGGATACACTGTTCCCGTTACAACTGGATGACACTCCGGATGACTATGTTAAACAGCTCATCACCAGGGTCGAAGAAGCAAGACAGCTGGCCCGCATATGGACACTGGACGCCCAGGAGAAGGATCGGCAGCAGTATAACGACAAGCACCAACCTGTTGTGTACAGCCCAGGAGATCTGGTATGGATTTTTACCCCTGTACGGAAGGTTGGACTGTCAGAAAAGTTATTGAAGCGATACTTTGGTCTGTATCGTGTCATACGCCGCCTTTCAGACGTCACATACGAAGTTGAGGATTATGAGCCGTCGTCAAAACGTCAAAAACCAAGAGACATTGTTCACATCCTGCGCATGAAGCCTTACTACGATCCTGAAGAGCAGGTAGATGACAATGGCTTCTTGTTCAAGGACTTTAAGGACTGTAATGTTCCTGATGAAGCCTTGACAGGAACGTCTGTCATCGATAATCGCGGAGAAGGGAAGGATTCTCTTGAACTGTTATACAGAGGACCCATGACACGGTCAAGATCCAGGACATTGCAGCTGGCTCCACAGGGATCATAACAGCGGGTCACTGTTTCTCCAGGAGAGGGAGCAATGCCGCGAGAGACCACGAACCCCAACTGCCGGCGTGGCGCAGGGGATAGCGTCACGGACTGCAGAGCAGAAGGTCGCCGGTTCAATCCCGCCCACCGGCAAAAATTTATTTCTTTGTAATTGACAATTCCAGAAGGTTCTATATCTTTCTTATGTTCACTTGTAAATTCTACTTGTTTCTTATGTTAACTGTTCTTCTAATTTCTGGTAAATTCTGTCTGTGTATAAATAGCAGAGCACTCTGCCTGAGAGGCAGTCAGTGCTGCGTGTATGTTGAGTTCGTAATAAACGTGCTTTCAGTATAAGTGCTGTGTTTAGTTGCCTTCGAAGTCAAGCCTACTTCCATTGCAACGTGACAATATTTTGTCAAATGTTTCCTGAGATCTCCATGGTGGTGGACACCAGCCAGACTGCTATAAGCGCCACCCTCCAACAAGGTGTCGACGGTAGCTGGCAAGCACTTGGTTTCTTTCCCAAGAACCTCTTGGCATTGCAGCAGTCCTTGACTGCTTACAAGCACGAGCTGCTCGCACTATACTGGGCCATCAGATACTTCCAGTCATCCATAGACAGCTATCACTTTATGATCTTCATGGACTACAAGCCAATAACTTTTGCCTTCTGGTCGAACAACAACAACAACAACAACTCTTTACCATGCCAGCTCCAGCAGTTGGAGTACAATTCACAACCGACATCCGTCACAATTTTGGGATCGAGAACGTCGTCGCCGATTGTTTGTCCTGCAACTGTGCCACCGTTTCTCGCCGTTGGATTTCGTCAACATTGCACAAGTGCAAGGGAATTACAAAGAACTGGGAAAGTTCTGTGTCAACAACATCAGTGCCCTATGCCTAGAACTCCTGCTGATCTCTGGCTCGCCCCAAAAATTTGGTGTGATGTCATGACGGGAACACATCGGCCATTTCTCCCGCCTGCATAAACGGTTTGTCACACCCTGGCATGATCACCACTGTGTCACTCATTGCTGCAGGTTTCAATTGGTCCAGCCTCTACAAGAACTGCTGGCAGTGTGCATGGACAGCATGCCAGCACGACAAGGTTGGCGAGAATGCACATGCACCTGTCGACAGCTTCCTCGAAATTACAGGGCGCTTCGCCCATATCCACGTGGACATTATCAGACCACTGCCTCTGTTACAAGGGAAATGTTACCTCCTCACAATGGTGGACTGCTTCACTCGCTGGCCAGAGGCCATGCCCATCACCGAGACCACCACCAAGACAGTCACAACTGACTTTGTCGACACCTAGGTGGCCCGCTTTGGGTGCCCCAGCTACGTCACCATGGACCACGGCCATCAGGTAGACTGCATGCATGTGACCAGGCTGTACAGCACACGACTACACTGCACAACCAGCTACCACATGGCGTCCAATGATATGGTGGAATGGCTGCATCGGACACTCGTCGTCCTCGGCCTGTGAGTGACACCCAAGGAAGAAATCGGCACGTCGTCTACAGACCTCATATATGGCCAACCACTAGCCATCCACGACCAATTCGTGGAAGACACTGCTGCTTGAGGACGCCATGGTCCTGCCACTCACAGAACACCTGCACAGTCACATGGCTGGCCTTTGCCGCACCCTGTAATTCAAAACGGCTCCGCCAAGGCATTCGTGCACGCTGATCTGCAGCGATGCATACACATCATGCTGTGTATCACTGCAGTTCAGGCCCTGCTCCAGCCACAGTATTCTGGGCCAAACTGCCTGCTCACCTGCGGTGACAAGACATTCACAGTTGAATACAATAGCAAGTTGTCAACCATTGCCATTGACCAACTGATGCGACCTACATCTTGTTCGCTCCAAATGCAATTCACTTCTACGACCAGGTAGAGAACGAATCAATGGACGACACTCTGTGTGCAGCCAGTCAGGCAGAGAGAGCTGTGGATGTTGTGTATGTGCCAACAGCTATCAGCAGCCTGCCACATGCCCCGCAGGCTGCCGTCACGCCGCTGTCACCATCTGTCCCATCACAGCCTCCCCACTCTCCACCGCAGTTGACCACACACCAGACAGCTGTCAGCAGCCTGCCATGTTCCCCCATTCTGCCAGCTCAGCCACTGGCTTCACCACTGTCACAGCCGCCGACCGATTACGTGATGTTCACCGGCCACCGTGTCTGCTTGAAACATCTGTGATGCACAGTCGAATTACTGCGCTGCACGACAGCCCGTATCCAACCAGTGACCTGCCTGCCTCTGAAATGTAGTCTCTGGCAAGCCACTTTACCAGAAGCTCATGCCAGTCAACTTCAGGAGCTGAGTTCGAGCCCAGGCATCTCCACATGCATGCACATTACACTCTCTGGAGCTCCGCTACTATGAGCGTCGAGCCCGGATCAAGTACCATGTTATAGTTCCGCATCAGTTTCGTGCATCCATATTGCCTAGCCCCGATGGAATTGCGCCCAAGTGTCCTATACATTCTCTGGAGCTCTGCTACAACCAATGTCAAGCCTGGATCAACAAGTGCACCACATTTTCCGTAGACTCCACTAACGCTAGCGTCAAGACCGGACTAAGTTGCGCATTCGCTATGCACATCTGTGAAACTGTTAGAACTGTAAACTAAGAAGAACGAGTGACCACAGACATATTTTTTGTGTGTTTCCTTGTTTGTGTTTTAGTGATAGTGACTTTTTACAATGCAGTGTACTATGCTATGCTCATTTACTGCCACTGTGCTACACACAGCGTAGAGACAGCTTGTCACCACTGTCACTAACCTGCCATGGGTGGACATGCCCACTCTGCACCCTGCTAGCTGCACGCCACTAGCTGTGCGCAGTGACATCACTGGCCATCGCCCAATCACCACACCCCAGATCGCAGCCATCGCGCCCATGCTGACGTCACTCGATCAGCACAAGAGGCGCAAGCACGCTGGCTGTAACTTCATCGCTAGTACTTTCTCACAGCTCCAGAGCTCTGCTCTCTGTGTGGCAGCCACGCCAAAAAGTGGTAGACAGATGCACGGCTGTCAGGAAGCGTTAACACGAATTCTCCGGTGCGAAAACGTGTGCTCTTGCAAGGGACAAGTGACACTGGCAGTGTCCACTATAGGATTGAGTTGAGCAGGCGTCCTCCATCTCCTCAGTACCAACGTTTTGCTACGGACCACATGGGTCGAGCTGAACGGGAGCTTCCCCCCCCCCCCCCCCCACACACACACACACACACATAAGTGTTAGTGCTGTGCCATCTGTCCGTCACAACATGCAATATTTATCACGCCGCATGCAAAATGCAAATTCCTCCAGACACACGTTCATCGCCCGTGCTCAGACTACCCACCGACTACCTCTATTGCTGCGGTAGTGTACACCCTCCAGGACCAGCGATCATAGAACTTTATAGTTTACAAATGATAAGCCAAGATCGCAAACTAACAATTTATTAAGTGACGACCAGTTTCGGTGCACTGTGTCACCATCATCTGGTCATATATATTATAATCTGGTCATCTTGTTAAAAAATTGGTTATAAAATAAGAAGTGCAACATTGCACTTAGTCACTATATAAAAAAATACTTAAGTTAAAAACATGACAGCTTACAAAATACTTGAGTATACTCTCAATCAAATGGTCATTCCCAATGTAACATAGACTTTCAGTTACGCTGTAAATAATTCTGTCATCACAACCAGCTTTTCAGATTTCACTTTAATGCCTTTTCAACCCATATCTGAACTGTTGCTTCCACACATAATGAACACCTTGAGGTTTGTTACTAACCATACCAACACCACAAAATGTTTTCCAGCTTTCACTTTTATTGACATCACCAACTCGCAGCCGGACTGTTGCCTCACAACCTAACATAGATCTTGGGTTTTGCTACAGACCATCCATTCACCTCATCCAGCTATTTCTTTTTCAAATTTGTTGGATTTATCAACTCACAACCAAATGATTGTTCCTAATCTAACATAGAACTTGGGTTACTCTAAAGATTGTTCTTTCAGCACAATCAGCTTTTGAGATGTCACTTACATTGACTTCTTGAACCCATACCCAGACTGTTGCCTCCACAAATAAATCTAGACCTTGAGTATGTTACCAATCATTCCATCACCACAACCAGCTTTCCAGCTTACAAAAGGTATTGTTCTAGTCTTTGCTAAATTTTGTAAAAATGCCACACACAATAGTTGTATATAAAAGTTTCACATTTCATTCAGAAGAGGTGTCGCAGTTAGCATGTATTACTTTTGCAAGCAAAATTCAGTGTTTGGTTGTGCTGAGGCTAGCTTGTCATGACTAAGGTATGGTTTTACCAGCTGAAAAATGCTCCTGCCGGAGCACAGAAAAGGCGAATTTTTTCTTTGACACAAAAAGTGTGGAACCAGCTGCCTCAATCCTCATTCCGACTTCCTCACCAAAAATTTTGACATGCGAACATATTAGCGCTCGTTTAGCGCATAACTTTGTAAATACTTTTGCCCAGTTAAGTCGTCATAGTCAGCAATATCGTCTGGCTGTCAGTGTGTATATATGTCTCTGTCCGTTTGTTTGCTGTCTCTCCCATTGTCGCTTTCTGTCTGTGTCAAACTTTCAATGTCTCCATCCCTTTCCCTCATGATTCCTCACCGCTGTCTGTTTCTGCCACTTTTATCATCTCTCTGCCCCACTGACATTGTCCCATTCACTTCCTGTCCTGTTGCCAGTATCCTTTCTTTCTCACTTAGAGCCGGTTTGCATTGTCTTCAATCACGATTGTCTCCTTTACACATATGTCCATGGGTATGGTTTGCTTGTGGTTTGACCTGTAGACCGAAAAACTTTAGCATGCGGGTACTGGGAATATATTTTTGCCACTGTTCCTGACTTCTGACATCTCGTTTCACTTCCCACTGCTGTTTTAATGCATATGCCTTTCTCCTGAACTGACAATTTCTCTGTTCCATCATATATGGCTCTCCCTGCCTGTTTCACTGTCTCTGTCCTACTCACATTCAGCCGAAAAAAGTGCGATTATGTTCGCATGCCAAAATTTTTGGTAAGGAAGTCGGAATGAGGGAGCTGGTTCCACACTTTTGTGTCAGAGAACATATTTGCCTTTTATGTTCTCTGGCAGGAGCATTTTTCAGCTGGTTCCCGTCTTTTTCCTGTTACATCAGAGTGTCCTGCTTATATAACATGAAATCAATAGTGAGTAAAATTTGGATAGTATTTTATATACCTCGATATATTTCTACAAACGTCAGACCAAATTGACTACGTAGTAGTTTAATTTCTAAAAAAAGCTTCACATTCTGATGATTACTAAAAACACTTATTTCAAAGAACATTGTTAAACACTATCAACATCGTTCCATAAAAAGATGTAAATATTTTCGAGTCCAGCTGAGAATTTAGGTTTATATGATTTTGCTATTTCATGATAATTCAAGTCGTTCACATTGATCCAACCATTGCGATGAGGAATTTTGCACTTCCAGTGGCCTCAAAGACGTGAATGTTGATGAAATATCAAGGGATTAATAATATTTGTCATGAATATGTGTGGTAACTTGGAATCTACAGATCTTGATAATGGATAGTACTATCAGAAAAACTTTCAAAGCTGTCCAGAATCATAATATTAGAACGCATTGTAAAAATTTCGGCAATTTTCCAAGAAGTGTAGAATTGCCAATGCATGCAGTTGGATCTTTTGATACAAAAAATTATGAGTTTTGTAGCATATCGCGATAGCGAATATACATTTCCAAAAAAGGGAAATGGATTTTCCAGATAAACACCTAAACAACATACACACAATATTTTAGTCATTTCCTGTTCCTCACAATCAGAAATAGCGTTTTCAAACCTACCGGTCTTACTGTCGCGTGCTATCATTCACGGATCGGTATCTCAAGAACACATAAGATATCATTTTGCTCTTAACTTAAAATAAAATTTCATTATGTTATCTACATTTCATATGCATCTATGTGAACCCAAAATCAACCATACAAGACAAAGAGGTATATAAACAACATACAGAGGCTATAGGCAAGCTATAGTACTCTGGGTGGCAGCACTAAGCAATATTGGGCGCTATATTTGAGAATGTCAGTTTGAAGCAGCACAGAGAGCAGACGCTTCTATTTGTAATATAAACTAACGTATAAGCGCTATTATTAGTGGTAACACATGCCCAGTGTATATTCGGCGTACAGCTGCAGCAACTGCAGTCATAAAACAGTAGGAATATCATTCATATAGAAATAGATATCTAATTATATAGGTTGTTGTGTATCAACGTGTATTTGTCTATAAACATTCATTATACTTGACTTTAGCATTTATAAAGTTTCAAAATTATGTTTACTTGAGGACCATCAAAACGTTAGGCAGAGGACGGATGTATTTGGTGTGTTTTAATGTAATGACAGTTCTTTATATAGTGTACAAAAGCATATTAATCATTGGGTAAGTAGCCTAGGTATATGAACTGTAATTAAACTATTCTTTATACAGATTTCTTTTGAAAACCACAGAGTTGCTAAAGCAATGAGTAACCAGTATGAGGCGTAATAAGTGGCAGCCTACAAAGTATACTTCCATATGCTCTTGTCATTTTGTAGAAAAGAGCATGCTACCACTGATCGAAAGCGACTACTGGCAAATGCTATTCAGCAATATTTTCATTTCCTGAGCCCTACAGAAACCAAAAGCTGTAAGGAGAGTACCAAGGAAACGTCAAATTGTGGGGAGCTTGATAAATACGTAATGTACTTCAAAGCATGAAATATAATTAGAACCACAGGCAGAATAAAGGTAATTGAAGATTTTAAAGAAATTCGCTTGTGTTTATAGGGAAGACATGTCGGCAAATACAAACGATTATTGACATTATAGTAACAGCAAATAATGCAGCAGTTCGACGATTGTAAACATTACACTTAGGATGCAGTAGTAAGCAAGAAATGCTATTCGTAGTGGGAATTACTTTCTGAAATGTGCCGTCCAGAAATTAAGGAAAAATCGACACTGGCAATGATTATTATGAAATGTATGATTCAGTTGTTAGTAGACGCCCAGTACCACCTGGCGTGACACTGACATTCTCAAAGATGGTGGCAGCCTTTCCAATTGGCTTCAACTATGGCGGTGCTGTGGCCAGTCTATGTTGTTTATAAAGGTATTAATAATATAGTAGGACAGTATACAACTCACCACAAAGACGTGGCACATACAAAAGACACACACATACAACAGCTATCGGCCATATTGCGGCAGCTGTAGGTGATGGTTGTATTACTGTGTTGTGTGCCTGTGTGATTGCGTGAGTGTTCTATTTTCTGAAGAAGGCCATGGCCAATAGCTGAAAGTGTTGTACGTGTGTCTCTTTTGTATGTTCCTGTTGCAGCTTGTCGCCACGTCTTTGTGGTGAGTTGTAAACTGTCCTACTATATTATTAATTCCAACGTGAACTTTCCATTATTATATTTTGTTTAACAAATGTCTTTGAAACAAGAAGTCTAAGCAATATGTTTTTACCTCTGCAAACTTTTTAAAATCTGTTGCAATAGTTCACAAAATCGGATGCTACATATTAACTGTTAAGTAAACGAAAACAAAAATCACTCCTTCATCGACCGAAGATTTCAATCTTTAAGATGTACAAAAATCAATTTTTTTCACCGAGTACCTTTTTTTTTCAAATCACATGCTAAGTTTCAGAGCTAACCAAATGCTGTCTTTCAGCTCAATACACAATTTTTCTAGCAAAATATCACGGTTTTTGGCCTTATCTTGCTAATGTAATAAGATTTACGAAAATTGAAAAATGCCATTTATAGATAAATTTCTACAGGATGTATCGTAAATATTTGAAAAATTTTCTATGGTTAGTTATTAAATAACTATATGTGATTCATGGTGCTAAAATGGCTAAAAATCGAGTTGTGTGATTTTGTGCAAAACTATGATAAGTTTCAAGCTCTGGATTTCAGTAATGGATAACGATATCGAAAAAAATTAAAACCGTCTTCGAGACTATCATCATAAGAAAATACTGTATGGTAAAAATTTCGAAGATTTGCAATGAACAGAAAGTATCGAAGTGACCATCCGCACAATACTTTTTTTTTTCTCCAAAAATCATGATTTTTTGAGATTTTCTCAGGAATAGCCCACCATAGACTGTCATGTTCAAAAACCCATTGATTTGCTCAATTTGGATGGGCTCCAGGAAGTGTGTAACTTTGAAAATTTTGACGATGTACAGTATGATAGCTATAGTTGGATGGATGGTTTGATTTTAAAGGGACTAAACGACTATGGTTATCAGTCCCAATAGCTATAGTATACCCATTCTTCTAATATGTACAAAAATGATCACTAGGCCAAGATCTATCCAGAACACTTTACCCCTTCACTCTGAGATTAATAGAACCTGAGATATGGGTCCCTAAAGAATTGCAAATTCGCACGCGTCATTTACGAACAGCTGTGCGCAGAATGATTAACATTCTGGTATCAGTTTTTAAGTGCCAAATACATATCCTCTTCACCTCCAGCAATGCAAAGCATGTAACGCATACAACTGTGCTGTAATTAAACTGTTCCATTCGCTACTGACTGGAACAGAGTTGGTTTAGTTTTTGTTGTCAGAGGCAGAACACATTGTTGCACTAAACTGTGACTAATAGGCTCTTTTACACTAACAATGTTATTTTAGTTCATGTACCAATGTCATGTAAGGTTAAAGGACATTCATTATGTATTATTAACGGCCTTTAGATTTCTTTAAATATTGGTACAGAACGAGGAGGCGAGGTCTGATTCCAATTTTTCTCTGAATTTTAACACTACAATATGATATTGCCCCACTATTTTATTGTTTCCTGAGGATACCAAACCCATCCAGGTATCCACCAGACTGCTCCAGTCCCGAATCTCTGAACCAGTACACCAATAACCTAATAACAGCTTTCACATCCCACAGCTATCCTCCTGATCTGGTACAGAAGCAAATTGCCAGAGCCACTTCCTTATCCCCCCCAAATTCAGAACTTTCAACAGAAGAACTCCAGAAGTGCCCTGTTGTCACCGTATACTTTCCAGGACGGGAGCGGACTCTGAATGTGGCTCTCCAGCAAGGATACGACTTCCTTAAATCCTGCCCCAAAACTTCATGACATCCTTCCCACTCCACTGAGAGTGTCTTTCAGCCACCCACCTAACCTCCATAACCTCCCTATGAAATCCCCAAACCTTCTTCCCTACCTTCTGGCTCCTACCCTTGTAACCACCCCGTTGTAAAACCTGCCCTATGCACTTTTCCACCACCACTTACTCCAGTCCCATAACCCGGAAGGTGTACACGATCAAGGGCAATGCCACTTGCGATAGCACCCACGTGATTTACCAACTCACATGCCTGCACTGTGAAGCGTTCTATGTGGGAATGACCAGCAACAAACTGTCCATTCACATGAACAGTCACAGCAGACAGTTGGTAATGACGATCACCTTGTGGCTAAACACGCCTTGGTGCACGGACAGCACATCTTGGCACAGTGTTACACAGTTCGGGTTATCTAGATACTTCCCACCGACACCAAACTTTCAGAACTCCGAAGATGGTAACTTGCCCTTCAGCATATTCTCTCTCCTCATTGCCCACCTGGTCTCAACATTTGCTAAATTCAAATTCCCACTCATCATCTTTAACATCTTTGCCTCGGTTCTCTGGATAGAGCCTCTGCCTCAAGTGGTATCTCTGTCCAACTTCTTTGCTTTCTACAAAATATATATATATATATATATATATATATGACTTACCAAAAGGACCGGCTCGTCGAGAGAAACAAATAAAATCACACACAAACACACATACAAGCTTTCGCCACCACTGGCAGCTTCTTCAGGAAAAAGAGGAAAAAAGGGGAGGAAAAGGGAAGGATATGGGTTTTAAGGAAGTGGAAAAGGAGTCATTCCAATCCCAGGAGTGGAAGGACTTACCTTAGGGGAAAAAAGTAAGGTAAACAAATACACACACACTCAGACATATCGAAACGCAAGCACACCTAGACAGACATTTGTTTCTCTCGACAAGCCGGTCCTTTTGGTAAGTTATCTCTTTTCTATTTTTATTTTTATTTATCCCACCGGGAAAGTTTCCCTCTATAATTTTCGTTTCATCAATATATATATATATATATATATATATATATATATATATATATATATATATATATATATATATATAATATAGTGAGGACAGTTACAACTCACCGCAAAGACGTGGCGACGAGATGCGACAGGCACATACAAAAGACACACACATACAACACATTCAGCTATCGGCCATGGCCTTCTTCAGAAATAGAGCACTCACGCAATCACACAGGCACACAACACAGTCATACAACCATCACCTCCGACTGCCACACTTCCGATAGCTGAATGTGTTGTATGTGTGTGTCTTTTGTATGTGCCTGTCGCATCTCGTCGCCACGTCTTTGCGGTGAGTTGTAACTGTCCTCACTATATTATTTATTCCAACCTGGACTTTCCATTATTATATATATATATATATATATATATATATATATATATATATATATATATATATATATATATGTGTGTGTGTGTGTGTGTGTATTTGTTTACCTTCCTTTTTTTTCCCCCAAGGTAAGTCTTTCCTGTCCCGGGATTGGAATGGCTCCTTACCCACTCCCTTAAAACCCTCATCCTTTCCTTTTCCCTCTCCTTCCCTTCTCTGCCTGAAGAAGCAACTAGGCTGCGAAAGCTTGTGTTTATGTGTGTGTGTTTTATTTAAGTTACTATCACTACCTGTTATATATATATATATATATATATATATATATATATATATATATATATATATATATATATATATATATATATGCGTCCATTTCTGCATATTTTCTTTATTGCATTTAACATTTAACGTTTATGACTTTCACTACATTACACATAATTCAGGCATCTCTCAGAGACAATATAAGGAGTTCTCATGCAGTGCTAAAAATTGTCATAATTTATTCCCAGGTTCAGATATTAGCACTTGTAAGCCAATACTGGTGAAAAGGCTGACTTAAGAGTCAATTATTGTGTTTAATTTACAAGCTTTAATGGCTGTCTCAACAAATTACACGCTTTCTGATATTTCTATGTGAAGTTGTTATTTTACTTCTGCATTAACTGCTGTAAAGATCAGTATTCTCTAGTGTACTTTGTGCTATCAATTTTGTACAGTGAAACAACTGTTCCCCACAGGGGTGTCATATGTAAGAGTACCTGCAACACAGCTACATTAGTGGGGTTGCATTTAGCAGAAGCCCACTTTTATTTGCATCAAGTGTACATGTTACCTGTTAGAGTAACATGTCCCATATCATTCCATCTGTGCATGCCCCACACAATTACAGAGTTTCCACCAGGTTTAACAGTCCCCTGCTAACATTCAGGACATTTGGATTCATGAGGTTGCCTCCATACCTTTACAGTTGGAATCTAGACTCTTCAGACCAGACAACATGTTTTCTGTCATTAAAAGTCCAATATCAATATTGACGGGCCCAGGGTAGGTGTCAAGCTTTGTGTTGTGCAGTCAGCAAGAGTACATGAGTGGGCCTTCTGCTCTGAAAGTCCATATCGATGATGTTTCACACACTGACACTTGTTGATGTCATTGAAATCCGCAACAATTTGATGAAGGGTTGCATGTCTGTCACATTGAATGATTCCCTGCAGTTATTGTTGCACCTGTTCTTGCAGGATATTTTTTTGGCAACAGCAATTTTGAGATTTAATGTTTTTTACTGGTTTCTCGATATTCACTGTTCACTAGTGAAATGGTCTTACAAGAAAATCCCCTCATCACTGATATGTCCTATCTCTTGTACACTGTCTACATACCATGTTCAAACTGGCTTAAACTGTGAAAACCTGCCATGGTAGCAACAGTAACTGATCTCTTGCCTATGCCATAAATCTTGTGTCCTATATAGGTGTTGCAGACAGCAGCACTGTTCTCTGTTTACATCGCTGTGAATGCATATTATACTGTTACTGTGTATTTCTTCTATGTTCTGACAGTACAATATTCTTCCATATGATTAATTCTCGGATGTGACTATACAGAAGTTTATTGGTTCCTTCTACAAGGTCCGGATAGTCTGTGCCTTGTGTTAAAAGAAATAATTTTTGGAAATCAGTTTCTTCTCCGAAGAAATCTTCATATAACCATTAGAACACCTGGAAATTTACTTCTCAATTCTACTGATAATGTACTAACTCCTCTTCTAAACCATACAGAACTTTATTCCGTTCAGAACTAATACATTAAAGGGATATTAACAGTTCTGATGTATATTTGACGGAATATTAGTCAATAAAAATTACCATAACAACTGCATATAAAACAAATGGTAATTAATCACAGATGTTATAGTCTTCTTTCTTCCTTATGTAATGTAACGGTTCAAGCAGATATTCAATTATACCTTACAATTCCATCTTTTAATCTACCACCCGATACCTAATCTTTATGTAATTACCCAATACCTAATCCTTTTGTAACTACCTGACACCAATTGTTCTGTCCTCTGTTCATTCCAGTTTATACCATTATATTCATAGCATGACCTAACATAGTTTAATCATTTATATTAACAGCATGTCCTACTTCATTTAAAAAACCACTCTGACATGTTTTACGGCCCACTTTAGATTTGTAGTTTTATAAGTTTTTGCAAACATTTTGGACCAAAATAACAATCTAATAATAAAAAATTAATAAGATTGTCTGAAACCCTTGTAGGGAAAAAAAAGATAAATAAATAAATAAATTTGGTAGTGTCGGGTTCCAAACCATCAACCTTTAGCGTCATAGTCCAACGCCTTTCCCACTACACTAGGGCTATGAAAAGTTCAGTCTTTTAATCTCATACTATTCATAGCAATTGTTAACTGATCCTAATATGGCATTTGTAGACACTACATTATCATTTATCGTACGAAGAACGATGTGTTTTTGTTAATTCTTTAGTGCGCCATTGCTTTGAAATGACAACGTGTAAGTTACAATAAGAAAATCATCAAATATGCAACACAAGATGGCGCATACCAGAGAGAGTTCTGGGTGAGGAATGTCACGTGACATCTCTGAACGGCTGGTTTTAGTTAATTCAATGGAGGGTGTCAAATCTCCATTACTTTTGCAAATATGTCTCAAACGATACGAGATATGAAAAAAAACATAAGGGAGCTAATTTGTAGAGAATTTTCTCCTCTACCAATTAAGTTATTTAATTTTCGTGTCAGATGAATGGTTCATTTGCAATTACAATTATATTACAAACGGCGTTTTTTGGTATTACTACCGTATTTTTTGTCCGAAAAATTTGAAAAACGGAGGTTCTGGTCTCTTGCAGCCTACAATCATGTCTGTAAAATTTTGTGCTGATAAGTTGAACGGTTCGTCTTAAAAACAAGGAACACGTTATGGACAGACAGACGGACAGACATACATCCATCCATCCCAAAATTGCCGTTATTTTTGCTAATATCTTTGAAACGCTACGAGATATGAAAAAAACATGAGAGAGCAAAGTTGTAGATAATTTTCTCCTCTACAATTCCATTATTCAATTTTCGTGTCAGATGAATAGTTAAGCCGGAATTTTCATTTAAATTTCAAGCTGTCAAAAGACGATCACAAAGGCCCACTTTTAGTGTTACTACCGTAACCTAAAGCGGGCCAAAAAGTATAGTGCTCATTAACTTAAAGAATTCAGCATCAGTACCATTGTTTAATTAAAATCAACAGTCAAAGATATGGAAAGTTCTAGCAATTCAATGAATACCACATTATTATAATTAATACTTTTGTCAATTAAGAAAATCATAAAAAATTAATTGGAAAAGGAGTCATTCCAATCCCAGGAGTGGAAGGACTTATCTTACGGGAACAAAAAGGAAGGTAAACAAATACACACACACTCACACATATCCAAACGCAAACACACCTAGACAGACATTTTTTTACAAAACAGAGTCCACTCGTACCCTCAACCTTCAATCAAGTAAAAATGCTTGAATAAAAAGGGAGGGGGGGGGGGTGAGGCGGCCACGAAAGCCCCACGTATGGAGCGTGTGGAGAATACCCGCTCTCCAGCAGGTGTCATAAGCCTTCTCAAATCAAAGAACACAGCCACCGTCTGAAGCTTACGCAAAAACTTATCCACAGTATAGGTCGACAAGGTAACGAGGTGGTCGATAGCAGAACGATGCCTATGAAATCTGCAATGGATGTTGGTGAGGAGATGGCGAGATTCGAGTAGCCAAATCAGCTGAGCATTAACCATGCATTCCATCACCTTGCAAACACAGCTGGTGAGAGAAATGGGGTGATAACTGGAAGGAAGATGTTTGTCCTTCCCTGATTTTGGTATGGGAACAACAATTGCTTCACGCCAGCATGTGGGGACCTGACCTTCAATCCGTATGTGCTTGTAAGTGCAGAGGAGAAAACATTTACCCACAAGAGAAAGGTTCTTCAGCATCTGTATATGAATTGCATCAGGCCTGGAGCAGAAGATCGGGACACAGAGTACGTTCAAGCTCCTGAACGGTGAAGATGGCATTGTAACTTTGCCGACTGAGAGATTGGAAGGAAGGTGGCCGTGCCTCTTCTGTCTGTTTTCGATGGAGAAAGGCAGGGTGGTAATGTGCAGAACTCGACACCTCTGCAAAAGATTAACCTAAAGCATTGGATATATCGACTGGGCCCAAGAAGACTTCATTTGCGATGATCAAGCCAGGAATCGGGGAGTGGACCTTAGTTCCAGATAACTGGTGCAGGCCCCCCCAGACAACAAAAGAGGAGTAAGTCTGTTAAGTGAACTAGTAAAAGCAATCCAGCAGGCCCATTTGCTTTCCTTGATGACTCAACGGCATTGTGCTCATAGATGTTTGTAACTGATACAGTTCGCCAATGTTGGGTGGCATCAGAAAATGCATAGAGCACGTCGCTGGTCTCTAACAGTGTCGTGACATGCCACAGTCCACCAGGGGACTGGGACTCAACGTGGAGAAGAGGAAGTACGTGGAATGGAATAATCAGCAGCACTGAGAATGACTTCCATGAGGTATTCGACCTGACTGTCGTCACAGCTGGGGAAGTTCCCATCATGGAAAACTGCCATGGAGGAGAAAATTCCCCAGTCAGCTTTCGAGATGTTCCAACTGGTGAAACCTGGAGGTAGGGTATGATGAAGGAGATGAATTATACAGGGGAAATGGTCGCTCGAGTATGTATCAGAGAGAGCATACTACTCAAACCGACGCGCAAGTTGAGCAGTACATATGGAGAGGTCCAAGTGAGAATAGGTATGTGTCGTGTCTGAAAGAAAGGTTGGTGCACCTGTGTTTAGGCAGACAAGATTAAGATAGTGGAGAATGTCTGCTAAAAGGGAGCCTCTCTGGCAAAAGGCTGGTAACTAAGGGGGTGGTGAGTGTTGAAATCGCCTATCAACAAAAAGGAGGGAAGGAAGTTGGGCAAGAGTTGCAGCACATCTGCCGTAGTAATGACAGAAGACTATGGGATATAGATGTTACAAAGGGAGAACGAAAAGATGGGGAGAATGATGTGGACGACAACTGCCTGTAGTTGAGTGTGCAGTGGAATAGGATGGTAGTAGATGTCAACTGTAATGAGCAACATATCCCTTCCATGGGCTGCAATACCCTCTACACGGGGCAGGTCAAAGCGCATGGAGGTATATTGTGAAAAAACTATGTTGTCGTGTGGGCGTAACTTCATTTCTTGAAGTCCGACCATGAATAGACGGTGCAATCTGAGTAGTAGTTTCAATTCTTCTCTGTTGGAATGAATGCCACAAATATTCCATTGAAGGAGACTCATAAGGCAAGGAAAATAGAAAGAGAAGGAAAAAGTTATAGGAGATCACCTCGATGGCCATTGAGGGCATGACTTCGAGGGAACGCTGTACTGGAATCTACAGTTAAAGGGTCATGTTCCATTGGTTCATCTGGAGTTTCTGCCACCTGTGAGGGTGAAGGTCGGGGTGAGAGTTTAAAATAGGGAAAGTTTAATTTTTAAAAACTCACAACCACCAAATGCGAACCAAATTCCTAAACATGCAAAAACACTGGAACTGTGATTGTTATTGTTTGACTCATTTTCTAGGGGATGATATCACACGTTCACAGCTTTCCTTCCCTGCATATGATTACCAAAACAATTCATAATAAAGTCAAGTTCATGAGAGAAAAGGGTGTACTAACTACTATTTTTGAAAACACGTGAAAGTTCACTTTATGTTGTTTATTTCACAATATTAGAACCCTGTGGCTGATACGTCTGTACGTCGACACATTTACCAAATAAAGTAATAGCTCGTGAGCCCCCAGACAAAATGAATATTTGTCGCAAATTGTTTTCACACCATGTGGCTGTCTCAAACGCCGTTTATGTTCATGCCTAAGCGACGACACGTATTACATTAACAAATCACAAGTCACTTTAATTCAATGCGATGCACACCTTGTTCCACCGGCTAAATATTCACAAACACACAGTAGCACTCGATTCAACTTGGTGCAGTCTACGACGAGCAACCACACGTGGGGATTGCCACACACAAATCTATAACCTCCACCTGGAGATACACATGCCGACTGCCACAGCGCGACGCTGCCCGGCCATCTACCCCACTCGCTCCCGACTCGCCACTTCCTGCCCACGCACGCGCGCGCCAGAAGCTCAACTGCCGGGTTTTTTCCCTATGTCATCAACTTTCCCATGTGAGCTGTTCTAACCGATTTGCCAACATACAGCGCTCAGCCAATACATTTCTAAAACTTTACTTAAAATCAAAATAATTACACTACACATTAAATAAATGTCTTCTTAGGTTTCTACATTGGTATAAATATCCTTTGTACTATTTATCATAATCATGCAATTTCTTATATCACAGATAAGTGATTTAACTGAATACTTCAAGATAAAATACACAAGATTAATTGAAAATAAAATGAGAAATAGTTAATATATTATTTTTATAAACAAACATTGCCATGCTAGTTGTGTAACTGTCTTGTATTCATTGGTAATTTATTACTTTTCATTGTCAATTAAACATATTACGCCAGATGCGACTATATCAGCTAATGTATTGTTTATTTATCAACATGCTATTTTGTAATGAGGGCCTTCAAGGTTCCTAACTGCATCATATTACTTCAATTGCAAGTAGTATTAGAATATTTTATTTCACGCTGTGCACTGCACTGCACCTGGCACTCGCCATTGTCCCTCTCTCCCCTCACTGGAAATGAAACTGGAAAATCCTAAGCTGGAACAAGCCACCAACATCGGCCTGTTTGCTGGCCTCCCGTCAGCTACAAGCACACAGCAAATCTCAACGTGGAGAATTTCTACCTTTAGGCCAGTCGTAGACAAAAAAATGGCCTTAGGTCCAAAAAAATTGAAGGAAGCTGAATTTTTTGTATGTTGTTAGGACATATTAGAGTAGTATTAAACCAACTTTGCAGCTTCGAAATCCTTTAGCTTAACTTTTAAGAGCCAAAAAATCTCGAAATTTTCGGACTTTTTTCTGGTTTTGGCTTATAACTCATCAAGGGTGGTTTTATGACGAAAAGTCACCCACATCTCAATTAATGTAGATAAAATATTCTACAATTTAAGCCAAACCACAGCTCTGTAAGTCTAATAGTTCCCGAGATATTGGACTTCAAAAATTGACTTATTTCTCCAAAAAGTTCAAATTTCCGATTTCCGTCATCTTTCGTCTAGAATACTGTCTGTATTAATTATCCCACGGGGAAAGTCATAATAAACAAAGTTATACAGTAGTTATTTAGGTTTAATCCAACTACAGAACGAAGTCCATAGGCCCAATAGATTTCTAGTTATCATTAAAAATGAAAAGTTGGAAAAATCGGATTATTCAATAAACTGACCCACATGAATTGCAGTCCTCTTATCCTATATATGTTAAAGAAAAAGGAGGAATTACTCATTGACGATGATTAAAGGCATTGTATATAAACAGTTGTAATTTATGTGTTAGTGCATACCAATATATTTTTGAAAGTAGGTATTGCTGTAAAGACTACGAAAGCCTCTCCGTTTGCATTGGTCAGCCATTGAGAGACTGGGACTTTCGTTCGTGAGGCCCTCACTCCAAGTGGTGACCCAGCGGGTGTTCTGTCCTCCCTCCTGTCTTGTCTCCGAGGTCTTCCTCACAACACCCAGTCTGTCCTTGGCCCTAGTCGGATCTGTGAAGAACGTTTCAAACAAAAATCGTCTAAAACTCGATCATGGTGGTGTTTTAAGTACTTCTTTTTTACAATATTTCGGAGCTACCCCTGTCGGATGTTTGTTTCAGGGTCGGTGGGAAGTGCTTGGAGAGGGAACAATGACAGTGAAAAAGCGTGGAATTTAGATGCTGATAAAAGTGTGTCAGAAACGTGGGCTTGAAAGGAACATGTGGTTTTTGTGCAATTTAAATGAATCGTCCGTACATGACGCATGCAGGAAGAGGTACACTGTGGAAGGTAAAGTGAAAGAATCTGTCCAGCGAGGAGGAGAGGTTTCATCTGCTCAACCATCGTCTTCACGTGGGGAAAGGCTGAGAAGTGTGTCGGGTTTAAGGCATCACATCGTTGGAGATTTTTGTTTCCCTTGTGGTGAAAAATTCTCCAAGGAATATTTCGAATAACAGATAAAATTGCCTAAATATCTACAGGATGAACTCCAAGTGGAAACACTGGAAGTGAAAGAATCAATTGTTGACAAAGCTAGACAAGCTGGTGAATGGGGACAACAGATTCTTCAGCGTCTTTCATGTATAACTGAACTTGTTGCTGCTGAGGGGAAGTACCACAAACATTGCTGCCTAAAATTGCACTCCTTGTACTGATCTACTGATGCATGAGGTAAACGAGAGCATCCTGAACATCCTCTCCTTATCAAGGGTATGGAGCGTACATATGTATACCTTGCAGAAAGAAGAGAGGAAAACCAATTTTCCATAAGTGACTTGATTGCAAAGAACTTCACAGGTAATTACAAACCAACAGTTGCAAGTATTCAAGCTCATCTAAAAAGGCGATATAGAGAAAAAAATTATTTTTTTGCAGGTTGGTCCACATCACAGCCCAGTCTTGATGTTCACAGACATCAAAGACTTAGTGATCCTGCTGAAGAGCAGCTTAGAGTTGTCAGAGCTGCAGCCGAGATTATCTGCAACTGTTGCTTGAATGGATTATCCTGAAAAACAAATGTTCTTCTCTCAAACAGTGGAAAAAGACGTGCATAGGATTTGCTCGTGGAATCATGGCTGCAGCGAGGCCCAAATCTTTCCTATCCTCAATTCAAATAAGCTTTGGAACCTAATTGTATAGGAAATTTGGATCAAAGCACCTTGTTGAACTTTAACATAGTATGGGGATTTCTTGTACATATAAGGAGGCTATGCGTTTTGAAAGTTCCGCTATCCTCCGTGGAGAAGTGACTCACCTATTTGACAAAGGAGCTTTTATCCAGTTTGTGTTAGACAATGAAGTGTAATTGTTAACACAATTGATGGAGAAAATACGTTCCATGAAATGGGTGGTATAATGATCATGACCCCTTACTCATCTGTTCACCCAGACAAAAACATACCACGTTTGAAGTCTGTTTCTGCAGAGTCTATCAGGTTCACACATTGCCACACACATTAAACATTCTTCTATTAGAAAGAAATCTGGCTTGTCAGCCATTTCAATTAACGAAGTGAAAATCGCTGAAGACATTTTTCCAAAATCCCCAGACCTGCTTTGGTTGTTAGCAAAAGCAACTAAAATGCCAGGCATCCCAGGATGGAATAAATTCATGGACAAAGTGACAGCAGATCTTCCTTACAAACGTTCAAAGATTGTATATCTCCCTTTTATCCATGCTCCCCAACCGACTACGACACTGTTTTAACATCACTTTTGGAAGCCAGTTAAAGAACAAGCATGTACAGTCGGGAAACATGTTTTGTGACCTACGACCAACCACTGTACTTGAAATCCCGAGACACTGTGGAGAGCCACCGGTATCCTCAGCTCGTCAACATGGCTTGGAGGTTTTCACCTCCTCATGTCATTAATGGGGGGCCATCGGTGCCATAATGGCAGGAAGTGGACTCAAAGAATTTCTCTGTTCAATATTTGCTGAAAACAGTGTTGAAAAAATCCTATTTACATACAATGCATTAATAATCATCGTCAATGAGTAATTCCTCCTTTTTTCTTTAACATATACAGGATAAGAGGACTGGTCAGTTTATTGAATAATCCAATTTTTCCAACATTTCGTTTTTTAACAATAACTAGAAATCTATTGGGCCTATGGACTTCGTTCTGTAGTTGGTTTAAACCTAAATAACTGCTGTATAACTTTGTTTATTATGACTTTCCCCATGGGATGATTATTACAGCCAGTATTCTAGCTGAAAGATGATGAAAATCGGAAATTTGAACTTTTTGGAGAAATAAGTCAATTTTTGAAGTCCAATATCTCGGGAACTAATGGACTTTAAGAGCTGCGGTTGGGCTTAAATTTTAGAATATTTTATGTACATTAATAGAGGTATGGGTGACTTTTCATCAAAATACCACCCTTCATTAGTTATAAGCCAAAACCAGAAAAAATTCCGAAAATTTCGAGATTTTTTGGCTCTTAAAAGTTGAGCTAAAGGATTTCGAAGCTGCAAACTTGGTTTAATACTACTCTAATATGTCCTAACAACATAACAAAAATTCAGCTTCCTGCAATTTTTTTGGACCTAAACATACCTGACGACTGGCCTACTTTGGCCTAACTATAAATGTTGTCACCCAACTGTGTACATACATTGCTACCATAATTAGTAAGATTAAAATTGTGTAACATTTAGTGCATTGGCATGGTAAATGTTTGCAGTGAACTTCATACTGTTTAATTATCAAATGCTATTAATTACCAATATTTCTATTGGGTGGTAATCTCACACGCCTGCTTGGCTTTGTCGGCAGGGGCAGCTTCCTCCACCAGTAAAGGGCCAGATGATCGGCTAGCAGTAGCGTACACCAGAGAGACAGAGGAAGACCAGGTGGTGTCATTGCTAGATAGTGTGACAGTTGAGTCGCGCTGTGGCGGGGAAAGAGAGGAACTCCTTTTTCTGTGTGCCTTCTTAGAGGAATGACAATGAGATGTGTGTGCGGACGTTGGTTGTGCAGGCTCAGATCTTAAGAAATCTTTGCAGACAGGCTCTTTCTTGGAAGTCCGCGCATCTGATTTAGACGCCTGTGATTTGGGAGGAGCTGCTGATGACTATGTTTTTTGGTGAGAGTAAGTGAGTGGAGGGGTTGATTGGGCAATCTTTGGGCTGGCCGATATGACAACCATGTTGCTAAAAGTAAGGTCACACGTTTGTGTGCCAGCCTCCTTAGTAGGACGAGGAGAGGCAAGGACAGCACTGTATTTACCTGCTGGGAGCTCAGCGGGCTTTCGACCTGCTAGTATCTCCCGCGCAGCAGAGGTCGAAACTTTTTCACGTACTCTGATTTTTTGGATTGCCCGCTACTCCTTGTAAACAGGGCAGTCTCTGGATGAAGCAGCATGGTAGCCCATGCAGTTGATGCAGCGAGGGGATGGAGGCGGACAGTCCCCCTCATGAGCGTCCCTGCGGCAGGTGACGCATTTGGCTGCATAGAGAGCAAGAATCATGGGTATGATTATACCTGTGGCACTGGTAACAATGTGTGGGATACGGAATATAGGGGGTGAACTTATATGATTTTGTATCCTGCTTTGATTTTGGAAGGGAGATCCACATTGTCAAATGTCAAAAATATGGTTTGGGTTGGTATCAAACCAGTATCACACCTTTTCATAACCCTATGGACAGCTATGACACCCTTATCAGTCAAGTAGTCCTTTATTTCTTCGTCTGATATCCCATCGAGGAATCGAGAGTAGACCACCCAACGTGACAAGTTAAGGGTACGGTGGGCTTCGTCTTTTACTGGGAAAGTGTGCAAGAGTGTGGTGCGGATCAGTTTTTGAGCCTGTAAGGCATTATTTGTTTCTAACAACAAACTCCCATTACGTTGTAGAGAACATTTCTCCAACGGACCTGGATTGGCATCTACACCGTTCTGAATAATGAAGGGATTGATCTTAGAGAAATCATGACCATCAGTACGAGTAACAATCAGAAACTTAGAAATGTTTGGTAGTGTTTTCTTTGTTTGAGGGTCATCCAACTTTCGTTTCTGGGTCGAAGTCAAAAGGGAAGAGAGAGAGGTCTTTGCGTAAGTGGCCCCCATGATTACCGGCGTCTCCGATGGCGCGCTCCTTCCTAATGGGGACCCTCACTGAGGGCTACCCCGCCTTAGGTGATTGTTCACACCTCAGGTCACACCTCCCAAGAAACGGACGGAGGGACCAATCGGCATTGTCGGAAGGTACCAGCTCGGGTAATCACCGCTCCCTGGGCCTGACCTCTACCAGGGGGTACATACGTGCCCTACTTGTTTACCCGAGGTGGGGAATTACGCATTACCTCGTCACCTGCTACGCACGACAATGCGTGGGTCAGCCTTCAAACATGCACAGGGAGGAAGGAAGAAGAATAGAGGACGGAAAGAGAGAGATAGAAAAGGGAAAATCTCAAACGCCGAAGCGGAGCTGAAAAGGATGACTCCAAAGTAGGAACAACAGAGGAAGAGGAATGAGCGGAAAAAATGAGTGAAAGGAGGGAAGGACCAATAAAAAATGAAAGCATGGAAAAGGAGATGACCTGAATTTACTCAGACACCCGTCTCCAGGCAAAGGCACGAACCAGGGGCGAAGTGTGAAGCTGCCTGGGGAAGAAGAAGAATGTTTGGTTATAAATAAAAAAAACCACTGATAAAACCAGAGCCATATTTAGGGCATGCGACGCCCCTGTGCGTAATTTACTTTATGCAACCTCCCCTGCCATCTGGAATTCATACACCACTGCTATCAACACAACAATCTGAATTACAAAATTGATTGCTGTAATTGAAACTTTGCATAATGATGATTCAATTAACATCAGAATCATATTTGAAAATTTTTTTCAATAGCAAAATGTTGCCGCCCTGTGCAGCTGCACATCTTGCACCCACCTAAATACGGCCCTGGATAAAACAAATGTTTATCTCTTAACAGGTTCATTGCTATAGACAGCATAGCAAAATACTCTTATAATTTTTCTAATGCCAGAATAGCCTGAAGATGAGGCACAGCCTCAATACTTGTAGTTATATAAGTAACCTGTTAAATATAAAGGGAAACTTCATTTTTAACTAGATTCTGTAATCCTACAAATAAATGGTAAGTTTGTGGCAGTGAGTTTGTGCCGTTACCTGTTTGTAGACCAGTAATTCTTGATATTATTGAATATCATTGCCTGTGGTAGGGGCTGGCTGAAATCTCATGGGGTGGAAACTAATTCACTACAAAAAACATAGGCAACACACAGAATTGCAATTCTTTGAAACTTTTAATGATTCATATGCCCAGTTGTCCCCATTTATGGCCAGCTTACAAGTCTCATTAATTACACTTAATATGACCAGTTATACACATTCCACACATTTATAAGATGAATTTACAGAGTTTGTGAGTGGAATACACAAGCCTGAGGTGTAAAGTTTAATGTGGCACAAATATTGATCGTCCATACATCATACCTGTAAAAACACTTTCCACACGAATTAACACTGGCGAACTTATACATAATTGTTCAAAATTAAAGTTCCAACTGGCATGGCTTATGCCTCAGATCGTGGCCGAAACAATAAACAATACTCGGAACTGACATAGATTGTGCATCAGATGCAGGATGAAACAATACTCTATTACAAGCTGTGAACACCCCCTATTTATATCTTTCAAACAATGATACTGGTAATTACATATTGTTAATTGAGTTCATTACATTAATTATAATGGAAAAGTAAACAATCTGATACATCATATGGCTATAGTAAAATATAGCATAAATATATTGAATAACTTAATATACAACTCTCGGTTTAATTAATAGTATCTGATTTATGTATTTAACAAAATAAGTTTATCAACAATACTTTTGTAATTAACGGTAATTATACAGAAACTAATAAGGGTGAAGCTTTCCTAACATTACTTGTGAAACATAGTAATACCTACTTTAATATTATGAGAGAAGAATTTAACTAGTTTTAACAGAAATACTAATTAGCATACTATCTGAAATATTACAATACGCCTTCAGCTTTATTTAATCAATATTTGCTAATTAAACAAACTTCTGTGACACGAAATAATAATAATGTATTCACCTAGTTATGTTACAGAAAAGAATAACAGAAGTTTTGGAAAAGAAAATGATAATAGACTAATTACATTCACATCTTTTATTATGCAACAGTGGTATCGAGAGGATCAGAAATGCAAGCAGATGGGAATAAATCCCAACATGCTTTATTACAAGTTTTGCCAGAAAAGTAAGTGAACAGTCGACAAAAGTGATCGTATACCAGTCATGTATTGTAAGACAAGGGAAGAAATCGTAGATATATGGAGAAAAATGATAAAGGTAATGTACACTACTGGCCATTAAAATTCCTACACCAGGAAGAAATGCAGATGATAAATGGGTATTCATTGGACAAATATATTACACTAGAACTGACATGTGATTTTATTTTCACGCAATTTGGGTCCATAGATCCTGAGAAATCAGTACCCAGAACAATCACCTCTGGCCGTAATAAGAGCCTTGATATGCCTGGGCATTGAGTCAGAGCACGGATGGCGTGTACAGGTACAGATGCCCATGCAGCTTCAACACGATACCACAGTTCATCAAGAGTAGTGACTGGCATATTGTAACGAGCAGTTGCTCGGCCACCATTGACCAGACGTTTTCAATTGGTAGAGATCTGGAAAATGTGCTGGACAGGGCAGCAGCCGAACATTTTCCAGATCCAGAAAGACCCGTACAGGACCTGCAGCATGTGGTCATGCATTATCCTGCTGATATGTAGGGTTTCGTAGAGATCGAATGAAGGGTACAGCCATGGATTGTAAGACATCTGAAATGTAACAGCCACTGTTCAAAGTGCTGTCAATGCGAATAAGTAGTGACCAAGACGTGAACCAATGGCACCCCATATCATAACGCCAGGTGATACGCCAGTATGGCGATGACGAATACACACTTCCAATGTGCGTTCACCGCGATGTCGCCTAACACAGATGCGACCATCATGATGCTGTAAACAGAACCTGGATTCTTCTGAAAAAATGACGTTTGGCCATTCGTGCACCCAGGTTCGGCGTTGCGAACACCGTCGCAGGCGCTCCTGTCTGTGAAGCAGCATCAAGGGTAACCGCAGCCACGGTCTCCGAGCTGATAGTCCATGCTGCTACAAATGTTATCTAATGGTTCGTGCAGATGGTTGTCGTCCCCATCTGTTGACTCAGGGATCGAGACGTGGCTGCAAGATCCTTTACAGCCATGCGGATAAGATGCCTGTCATCTCATCTGCTAGTGATACGAGGCCATTGGGATCCAACATGGAGTTCTGTATTGCCCTCCTGAACACACCGATTCACCTTGTGTGAATGCTCTGAAAAGTTAATCATTTGCATATCACAGTATCTACCTCCTATCAGTTACATTTCACGTCTGTAGCACGTCGTCTTCATGGTGTAACAATTTTAATGGCCAGGAGTGTAGTATATCCTTAAGAAATCATGAGTGTATAGTTATTCGATTAATGATGAAAATTCTCCTCAGAGATGATAAATATTGTTCAAATGAGATAGAATGGCTGGCCAGTACTTACCTTTGTGCTGTTCCGCCGATAGTAACACAAATGAAGAAACAGAAAAAAAGACAAGCTTTCGGAACACAGTTCCTTCATCAGGTGGGAGAGAAGGGAAGAAGAAAGGATGGGAACGAAAGGGAAAGGTAATTCACAACCTAGGTCATGAAGGTGGTGTTTCGGGAGCGAGAGTGTATATTTAACAAGACACGAAAATTGTACGGAAAGAAGAGTTGAAGGAAGTTCTCTTGAAACACAAAAATGTGTTCTGACCAAACATGCTGTAATTACACTGGGGTTAGGGTATTTCACAAAATTTAGAACACAATATGTGTATTTCAATTTTTAAGAAACGATGGAATATGACATAAAGTGAAAGGTAATTGTATGTATTTTTCATAAGTTCATGCACTTAGACTGGTATAGCAGTACACACGAAAACTGTAAATTCCTGTTAGGCATGTGACAATTTCTGGTTCTGTTTAGAGCCAGAGGAAAATATTTTACAAAGTTGGAACCGTTGATAGTTGTATCTAGCATCTGTGAATTATATCAAGCAGTAATGCTGTAATTCTGTGTTTCGTTGACCCCTACCACCATGGCACAGTGCATCCCTAGGTTGTGGATAGGGGATATGGCTTTCAGATATGAAGGGTTGCTGCAAATTCAAAAATAAGCAGTCGTGGGAGCAGTGGGGAGCAGGCAATGATGTAATGAACAATCCATGTTTCTTCTTCTCTTACTATCAAATCTATCAATCAAGAATCAGCAACATTAATGGTCATGGGTCCTTTTGAAGTAAAATATTCTGGAGGAAAACTAGGCTCCTATTCATATCTCTTGGCGGAACCTACTTCGAAGGAACTTTCAGGCTGGGAACATTAAAAGTTTCAACAGGCCTGAAATGTTCCAAACATTATTAGACAGATTAGTTAGATAAGACGTAAGACATTACAGCTATTCAAGTAACTCAGTGGCAGGGAGGAAGGTAGCATAAAGAAGGGTAACTACAAATTTTTCTCTGGAGATGTGGATGCTCACAGTTTTGGAACAGGTTTTGCAGTACAGAGAAGAGCGCTTCTCGCAATCGTGGATAGTGTTGTCCGACAGTGGAAAAGATTAGTAGTAATTAATGCACACACACTGACTGAGAACAATGAAGACATTGTTAAAGACAGCATTTATGAAGAACTAGAACAACTGTGTGACAGGAAGGAGGAAGTATTCCAGACTACAATTTGGATATAATGTTCAAATGCTTGCAAATCTATTGGACTCTAACTGTATGGTGGAAAAGACCGAAGGCAACAGCTCCGATGACGACGATTATGTTGGTACTGGTGATAAACATTCAGTTTGAAGCCGCTACAGCATCGTATGAAGTCAGTGGTACTTATTTGAAAGGGACCGTATTTAAAGGCCACGAAGAATACAGTTATAATTCCTCTAATCCTTCAGATAGGAGTGCTTTGGTGCCACACCACGTTTTCAATGTATTTTTTTATGACGGATTGGATTTAATCATAACTAAGACAAATAGATACGTTGCACAGATTTTAGATAGCATTGACATAAGTAAAGGTGCGTGGCTGACACGTTGGACTGAAACAAAGAGAGATGAAATTTGTAAATTTTTTTGAATTGTCATGTACATGGAACTGGTAATCTATACTACTATAGAAGATTATTGGAGTACACATTCTCTTTGAAAAATAATATTTTGGCTCAAATAAGGAGCAGAAATCACTTTCAGTTACTTCTCCACTGCATACATTTCGCAGACAATTCATTATCGAAAGATGCTGACAAAACCCTTAAGTTCAGGACAAAATCAGATATGCTACAAAAGAGAATACACCAGGTGAAACTGTAGCAATAGATGAAACCATGATATTGTTTCGAGAACGACTTTCTGATATGACTATTCACTGTGTAATTAAAAGCGGCATCGACACTAGTGCTACACGCTGCTGCCTGGTGTGCCACACAAAGTGCACTGTATATGAGTAGGTGTGCACACACTGTGCAATGCTATGGCAGTTTGTCGTGTGACTTCAACCAAGCGTGTTATGTTTTCTTGGGTTAGAGTCAACATAGCACCTGGCGACAAGTTGGTCATATTGCACGCGTGTCCCGCGGCCTCCGTACTGACCCCGTTCTATGGGCACGGTGTCTGACCTCTTCCTTGTTTCTCTGGGGGTATTGTATGTGTGTTTCCTTCATCCTTTGTGAGTACTGTGGACTCCATGTTGCTTCAGGTGCTGCAACAGCAACTGCTTGAGCAGAGGAAACAGCAGATTGACCTCTTAACTAAGTTGTGTACTTCATCGCGTGATATTGTGGTGCCATTGAGTCGTAGTCCTTTTCTTTCCTATGATGAGACCAAGGAAGAATAGAACAAGTAAGAGCATCGTTTATGTCAACACTTTCAGGCTTTTGGTGTTATGGATGCTACATTGTGTCACATCTCATTTCTTTCATGGTGTTCTCCTCAGGTGTAATGGGTTTTGTGTAAACTTATGCCGTTGCGCAATCCATCTACCTTTTCTTCTGAGGAGATGTGTTATTTGCTTTCTGGGTATTACTGCCAGCGGACAAACACAGTGATCTCTAGTATGGAATTTTACCAATGTCATAAACAACCCAATCAGATGTATTGGGCCTGGACGGCCGACCTGCAGGGGCTTAGCCATTGTTGTAATATATATATTTTTTTTCACAAGGAATCCTTTGCAGATTGCATGGTTCCAGACGTTATCCTATGCTTGGCTCCTGACGGAAATCTGCGACTGTGCTCACCAGCAACGTGGTCCTGCCATGGCTAATGTTTTGAAAATAGCACAGGTTTTTGAGGTTACGCGGTCGGTGGCCTGCACTATCGACACATGGGGCAAAGTTTCCACCATTCAACCACTCGATTCTACTCAGCCCTTTTCCACTGATGCGACGAGGTGGTGGCGGTTAACATTGCGGCAATCATACACATTCCTGCCAAGCTTTTCATTAGAGTATCTGTTCTGAACTGCACGGTTCAGATAGAGGTAGAAATGGGGGCGGCAGCCACATTACTGAACAGACACACATATACTTGGATCACCCCCCCCCCCCAAGCAACCGGCATCACGGAAGCTTTTGAGTTACAACCAACAATGTATTCTTATGTTAGGTCAATTCATGGCCCCAGCGGCCTATCTCTCAGTGGTCCGTACAATCATGTTTTTAGTAGTGGATCAAGCCTCGACAGCAAATCTGTTTGGTATGGATGCTTTTCGAGCCTTCGGGTTCTCTATATCTGATGAAGTTCACTTAGTATTGGACCAAGTGCCGTATCCATCTTTAGAGTCTCTATTCTCAATATGATCCTCTTTTCACACCAGGACTCTGTTGTGTTTCCTCCTTCCGAGCTTCCATTACCATGAAACCAACAGCCCATCCTAGTTTTTTTCCAGGCATGTGAGATACCCGTTGCCCTTAAAGCAGAGGTAAAAAAGGAATTGGATCAGCTTACAGATGCTGGCGTTATTCACCCGGTTGTATCTAGTGAATGGGGTAGTCATTGCCAAACCCTCTCACAAACTCCGCATTTGCGGTGACTTTAAGCCCACAATCATACCTGCCAACCTACAAAATGTGAAAATCAGGAGATCCAGTTTATAAAATCAGGAGATTTTTAACTATCAAACATTGAATCTCATTTTAGTATAAAATGCATTCTATTATGATTTCACAATGATATATAATGGTTACAAACACACAAAATACTTGCATTAACTAAAATGTTACTTGCATAACCCTTTTATGGATTTAAACAAAGAAAGTACGAGTGCCATAACAAAGTGCCTCCCATATTATTTTGACCTTCACAATATTTGCAAACATAAGTTCACTAACTGGCTCTCTGACATACAAGTTTATCAGAACTTTAGTTAACAGACCCTAATGTCTCCTTACTGCTAATAAAATTTAAAATGTCCATTTAGCTGGCATTCTTGGAAACGGAAATTTTTTTAAAAGAAAGCTGTACTCTAAGATATAAAGCTTATTAGGCCTATTCAAATTTAAACATTGAGTAACACTGGAACAACCAAAAAGAGGACATACAGTACCTTTCTTTCTGAGGACGAAGTACATGCTTCTTCTGCAGTATAGATCGTAGGATCTATGTAGACTATGAATGGTGGAATCTATAGTTATACTAACTGATTATTTAAATCACAAGATAAGAACATAAAAAATCGCACTGAAGTGTTTTACGGCCCACTTTAGATTAGTAGTTTTATAAGTTTTTGCAAACATATTAGACCAAAATATTAATCTATATAATAATTAATTAATTAATAAGAGTGTCTAAAACCTTTTAGGAAAAAAAAAATTGGTAGTGGCGGGTTTCGAACCACCGACCTTTCGCGCTACAGTCCAGCACCTTGTCCACTATGCTATCTATACTATAAATCAAAACAGGAGTCTTTAAATCCATACTATTGATGGGCGTTGTTAACTGATGTTAATATGGCATTTGTAGACATTAGATAACCATTTATCGTCCGAAGAACGATATCTATGTGTTAATTCCTCAGTGTGCCGTTGCTTTGAAATGACAACGTGTAAGTTACAATAAGAAATTCATCAAATACGCGAGTAATGTCACGTGACATCTCCGAACGGATGGTTTTCGTTAATTCAGTGGAGGGTGTCAAATCTCCGTAATTTTTGCAAATATGTCTCAAATGATACAAGATATGAAGAAAACATAAGGGAGATAAGTTGTAGAGAATTTTCTCCTCTACCAATCAGGTTATTTAATTTTTGTGTCAGATGAATGGTTCATTTGCAATTACAATTTTATTACAAACGGCTTTTTTTTGGTTTTACTACCGTATTTTTTGTCCGAAAAATTTGAAAAAGGAAGGTTCTGGTCTCTGGCGGCCTACAATCATGTCTGTAAAATTTGGTGCTGATTGGCTGAAGGGTTCGTCTTAAAAACAGGGAACGCGTTATGGACAGACAGACAGACAGACATACATTCCAAAATCGCGGTTATTTTTGCAAATATCTTTGAAACGCTATGAGATATGAAAAAAACATAACAGAGCAAAGTTGTAGAGAATTTTCTCCTCTACTAATTCGGTTATTCAATTTTCGTGTCAGATGAATAGTTAAGCCGTTATTTTCATTTAAATTTCGAACTGTCAAAAGACGATCGTAAAGGCCTACTTTTAGTGTTACTACCGTAACCTAAAGTGGGCCAAAATCCTCTCTTCGTGGGATAGGTTGCACTTTACTGAGGAATCTTGTTTTGTTACTTTTGATGTAGTCGAACACGGAATTTTTGATTTAATGGCTCTCTTCCTTGAAGTACTCTCAAATGGGGGCTGTTTCACTTTTGGAATACTATAATTTTGGAGACTTCCAAGCAATTCATTCTTACTGCTGGACTTCAGTTTGTAATTCTGCAAGCTGGTCAGAGGCTTCCACTGTTCCAACAATCGAAATAAACATTTAGATACAGAAAGCCATCGGGTGCACACATGCTTCAAAATCTTCTTCATCTCAACATTGCATAATTGCTGAAATTGTTTCAGCTTCTCTTTTCTCTTAGTGCTCCTTTGCAGAAAATAATAAATGTCAAATAATCTTCAATCTGAAATGGTAGGCAGCTCCCTTTCTTGCAGCCAAATTTAATAAATGGCAAAGACAGCCAACAATAAATAGGTTAGGCATTTCATTTTTTAACACACCTGCAACTCCATTCTTCAGTCCAACCACTACAGGTGCGTTATTACAACCCATTGCTAAGCAGCTGCTTACTGGAATATTACACTCCTTCAGTGTGTTAAGCACTAGGACTCCTATGTTTACACCTGTGGAATCCCCTTCTAAGTTAGGGAGAGATAATAGGCTGCATTCAATTTTTTGAGTCGTCTTATTATAAACAGTAACGACTATTGGTTATAAATTGGAATCGGCTTTGTTGCTCCCAACAATTGCTATAGAAAATGGCAAAACTTTCAGAGTTTCTACAATTTCTTCTTTTTTCTTATTTGCCATTTCCCCTATAATTGCAGCAGTTTTTGTTCTTCCACAGCTGTATTTTTGTGCTATGCTGCTATTGGGGAACATCTTGCGGAACAAGTGACCTGCATGGTCAGCACAATTAATTGGCAAATTGTGCTCTAAAATAAAGGATGTAAATAAGCACTCAGCATTTATCACCTGATCACTTTCATTTTTATCAGCGAATTTAAGTTTTGTGTTGGTACTTACAAACTTCTCATTTTCTTTGTGTTTCTTGGTTTGCACGTGTTTTGAAACATCGATTTTTCCTCCATGTGATGTGGATATATCATACCATCAAACAGTGCAAAAAGCAAATAAAGCACCTTTCCTTGACTCAATAATGCACGAAAACTGTTCCGTAAACTGATTCAGAAACGTAGAATTAAATGTTTTTGCCATAGTGGAACACACACCACCAAATCGAAATTCCACGATCACGTAAATAACTTTCAAAAGTTGCCTATCTGCACTTTGTGTATGAAACAGTACTCGAAATGTCCACACAAAACGGTTGCACCGATTTAAAAAATAACACTCTATAGTCCTCACTCACTAATGACGAACATCAGTATGAAACAAAGAACACTGAAACAATTCAGGTGTATCTGCAAATGCACAGGAAACAGCAGAAATAGTCTATACACAAGCCGTGCGAGATTTAATTTTCAATGAGGTTAGAATGATCGATTTCGATACGTACTTTGAGTAAGCTGACAAATTACGGGGAATGATTGATTGAATACATATATTGATTAAACTGATGAATGACCAAAGTACTTTCTACAATTGGCGAAAAAAGTGGGTGTTTAAAAAGCTAATCTTAGGTTTCACCATACAGTCTAAAAATCGGGAGAAATAATGGAAAAATCAGGAGGTAGGAGAAACGGTGAAAAATTGGGAGATTTGGCAGGTATGCACAATTAATGCTCAATCCATCATAAGACACACACGCCCCCTGCCTCGACAGGATGAATTGCTCTTGAAATTGTCTGGTGGACAATGTTTCTCAAAAATAGACCCGGTGGATGCATAATTACAACTGTCATTAGACAAGGAGTCCCAATGTAAACTGGTTGTCAACACCCCGTTTAGACTCTATCAATACTTATGTCTTCCCTTTGGGGATGAAAGTGCACCAGCTATTTTCCAATGCTTTTTAGAGGAACTGAGGTTCATGTTGTGGGTTCCTATATTCATGTCCTAGTTCATGAACCACGGGCAACATATGAGTAGCCAAGTAGTGATCCTGACAGTTGGGATACCAGTTACCTTGGAATAAGTCGGGGCATCTCGGACATATTCTGAGTCGTGGCCACCTTTGTGCTCAGACGGCAAAGACTACCAAATCCACCGGTTAGTCCCTCAACCGTTAGGAGTAAAACCCAATGGGGCCCTGGGCAAGTAAGGCTAGCAACCTGCTTCCCAGGTACTTCAATATCATGCTGGCAGCAATCAGAGCAAAATGCCTCAGACCTTTGGAGGTGATGGAGTCCCACCTCTAATTGACAGAACGGGGACTCCTCAGATACGACTTGGCAAATGATCTGGAATGAGATGGGGAGCTATTAATATGAATGGGGATTACACTGGGAAGAAGGTAGTGCTGGTGGAGGCTTCAAGTAAGACGGGGTTAGATGTTTTAGCTGTTAGTGACGTTAGGGCAAGGGGAGAGAATGAGGACGAAGTCGGAGAATACAAGGTCTACCTGTCAGGAGTCAAAGTAGGAAGAGCACAGTGGGGCATAGGATTTTACATCAGGAAAGCAATCAAACCCTGGATAATTGCAGTAAGGTATGTAAATGAATGACTGATGTGGACTTTTTGGCCATCTCCTGCAATAAAATTAGGAGTGTGGCAGTGTATTCACCCTGTGAAGGGACAGATCAAGATGAAATGGACAGTTTTTACAATGCATTTAGTGATGTAATCATTAGAGTGAAGGATAAGGTTAGTGTTTTACTCATTGGCGATTTCAATGCCAGGGTAGGAAATCAAACAGAAGGTTATGGGTAAGTTTGGAGACAATATGGAGGCCAACAGGAACGGAAAACAGCTCTTGGATATCTGTTCCAGTATGGGCTTAGTTATCACTAACGGATTTCAGATAAAAACCTATTTTGTTCCCGAGTTCCTATTTGCATAAAAATTTGTACTTATGCATTTATGACTATTTACACTTAATAGCGTTAATTCTATAGGACCTAAAAAAAACTTACTTCGATGTTAATGCCTATTTTAGCTGTAATATCCTAAAAAGGGCCTATTTCATCATTTAAGTTTTTCCACACTATACAACAGATGGAAAAAAATATTACCGACTGCGGTGCTGAACGTCACTGGTTCAATCCCGCCCACCGGCAAAAATTTATTCCAGAATGTTCTACATATTTCTCACGTTCACCTGTAAATTCTACTTGTTTCTTATGTTAACTGTTATTCTAATTTCTGCTACATTCTGTCTGTGTATAAATAGCAGAGCAGTCTGCCCAAGAGGCAGTTAGTGCTGCGTGTATGCTTTTGAAGTCAAGCCTGCTTCTATTTCAACGCAACAATATTTTCTGCCCAGCGTGCAGCAAGGTGGCTAGTTGATATGTTCTCATGCTTCGTATTTGCCTAATACTTCGGTCTTTTTTATTTTTTTATATCGCTATCCCTGTTAATACCAAATACTCTTTATAGGTGTCTTATTATTAATACGTAAAAAATTGATCACGGATCTTTAGGTTGAAACCTATTTTTTTTTTCCAAAGCTCCAATTTGAATATAAGTTGGTACTTATGTGGATTAAAAAATCAAAATGTTAACCGTAGACGCCCTCTATAGCTAAATTACTGACCTTTGCACATTTTCTCACTGCTGTCTACAGGCAATCCTATCAAACTACTCTATTTCGTGAAAGATATTATATGTGAATTTTCCGGTTCGAAAAATAATTTTCCATAGTGAGATGTTTCATCTGAAGCACCAGTAGATTCCGTTCGCTTGTTCAAAACGGGTGGCCATCTGTCAGGGGCCACATGTCCAGCAACGAGTATGGTACTTCTCCTACTGCTCCCATGCACCGTAGTAAAAAAAAAAAGACCAACATGTCCTTGTTCACTTTTTCCCAGCGAGAAACAAATCAGTACATTGTGTAGCAACCGATATCTGAAGCGTTACTGATGTTCTAAGTGCAAAATAAATTCTAGTTTCCATGTGAGAATACTATACCATGCCGAAAACAGCTAGTTCAAAGTCTACTCATATAAGGCAGTGGCTGCAAGATTTTTCGCATTATACGACAGATGGGAAAATTATTTTCTGCCAAACATGCAACAAGGAGGTTAGTTGATGTTTTTCTTAGACTTCTTATTTTTCCGTCACTTAGGATTCTTTTTTATCGCTTTCCTTTAGTAATACTAAATACTCTTTATATGCGATTCTAAACTGCATTTCCCTTTTCTCTCGTATTAGGTTTCAAGTGTTAAGAAATCTCATTTAACTCAGCATGCAGATGGAATCGCACATAAAGCTAATGTCAGTTAAGGAATTGCATGCCTTCTTGGGAAAAATTACATATTATCACAAGTTTATTTCAGCGGCATTCACTCTTTCGTATCCTCTCTATGATTTGTTGCGGAAAGGTGCCAAATTCGAGTCTCTCCCTCCCTCCCTCCCCCCCCCCCCCCCCCCCCCCCCGCGTGAGGCTGCCTTTTGTTTGTCACTTCAGAACAAATTACTTTCTGCCCCCATGTTTAATGATGTTCCACCCTGGTCAGCACTTGGTTTTGGTGATGGACACGTCTCAGTATGAGGTGGGGATTGGGAAAAACCGACCGGTTAAAACGGATACCGGTATTTTAGTTTTGAATAACCATTTTTTTTTTTCGGTATTTATTTGGTGTCGGTTGTAACCGGTTTTTTTAGTTTTTGCCAAGAACCGGGTAAAAAAACCAGTACGACTACTTCCTGTAGTGTTGTTGTTGTGGTCTTCAGTCCAGAGACTGGTTTGATGCAGCTCTCCACCCTACTCTATCCTGAGCAAGCCTTTTCATCTCCTCATAAGAACGACAACCCACATCCACTTGAATCTGCTTACTATACACGTCTCTTGGTCTCCCTCTGCGATTTTTACCCCACACACTTCCCTCTAATGCTAAATTCACAATTCCTTGATGTCTAAGAATGTGTCCTACCAATCTATCCCTTCTTTTAGTCAAGGTATGCCAGAAATTTCTTTTCTCCCCAATTCGGTTCAGTACCTCCTCATTAGTTACGCGATCCACCCACCTAATCTTCAGCATTCTTCTGTAGCACCACATTTCAAAAGCCTCTATCCTCTTTCTGTCCACACTGCTTATCGTCCATGTTTCACTCCCATACAAGGCAACACTCCATACAAATGCCTTCAGAAAGGACTTCCTTAGGCTTAAATCAATATTCGATGTTAACAAATTTCTCTTTTTCAAAAAACGCCTTTCTACCCATTGCCATTCTGCATTTTATATCCTCTGTACTGCGACCATCATTTGTTATTTTACTGCCCAAGTAACAAAACTCATCTACCTCCTTTATTGTTTCGTTACCTAATCTAATTCCTTCAGCATCACCTGATTTTCTTACACTGCACTCCATTACCCTAGTTTTACTCTTGTTAATGTTCATCTTATATGCACCTTTCAGCACACTGTCCATTCCCTTCAACTGCTCTTCCAGGTCCTTTGCTGTATCTGACAGAATTACTATGTCGTCAGCAAAACGCAATGTTTTTAATTCTTCACCCTGAACTTTAATTCCTTCTCCAAATTTCTCCTTGCTTTCCTTTATAGCTTGCTCAATGTACAAATTGAACAACATTGGGGAAAGGCTAAAACCCTGTCTTACTCCCTTTCCAACCACTGCATCCCTTTCATGCCCTTCAACTCTGACAACCGCTGTCTGGTTTTTGTACAAGTTGTAAATAACCTTACGCTCCCTATATTTTACTCCTGCTTGCTTCAGAACTTGAAAGACTTAATTCCAATCAACATTGTCAAAAGCCTTCTCCAAATCTACAAAAGCTAGAAATGTTGGTTTGCCTTTTCTTAATCTATCTTCTAGGATAAGCCGTAAAGTGAGTATTGCCTCCCATGTTCCTACATTTCTCCTGAACCCAAACTGATCTTCCCCGAGGTCGGCTTCTACCAGCTTTTCCATCCTTCTGTATATAATTCGTGTTAATATTTTGCAACCATGACTTATTAAACTGATGGTTCTGTAGTTTTCACACCTGTCTGCACCCGCTTTCTTTGGAATGGGGATTATAACATTTTTCTTAAAGTCTGAGGGTACTTCACCTGTCTCATATATCTTACACACAATGTGAAACAATTTTGTCATGGCTGGTTCTCCCAGAGACTTCAGTAGCTCTGACGGGATATCATCTACTCCAGGGGCCTTGTTTCGACTTAGATCTTTCAGTGCTCTGTCAAATTCATCTCTCAGTATAGTATCTCCTATTTCATCATCTACATCCTATTCCCTTCCTACAATAGTGTCTCGAAGTTCATTTCCTTTGTAGAGCCCCTCTATATACTCTTTCCACCTTTCAGCTTTCCCTTCTTTGCTGAGAATTGATTTTCCATCCGTGTCCTTGATATTCATAGAGCTGTTTTTCTTATCGCCAAATGTTTCTTTTATTTTCCGGTAGGCTGTATCTATTTTTCCCCTATTTATACATTTTTCTACATCCTTGCATTTGCCTTCTAGCTATTTTGCACTTTCTGTCAATCTCATTTCTTAGTCGTCTGTACTCCATTTTGCCTGTTTCATTTACTGCATTTATATATTTTCTCCTTTCATCGATTAAATTTAGTATCTCCTGTGATATCCAAGGATTCTTTGAAGGTCTTGCCTTCCTACCTATTTTGTCCTCTGCTGCCTTCACTATTTCATCTCTCAATTTTACCCATTCCTCCTCAACTGTTTTATTTTCCCCCGTTTTTGTCAATTGTTGCCTGAAGCTCCCTCTGAAATTCTTAAGAACTTCAGGTTCCTTCAATTTATCTAGGTCCCATCTCCTTATTTTCCTACCTTTCTGTAGTTTCTTCAGTTTCAGCCTACAGTTCATAACCAACAAGTTATGGTCAGAGTCTATGTCTGCCCCTGGGTATGTCCTACACTTCAAAACCTGGTTCCGAAATCTATGTCTTACCATTATAAAATCTATCTGGTATCTCCCGGTGTCTCCTGGTCTCTTCCACGTATACAACCCTCTTTTGTGATTCTTAAACCAGGTGTTTGTTATAACTAAATTATGTTCCGTGCAAAATTCTACCAGGTGGCTTCCTCTTTCATTCCTTTTGCCCAGACCATATTCCCCCACTATCTTCCCTTCCCTTCCTTGTCCTACTACCGAATTCCAGTCTCCCATAACAATTAAGTTTTCCTCTCCCTTAATTGTCTGAATAATTTCCTTTAGCTCCTCATATTTCTTCGATCTCCTCATCATCGGCAGAGCTAGTTGGAGTATAAAACTGTACTACTGTTGTAGGTGTTGGCTTCGTATCTATCTTGACAATGATAATGCGATCGCTGTGCTTGTTATAGTAGTTTACCCGCATTCCTATTTTCTTATTCATTATCAATCCTACTCCTGTGATACTCCCAACTGATTTTGTATTTATAATCCTGTACTCACCTGACCAGAAATCCTGTTCATCCTGCCACCGAACTTCACTAATCCCCACTATATCTAACTTCAACCTATCCATTTCCCTTTTTAAATTTTCTAATTTTCCTACTCGATTAAGGGATCTAACATTCCATGCTCCGACTCGTAGAATGCCAGTATTGTCTTTCCTGATGATCACATCCTTCTGAGTAGTCCCCGCCCGGAGATCCGAATGGGGGGACTATTTTACCTCCGGAATATTTTACCTGAGAGGATGCCATCATCATATGTTCATACAGTAGAGCTGCATGTCTTCGGAAAAAATGACGGCTGTAGTTTCCCCTTGCTTTCAGCCGTTCGCAGTAGCTGTGTGGCAAAGCCACATTAGCTGATGTTACAAGGCCAGCTCAGTCAATCATCCAGACTGTTGCCCCTGTAACTACTGAAAAGGTGCTGCCCCTCTTCAGGAACCACACGTTTGTCTGGCCTCTCCACGGATACCCATCCGCTGTGGTTGCACCTACGGTACGGCTATCTGTATCGTTGAGGCACGCCAGCCACCCCACTTCGGCAATGTCTGTGGTTCATGGGAGTAGTAGTGGTTCAAAATGTGTTTTTTGTAAAGAATTTAAAAAAATTAAAACTAGTAGACCCTAATATTTAGGGCTATTCCTAAAATTTCCATTGTTGTGAAATATTAGGTCATTGCAGTAACTAAGAAAAGCGATCAGTGATAATTTAAGAACAATCTCGGCAGACAGAAACGCGTGGCATAAGAACTTAAGAACTGGTGCAGCTATTGAGGCATCGATGCACCTGTTGCCGTGTGGCGTGGCCTATTAGATGACGCGCGTGCACCGGCAGTGTACGAGACTTGCCTCCGTCTGGTCATGCGGCAGTTCCTTGCTGTTGTCGCCAGACATCGGTTGTGTCTTAAATGGCACCATCCTGAGCGTCGAAGTACTTCACGAAGCACAGTAGCAGTTGAGGTACAATGCTCCATTTGTTATAAAAGGCTGAAAACAGGTGGAGGTACTACAAACATGCTGTGTCATTTAAGGAGAAAGCATCGAAAATCTTCCTTGGAAGAGAAGGTCAATTCAATTCATATACCTATTATGTAAGCTTCGAATAATAACTTTTAATGTATTATCATATTGTTATGCTAACAAGTTTTATTAATGCGATTCCTTGAAAGTGAGGAGATTTTTTAATAACCAATATGGGTTTTGGTAACATTGATAATGTGGTGCCTCGCGATGTAGCAGTGTGGTCTGAGGCTCTATGTTACGGACTGCGCGGCTGCTCCAGTCGGAGGTTTGAGACCTCCCTCCTCCCTCGGTGTGTATGTTGTCCTTACCGTAAGTTAGATTAAGTAGTTTTAAGTCTAGAGACTGATGACCTAAGCAGTTAGGTCTCATAAGAACTCACACCCATTTGAACATTCTTTGATCATATGGTACACAGCTTTCCTAGTTCAATTTGTGTAAATTTACACTGACAACACTCATACTGTTAGTCGGATCTGTGACTTAGTTTTTCGAAATACTTCTCTAGCACTGATTGAAGTTCATTTACTGACTGTAACTTATACATATATTGTGTATATAAGGAGATATTTGTATGCGCTGGTTCACAAGTCCAACTTATGGAGTGGTTGGCTCAATATTCGCAAATGCCGGATGAAAATACTAGGCCAGTATATCAGTATGCTTCGTATATCGTCTTCTACAGCCTCCTGGCTAGGCTTACCCACACTCAAGAAGGCATAGAATTGGGAGGGGATATTGCAAAATATGGAAAGACTAGTGATTTGTTGTACAACGTAAATTTACCTAAATTTTAAGTCAATGGCGTAAGTTTCGGTTTCGGCCGAAACTAGAAGAACCGAAAATTCGATTACGGTTTCTGTGTCGGCTGCAAGATGTGTTTCGGTCGAACTCTACTGGAAATAATAGCAATAAAAAACCGAAAACCGGTTATTTAAAAAACTGGTTATCTTGAGCAATTTTTACAGTGCGGTTAAAACGGAGATGAAAAGAACCGGTATAACCGAAAACCGGTTCTTTCAGCAATAACCGCCATCCCTAGTATGAGGTGGGTGCTGTTCTTTCGGACTGACCCCCGGATGGCTCCGAGCATCCCATCGCATTCGCCTACAAAATGCTTACACCAACCCAGTCAAAGTACTTTCAAATAGAAAAAGCTCTGGCAATTTTGTATGCTCTTAAGAAATTCTATGCCTTCCTGTATGGTATGAAATTTCATCTCATGACAGATCACAAGCCTTTGGTGTCCCTCTTGAACCCCTTGGCACCACTACCAAACAAAGTTGCACACAGGCTTCAGTGTTGGGCATTGTTTCTTTCTCGTTTGCACTATGAGATCCATTTCCACCATACAGCAAAGTATGCAAATGTGGATGCGTTTTCCCGTCTGCCAATTGGACCAGACGCTGCTTTTGATCACGATGAACTTCTGTGCTTCCACACTGATGATGAGGCACAGCAGATGGTCGAGGGATTCTACCTCACTTCCGACCGCCTTGCAGCAGCAGTGGCGTCAGATCCAGTGTTGCGTTAAGTTCAATATGGGTGGCCAGTCTCTCCTCCTTGATGGGCTTCGGACCCCCTCCGCAACTATTAGTCCTATCAGCTGGCTGTGCCCGACAGAGTGCTTTTGCTGTAACCAGCAAATACTCCGCCACGAGTAGTGATCTCTGGTGCAAGTTTCTTCACCTCTTGCACATGGACCACTAGGGCATCGTCCGCATTTAAGCATTGGTGTGGCATCACATTTTCTGGCTGGGTATGGACACTGACATTGTACAACTACTAAATGCATGTGCCACACAGCAGACCATGCTTCGCTTACACCATGGCCTCAACCAGCCTCAGCCTGGTAACGCATACATGTAGACTACACGGGACCCTTTTTGAACTCTTACTGGCTCCTTGTTGTGGAGGCGTATTCAAAGTTTCCTTTTGTTGCATGCTGCACACAACTGTCTTCCTCTGTGACAATTGGCAGCACTCGCAGCTGGCAAGATCTTCGCTATGGAAGGGCTTCCTGTTACACTGGTTATAGACAATGGACCACTATTTACTTCTCATAAATTCAAAGAGTTTTGTGCCCAACAGGGTATAACCACAGTCTAACATATACAGTCACGACACTCACTGCTGTAAAAGTTGTTACCAACTGACAGATGCTGCGACACTAGCGCTCCTAGTGGTGGGCAAGCTGCCGAAGTAGTGACGTTTGTTTATAATCGCTTTTGTACCTAATTAACGAAATACTTACTATAATTTTTGCATTACAAGATTATTATTAAAATATTGAGACAAACATAATAAGGAAATTAATATAAAAACAGCCTCATTTAAATGATTCAATGGTATAAAGAACAACTCTGTCATGAACAAATACTTACGAGTATGTGTATATTTGCAGCTTATTCCGCTGAAAGTAAGTTGCATATAAACATGATGGTATAATAAATTTCTATTATGGTCTGTTCTTACTATGAGCCGGTTTTTGACGTGTATCTATTCGGTACGGAATCTAATGATTCTCACATTTTTACACGTCACTCGTCTTTCTTTATACGTGCATATTCCTTTATGTGTAATTACTTTAGCTTTAAAAAACCAATGTTTTAATGATTCTTGCCGTTTGTGTTTCAGATGTAGCAACAATTGTGGAACTGGGTTCTTCTTTGTTGAAAAAGTTTGGTTGCTTTTATCGTTATATTGCCTTGTCTGTGACGTTTTTCCTTCAGCTACAGCTGTTATGGTTGATTTGGTACGTTAAATACCGTATTTATTGCATTCTATGTACGTTTCCTATGTTCCACCCTCACCGATTTTACTGGAATTGTAATGAAGAATACTTAACGTTCCTGTGTAGAAATTGACGTCTCTCTGCTAAAGGGCATATCTCCTGGTGTTTCCTAGGCATTTTTATTTTTAATAGAAAATGAAATTACTCATTTGAAGCCTGTATGTTACAGGATGATTGTAAATTAACTGTCCTGTAATGTACCGTTTCGTACCTTATCAGGAATCTTATGAAACCTAAGAAAGACAAATGGGGAGCTATTTTTAAATTATTACCTATTTATAAGGCACTACATACGTTCCCTAATGTAAAAATTATGCTGACGTCAATCTAAACGATACTATTCGCACTCATCAACTATCGTATTCAGAAACAAGCTAACGGCCGCTTGGAGCGCTGCTGTCGCAGCGTATAACAAAAATCTGTGGGAGTGTCGTGACTGTATATGTTAGACTGTGGTATAACACCATGTCCTGGCCCCACCTTTCCACCCACAATCTAATGGGGAGGTTGAGAGAATGGTGTGGACTTTTAAAAATCAGATGCGCAAATATATGCAGTCTTCTTCAAACGATGTTGCATTAGACAGGTTGTTGGCTTAATATCGCTTTACCCCACTACAAGATAAGAGCCCAGTGGGATTGCTACATGGTCGGCTACCACGCACCACTTGCTGGTTTCTCCACCATAGTCATAGGTTCCCTGGGGGTTACAGTTTGGGCCAGAATGTATAGTAGGCATCCCAAATGGACACTAGCAACTATCATTTGCTGCGAAGACCACTGTCTCTGCGCCCTTCGTATTCCGGATGGGAAAATTACCTGTCACCTCAGGCAACTCACGAGTTCCTGCTTCGTCACCGAACTCCGGGCAGCAGCGTGACACGCCTACCTCTCTTGCAGATTTCAACTCTACATCGGTATTTGAGCAGTTCGATCCATCAGATGTCAGTGCAAATCCTAAGCGAGGCTCCTGGGTGAGTCAGTGCCACCCTCATCAGAGAGTGTGTATGTGCCAGGTAAAAGCTATAAATATGGCATTAATATTTTTAAATTATGCAGTTGTTGGATATACTCAATGTATGGTCACCTACACAGACGCACAGATGTTATCTTTAATGCCTCAGCAGAACGAATCGTACTGAAGCTTATGCATAATTATTTGGGTGAGGGCCAAACAGTTGTTACAGATAACTATTACATATCTGTTCCTCTTGCAAAACAACTCCTTAACAAAAGAACTAACTTGGTGGGAACACTGATAAAGAACAGAAGGCATCTTCAAGATATTATGAAAAAGAACATTAAATAAAAAAATAAATAAATAAAAAAAAGTGAAGTTATAGATGAAGAGTCAACCGATGGTATTTAGTCCAGTCAATTGGTAGTTTGAAGTCAAAAAAATTTGGTGTAATTGTTTTTTGAGTTTTATTCAATACTTTTTGGGGTGCTGAACATGAATCTGAAGTTGTCCAACAAAAAATACTCCAGCAAATATGAGAAATCATAAAAAAACAAAAATTTTTTGGCCTATAACTTGTAAGGCAAGTTATTTACACAGAATGAATCCCAGAAGTAAAATAAAGAGGAGAAACTTACCTACAATTTGTGTGTCTTAACATTTTTCTGTAAACCATATGATATCCACACAAAACAGCGGTGAAATAATGGGGAAAATCAGCCATTTTTGGAAAAAAGACAAAAAAAAAAAAAAAAAAAAAACATATATTTTTAATTTGATTCAAAGTGCAGCAGCCGGAGGTGATGGTTGTATGACTGTGTTGTGTGCCTGTGTGAGTGTTCTATTTTCTGAAGAAGGCCATGGCCAATAGCTGAAAGTGTTGTCTTTTGTTATGTGCCTGTCACAGCTCGTCGCCACGTCTTTGCGGCGAGTTGTAAACTGTCCTTACTATATTAATTCCAACCTGGACTTTCCATTATTCTATTAATTTCATCCAGTTAAACATAATTGTAAATGAAAATAAAGGAGACTAATTCCTGTACAATTTTACATGTATTTATGATTCTGAACAGCCTTCCAGGTCTTCAATGCCTAAAACAACCAATATCGTAATCGCTAATAATTCACAAGTCATTGCATAGGTATGAAAACTGTACTTAAGAAACCTTTCACAAATCATTAGTATGCGAAGAAGTAAAGGTGAAATATAATTATTTCTACATAGCTACCTTCAAGTGATTCAGAGAACTCGGGGTCATCTGTTTGTTCAATTTCTGCAATGGCCATATCATTGCAGCTGTTCTCACAGTTCAGGCACATATTGGAACAGTTGAGACCTGCTTTCTTGCATCCACAGTTGGTCCGACAGGTCCTTCATGCATTTGCAAGAAATAAGCTTCAAAACTGCTTCTGGTACTGGGGGTTGTAGTGTTGGAATTGGCTTCAGATCATCTTCGGTTTCGTTGTTTTCTTCCAACCCCACTGCTCAGGACCTTTTTCATTTCTAAGCCACTGCTGTACTTGAAAATAAATCCTCAACGAATGTTGCTATGCTGCAACCTCAGTAGGAGGTAAAGCTGCCAAGTGAGCTGTTCTGAAGGCAGACCTAATGTAATGTTTGTACATCAATCTATTCAAGGACATAGCTTCCTTGTCAGTCAGTTTATAAAACACAGTGAGAAATGTACAGCCAGCATTAGTAACAGTGTCAGCATTGTAATGATTAACGCATGCTTTTTCTTCAAGGTTTGGAGAAACCTCATCTTTACTATTTTGAACAAAGCAGATGTTATCACATCCTCCAATGGCATGCAGAAATAATATGTTGTCACTTATGGATTTTAATGGTAAGCAATAAGGAGAAAACAGGAGTTGTAGAGCTGCCCCTTTGCCTGGCTTCAGAAAGTAGGCATTAGAATGTACACCCTGACAACAATGAATCATGTTCACAAGCAAATCTACATCTTCACCCACAATAATTACAGAGTTACACTGTTGTGCAAGATCAATTGCTGTGGGTACAATAAGTATCTCCATCCTCTTGTGCCTGATTCAATTAAATTCCACCGGCTGCAAACTTGCACTTCAGCATTGAGATGAGACTGCTTTCATTTCTCATATTGATTAGGAATTTCTGTTGTGGTACCTTTGGGATCATTCTTTCATCGAACATGACATTCACAGACATCTCTTTGTGTGATCATCTTGCTCATTCAGCACATTTAGTAACCTCTTGAGATTACCCATCGAAGACAACTACAGCACTGTCCTTGTACTTCAACTTAACAAACGAAACGTAACTTTCGCAAACTGACAAAAATGATTACCCCTGATCCAAGCGACTTTGTGGAGCAAGTATCCTCCATTTATGACTACACACACCCCTGAAGATTTACTGGCTCTGTTGGCATTAATGCTTTGAACAATTAAGACTTTGTTCCTTTCCTCATATCATACACATAAAAAAGAAAGGACAAGGGCAAAGTTTGTACTTTAAGAACTCTTCAAGTTCATCACCACACTGTTATGCAATTGTTATCCTTTCAAAAATTGCCATAGGATTGATGGGAACGATTTCATTACTAATTTTCACTGCATTGTTAATCGTAGCAAGTGGTAAAACTCTGCCTTTCCTATAGGATTTAACAGTTTCAAAATCACCAGCCACAATTCTGTCAAGTGCAAGAAGTACAACCTCCTTTGCCATGTGCCATTTTATGGTGCTATCTCCTACAATTCCAGTGGTAAGAGTGTCTGTGATATCAGGAAAACAGTAGTGGTGTGTAAACCAGTCTATCAGCTTTTTAGAATCAGCTGTACCCCTTCTAATTCTTAATTCTCTGATATCTACGTGCTGATCTGAACTAATGAATGCTACTCCACACATCTTCCACATCTCTTCCCAAATATTTTGGAGCAAAGTCATTCCATTTGTTCACCGGCAGAGGATTCTTTCACTAGTCCCATGACCATGAGTCCAGCAGTTTTCATAATCCTCATTAGGGACTGCTCACTGGTCGTGTCAGTCCATATTCCACACCAGAATTTGCTAGTCGTCCTTATTGTGAACTCACCGCCCATGAACATTTCATATTCCCAAGTGCTCATTTTATCTTTTAAGACGTGCATGTCTTGTAGGTAGATGTGGCAACATTTGGCATACAAAAAGCATGGAAACATTTGGTAGGCAATTTGGAGATGGACGTTCCAGTTCCCTGATCTTTCAGCTTCAATGAATAGCTTAAGAAGTGTTATTTTTAAATATTGAATCCATAGCTTTGAAGTAGCTCCACAGTTAGATATTGCTTGGAGATGTGCATAAACAGGCTTTTACATTCCTCTGTACACACTTTTTCATATGTTAACAAAATCAATGACCTGTCTCCATCATTTAGGGCCATTTCGACAATGACTAGTTAAGTTCCAGTTAAGATTTTAACTTGTCGCTAGTGGAGAATTGAGTTGTTAATGCTTCACATGATAAGGATAGATTTATCGAAGAAAATAACAGAAACACTACATGTATGAAAACTAGTGTGGATAGCAGCTTTAGGCCTATTGGAAAATTTTATTGTCACATTTCTTGTTCCATCCACGCCAGTAGCGATTAAATGAGTTTATTGCAGATACATAACCTTAATATTATTGTTGCGGTATCAAAATACAAACTTACGCATGAAACGTTTTACTAGAAGTAATTACAGTTCATTCTACCACTTTCAAACATAATTCTCATCTTTTCAACATTTCAATGTATGGGAGTTCTGCTCGCTGCAAAATTATTCTCCTGAGGTGTCGTGGTAGAAATAAATACTCGTAGGTATAATTTTTCACTTCTTCATTAATTTTCAATCAAACTGCTTCTCCACCGAAACATTACAAGTTCATAACGTATACAAAGCATCAGAACTTAGCTGGTAGTACTTCCATTTCAAAACACAGACTGACATAGCTTCCAGTGCACTTTAGAAAAGCCACAACTCTAACTCCCCCACGCAAGGCGGTGAGGCAAATATATAACATCAACAATAATGGCATTACATTATGCATTGTTCATAACAATTGAATATACTAATTTACAATTACTGAACACAACAGGAAAAACATTTCATGTACACAAAAATAATCACAATATAAAATGAAAACTATACATACAATAATTTTAGATGACGCATACCTTTTTAAGTCGAAATTGCAGTCCTTTTTATTTTACAACAAACAGCAATGTTAAATGTCAATTAATTTGTGAATGAGTACATCATGTATGTTCCTAACATATATTGAACTAACAAATACCTTCGCAAATCTGAAAATATATTCAATATCTCACATCACTCAATATACACAAAGAATTAAATATTTAAATCTCAACTATTACATTAATTAACACAATTAGCTGGTCAACACAACTTGTTTATGAGCCTAACATATATACAATGCTATTTATTTTGATGTCTTTATGTAGATACAAAAGTTTTTAACATTCGTCTATTTATTGAAATAATGTACAATGACAAAAACTATTGTTTATAGAACTGTCTGGAAAGCATCTAAACGAATCTCTTAATGAAATATATCACTTGTTTTAATCACAGTATCACAGAGACACTGTCCTACACTGATTCCTAGGCTGGCTATTTTGTTTGTAACTTCACACGCAACATATATCACTATTAAACCACATGATTCCAGGTCCGACGCAGATGGTATCGTACGATACTCAAGCCATTAGTATGCAATATCAGTTATCTTTATTACATCAAAATATTCCAGGACTCAGAAATAAACTTGATGAACTACTCATTTGTATTGATGAAATAGATTCCTCTAGCCCAATTGACATAATTTGCCTCTCTGAACATCATGTGGCCACTGGTATAGATATGTTAAACATTCCAGGATTTAATTTAGCTTCACACTTCTGTAGAGTAGATATGGAGGGAGGAGGAGTTGCCACATTCATTAAAAACTGCTATAAATTCAAGAATATTGATATAAATAAATTCTGTCTAGAGCAGCATTTAGAAGCTTGCGCAACAGAAGTAGAATTCCATAACAGATGCTATATAATAGTAACTATTTACCGAGCACCTGCAGGAAATTATAATCTATTCCTAAATCATCTAGAAGCTCTATTGGGATATTTAACAGGAAGAAATAAAGAAATCCTGATTGCTGGTGACTTTAATACAGATTTTCTTATGCAGTCTTCCAGTAAAAATTTATTGCAGTCAGTAACTTTGTCTTTCAATCTAACACACACTGTAAACTTTCCAACTAGGGTAACTAAAACCTGTAGGACAGCAATTGATAATATTTTTATAGACAAATCAAAGGAACAAAATCATATCATAAAACCAATAATAAATGGCCTGTCAGATCATGGCAGCTCCTTGTTTTAGGTATAGATTCTAAACAGATTATGAAGACTGCAAAATGTACATACAGGAGAGTAGTGAACCCACCAAAAATTGAAAATTTTAGAAAACTCCTCAAAGACATGAACTGGAGAGATGTATATAGTGCTAATGGCATGAATGAAAAATATAATGTATTCATTAATAATATTAGTATCATGTTTGAAAACTGTTTTCCTCTAAAAGTAACGCGAATTAAACAGAAGTCTATAATAAAACCTTGGATTACACAAGGAATAAAGATTTCATGTAAGACAAAAAGGAGTATGTATCTATCAGCCAAGAGTAGTTGCAATGATGATGATTTAACTAAATATAAGGAATACTGTAAAATATTAAAAAAAGTTATTCAGGTATCTAAACAAATGCACTATGAAAAGAAGATAGCAACATCAGGAAACCAAATAAATACAATATGGGATATAGTGAAAGAAGAGACTGGTAGAACCAGAAAGGAACAAGAGCAGGTACGGTTAAGAGTAGCTGAGACATTAGTAACTGATGGGCATAGTGTGGCAAATCTATTTAACAAGTACTTTATATCCGTTACTGATAGTATGGGATTGTCTGGGTCAGTAAATAATGCGCTTGAATATTTGAAACTAGCATTTACAAATAACTTCACACACATGAATATGTCAGTCACTTCACCACAAGAAATATCTTCCATAATAAAATCTTTAAAAACAAAGAATTCCAGTGGATACGATGAAATATCAACAAAGTTAATTAAAGCGTGTTCTTGTGAACTTAGCACAATCTTAAGTTATTTGTGTAACCAGTCTGTTATAACGGGAACATTTCCTGATTGGCTAAAATATGCAGATATTAAACCTCTCTTCAAGAAGGGGGATAAAGAGATACCATCAAACTACAGACCCATTTCACTTTTGCCAGCATTCTCAAAAATTATAGAAAAGGTAATGTACAAGCGGCTTCTCAACCACTTAACCACAAATGGCATATTGTCTAGAACACAGTTTGGATTTCTGAAAGGTTCCGATATTGAGAAGGCTATTTACAATTTCAGTGAGAATGTACTTAATTCATTAGATAATAAATTGCAAGCAGCAGGTATTTTCTGTGATTTGTCAAAGGCATTTGATTGTGTGAACCATAACATCCTTTTAAGTAAATTAGAATTCTATGGGGTCACGGGAAATGCTGCAAAATGGTTCAAGTCGTACCTCACTAACAGGAAACAAATGGTGTCAGTGCAAGTGACTAGTGAATTAGGCCAACAGTCATCATCGGGTTGGGAAGAAATTACATGTGGTGTCCCACAAGGATCCATCTTAGGGCCATTGCTTTTTCTTGTGTACATTAATGATCTCTCATCAGTTACACTACCAGAAGCAGAGTTCGTTTTGTTTGCAGATGATACAAGTATTGCAATAAAGAGTACAAGTATAGTGATAGAAAAGTCTGCTAATGATATTTTCATGAACATTAATAAATGGTTTAAAGCCAACTCATTGTCATTAAACTTTGAAAAGACGCACTACATGCAGCTCAGAACATGTAAGAGATTTCCTGACAGCATATGCATTAAATATGAAGAAGAGCAGATAGAAGAGGTTGACAGAATTAAATTCCTGGGATTACAGCTTGATAATAAATTTAGTTGGGAGGAGCACACCACAGAACTGCAAAAACGACTCAACAAATCTGTATTTTCAATACGAGTGTTATCAGACATAGGAGACATAAAAATAACAAAGCTTGCATACTTTGCTTACTTTCATTCCTTAATGTCATATGGTATAATATTTTGGGGTAACTCTTCAAGTCAGTCAAAAGTCTTCAGAGTCCAAAAACGTGTAATACGTATTATTTGTGGAGTAAATTCACGGACGTCTTGTAGAAGCCTCTTCAAAGAACTGGGTATATTAACTACTGCCTCTCAGTATATTTATTCCTTAATGAAATTTGTCATAAATAATATATCCCTTTTCCCAACAAACAGCTCAGTTCATACATACAATACTAGAAATAAAAATGATCTACACAAGGATATAAAAGCACTTACTTTAGTTCAAAAAGGGGTCCACTACTCAGGAACACACATTTTCAATAATTTACCATCAAGTATAAAAAATGTAGCTACAAATAAAGATCAGTTTAAGAGGAACCTAAAAGACTTTCTAGTGGCCAACTCCTTCTACTCCATTAGTGAATTTCTAAATTGTACCAAATGATGCATGCACTCATACTATATTAGTATTATTATATTATCACAAAAAAAAAAACCTTAAAAAATTATGTATCTGTATTTATATTATAAGTGTATGTATTTATATTATTAAATAATATAGTGAGGACAGTTACAACTCACCGCAAAGACGTGGCGACGAGATGCGACAGGCACATACAAAAGACACACACATACAACACATTCAGCTATCGGCCATGGCCTTCTTCAGAAATAGAGCACTCACGCAATCACACAGGCACACAACACAGTCATACAACCATCACCTCCGACTGCCACACTTCGAATCACGCTCTGCAGCGAATCGGCGACAGGAGGGGAGGGGAGGGGGAGGGGATAGAAAGGTTACGTCTCGGTGGTGGGGATGGGAATAACGAGATGCAGCTTAGGAATGGAGTGGGGAGGCGGGTGAGGGGAGAAAATAAAATAAAATAAAGTAAAATAATATATATATATATATACGAATATTATAGAGGAAAAATTCCTAACAGGAAAAAAATATACGTAAAAAACAGATGAAGAACACTTACCAGGCGAAGGGGCACAGGCACTGCCTGTGCCCCTTCGCCTGGTAAGTGTTCTTCACCTGTTTTTTACGTATATATATATATATATATATATATATATATGAGAGAGAGAGAGAGAGAGAGAGAGAGAGAGAGAGAGAGAGAGAGAGAGAGAGAGAGAGAGAGAGAGAGAGAGAGAGAGAAAATTCATGCACACTGCAAGTGCACAAGACCACATACACACACATACACGCACACACACACACACACACACACACACACACACACACACACGATCACATATTCACACACCACTCAAATCAGGCGAGGTTTGGGATACAGAGGTAGGAACTGTAAGGTAAGGAAAAATATATATATATAGGGAAATTATCGTAGGTTGAGACCTGGTTGATTTCGGGATCGGAGAATGTATTGTAGGGATAACTCCCATCTGTGCAGTTCAGAAAAGCTGGTGGTGGATGGGAGGATCCAGATGGCCCGGGTTGTGAAGCAGCCAGCCCAATTCGCTGCAGAGCGTGATTCGATGTGTGGCAGTCGGAGGTGATGGTTGTATGACTGTGTTGTGTGCCTGTGTGATTGCGTGAGTGCTCTATTTCTGAAGAAGGCCATGGCCGATAGCTGAATGTGTTGTATGTGTGTGTCTTTTGTATGTGCCTGTCGCATCTCGTCGCCACGTCTTTGCGGTGAGTTGTAACTGTCCTCACTATATTATTTATTCCAACCTGGACTTTCCATTATTATATTTATATTATTAGTATTATTTGTTATTCAACTTGTAAATTTTGTTTCTTGACATGTTCCACATCCACGAGGATCCCCTCAATTTGGATCTACGGAACAAATAAATAAAAAAGATAACATTGAGGCCAGGCAGACGGTATCATACGATAACATTGAGATGAGAGGGCCAGCAGTATCATTACACGACTGGTTATGAAAGAATCGGTGTGATGAAAATGGCTAGAATAAGAGATTTGGTTCACAATGAAGAGGGTAATACTTTGGACGATCTAGAGGTCATTGCCCCCAATAAGACATCCAAATCATTTTGAATGCTGGTATGATGCAGAATTTGTTATGCAATTTTGTCTTCGAAAGGCAAAGTGGAAACACTGCATGAAAAACTCCATGACCATATGAAGAGTCAAACAGATCAGTACGCATTTTGTAAGTTATCTGTCATAATAGAAAACAGAATACATTATTTATGCCTGAAAACTTATTAATCCAGTATATACTTATGCTTGTTGCACCTAATGTAAGGCCTAAAATGTGATTTCTTCCTCCGATCTGCAATAATAGTGCACTTTTGCGTATGTGCAAGTTATTGCTTGCACTAAAGTACTATGCACTTCGCAGTATGTTGTTCATTGCTATAGGCAACTTCACTGGAGCTACAATAAATCTTGCCTTTAAGTATAGAGGCTGGTCGAAGGCGTTCAACAGTTGCTTGCTGATTCATTGATTTGCTCTGTTCAATGGAAGCGAGCAAAGCTGTATATATTGTGTTATGATCAGATGACGGTGCATAAATGGTGGACAAGCAACATAGGTTGTCTCATAGGGGAGACTACTTGTGATTTTCTCTATGAAGCCATTCCATCCTGGAATTCCAGGTATATCTTTCCAATAGCCATAAAGCCAAAGCATATCTGCAAAAGAAGGTGTTATGGTATGGGGTTAAACAAATAGCTGTTTGTGATCCTCGATGTTGATATTTTTTAAACGCAGAGAACCTGACTCTCAAAATGTTTTAATGAAACAGGTCCCATCTCACCAATTAGTTGAACTGGTATTGTTTTATTTACTCTGACAATTCTTTGATCAGGAGCAATAGAATTTCTGGGGGTTATTGAATGTATTCACCCCCTTTGCATGTAAGGTGGTATTATCCATACAATGTACGTGTTTTAAAATCAGCATTGTCATGAACATGATGGAAAGCTGGTGGATCTATTTGTAGTGATGCTCATGATTGCTGACATTTCAAGATGAACAGCTTTGGAATAAGAAGTGCAAAATCTCAAGAATGACACATTAATCAGTTTTCGTGACCCATACTTCTTATAAAAAAAGCTGATAGCCCAATTTGTAAGGGGGGGGGGGGGGGGGGGGGGGGAAGGAAAGAAGTTAGTCTGACAGCACTAATAACACTGTGTGAAATGGCCAACACTTTTTTTCCCACTTGTCAAGTGTTTCCTCGCTTCGTCATGAGTATCAGTCTTTCTAGCTTTGAGAACCTTCAGGACTAGGCTTTCATTTTCATCAAGGAAAGAATCTGGAGGAGGATAGTCACCCGTAGCATACAGTGCTGATCTTACCTCTTCAAGAAGCTGCTGTTTCAACTAATCGAATACATTCTCCCCATTCTGACACACTACTTTCCATGTACCACACATCAGTCAAAATATTATAGCTTGTATTTTTGAAACACATGATTGTATTCTGTATGATCTTTAATACAATAACATGTTCCCCATATCTATCCGATAAATGTTTAATTATAGTTCTCCTTTCAGGACTGTAGTGGCCCTCTATCTGAGATATTAGCTGGTCCAATGGAAACTGCTATTCCTTGTAAATCAGCAGTCACCATGTATGTTATCAACTGGATCCTGTTGATAACTGCTGCACCGAAATCATCTCCACGTAGTTGAGCCTGTTTCATAACTGTGTGTCATCTCTATTTTCGTCACCAGATGCACCAAATTACACTTATGAGTAGGCATTCATCATTGTGACCTTGCGTAACCTTCAGGAATACCTGTTCCACACACAAAACAATCAGTTTTGTAATCAAAATATACAGAGGATGATCTTAATCTTCCTGAAGATAGTTTTAGTTCAGCAGCTATATTCTTTAGTTTATGTAGCTTTTCTGACATGAAATATGTAAGCTAATAGACGTTTTACCCACTAAAACCACCCCCTTCCTATTATTTCTTAACTAGCATCAAGTACATCTACATGTACATCTACATACATTCTCCGCAATTCACCGTAAGGTGTGTGGCGGAGGGTACACTGTACCACTACTAGGCATTTCCTTTCCTATTCCACTCCCAAATTGAACGAGGAAAAAAGGAATGCCTATATGCCTCCGTACGAGCCCTAATTTCTCTTATCTTGTCTTTGTGATCACTACGCGAAATGTAAGAAGGCGGCAGCAAGATCATATTATACTCAGCTTCAAATTCTAGCCCTCTATATTTACTTAACAGAAATTCATGAAAAGAACTTCATCTTCCTTCCAGCGATCCCCAATTGAGTTGCCGGAGCATTTCCGTGACACTCGCGCATTGGTCAAACCTATCTGTAACAAATCTAGCTGCTCGTCTCTGAACCGCCTCTATGTCTTCCTTTAAACTGATCTGCTGCGGGTCCCAAACACTTGAGCAATATTCAAGACGTGATCGTACAAGCATTTTATATGCGGTCTCCTTTACAGGTGAAGTACATCTTCCCAAAATTCTCCCAATAAACCGAAGTCGGCTGTCTGCCTTACTCACAACTGTCCTTACATGCTCGTTCCATTTCATATTGCTCTGCAATGTTACGCCTAGATATTTGAACGATGCGACAGCATCAAGAAGCTCCCTAATATTGCTGTATTCGAACATTATGGGATTGTTTTTTCTACTCATGCACATCACCTTACATTTTTCTACATTGAGAGCTAGCTGCCATTCTTCGCACCAACTAGAGATTTTGTCTAAGTCATTTTGTATGCTATTACAGTCAGTTAAAGACGACACCCTCCCATACACCACAGCATCATCAGCAAACAGCCGCAAATTAAAACTTACTCTGTCCATCAGATCATTTATATATATAAAAAATAATAGCGGTCCTATCACTCCCCTGGGGCACGCCTGATAAAGTTTCGATTCCTTTTTCCTTGACCACTTTCATCTCACCCTCACTTAAATCTTTATCACAAATAAAACACTTATCATTCGACATTGCGCCCAAGTTGCTGCACTGTACTTGACGTTAACATTCAAAAATGAAGACAGCTCAACATTGTTCACTGAAAGAGAACTTGTATGACCACAGCACGGAACATGCACAAATTGAGGACTGTCCTATGTGCCATAAAGGTAAATGCACCGGAGCACATGTGGTCCGGAGGATGGCGATACAGCAGTGAGCAGCTGAGTTCCCGGTCACAGAAAGAAGAGCTGCTTGGATGGTTTGAAAGGTAAACACCTTGAAAGGCAAGGAACTGCAGATGAAACAATTCAATTGAGAGAAAACAGCAATTTTTTGTTGTTGCTGTTTTCCAAAAATTACTAATTTCACTGATTTTTCAACACACTTTTACATGGAAACCATGACGTACAAATTAATGTAACAAACATAAATTGTAATATGCATTGCCACGGCAGATTAGCCATGTGCACTGGGGCGCCGTACTGCAGTGCGCGTGGCGTTGGGGGTTCGCCCCCCCCCCCCCCCCTCGGGCATGGATGTTTGTGTTATCTTTTGGTTAGTTTACCTTAGTTTAAGCAGTTTGTAGGCTATGGACTAATGACCAAGCAGTTGAGTCTGATAGATTTACAAACATTTGAACATTTTTTTCTGCAATTGCATTGGGTCATTCCACGTAAAACCATCCAATTTTAGAAATGGTCCCCACCCGCCCATCTCCTATTTTGTTTTTTGTTGAAACTTTCACCACAGCTGCAGGTACATGTCAAAGGAAGTTTTGTCAAGTTTTAGCTACATACATGCTGTACTTTTGACTGTAGGTCCATCAGTTTAGAGATCGGTCAGCCCATGAGCATTATTTTGCGAAAATAATTGTCTTGATTGACAGCTCTTTCTAAACGGACAATTGTAGTGAGAAATTTGCAAATTGGTATTTTCACTCAGCTTTTTGTAAGTCCAAATACAACATGTCAAAAGTCAGTGATGAAGCAATTTTCCACAATTTTTTGCTCAAAGTGAGCACAAAAAACTTACACCATGCACACCACCCCATTTTCAATAATTGACTTCTCAGCTCTATAACATTTTTACATCAAAATATTTTATTTGGTTATCAAGAACATTGATGTTAGACCTCACATTAATTAACAATTTTCTAGCTTGTTTAGTTACAGACATACGTGGACCTAGACTTGGTGTTTTAAATATAATCATCAAATTTAACCAATATCCAGGGTCGAATACCTCAAAATGGTGGTCAACAGATTTCTTTTTCTTCTAACTACTCTCATTACTTGTTGGTATCTTTTGTTTAAGGGATAACACTCAGCTTTGTATGTAGGCAACTTTGTCACAGTAAAAGCGATCTGAACAATTTATTTTTAAGGCTATTTATTGAGAATCTTGTGGTTGTCCATGGTAGCTTGGCTACTACCAATTTATAAAGTGGTAGTAGCAGTGACACTACCTATTAAAAAAAAAAAAAAAAAATAAATAAATAAATAAATAAATAAAAATAAAATTGGCAACGCTATCTCCAAGGGCCATGACAATGGCCATGCAAGAAAAGCCATGGGTGGTTCTCTTCGTACAGGATGAATTTGGTTGCTTCACTAGGTTTCCACGTCAATTTCAGGACTTACGATCAGTTAACAATTCTGAGCTGCTATTTGCTATTGACTGGATTTGATTCTTTAGCAAACACTTGACAAAATTAGAAAAATTATACTAGCGTTCTGTCAATGTTGCCGATGGAGCACGAATGTTGGCAATAATGTGCTGCACTGTAACCCTGCAGGAGTCTCTTCTATCTGGCCAGTAGAATGAACTTGCAGGCTCCTAAGAATTCATGAGGAATATTAGCACTACATTCTGTTCGAGTGAAACGTCATAGATATTCCCAATCCAACATTTATTGTTGTAGATACAGGGTACGTATTGTCCAGGCTGGAGATTTGAAATAGTTTCTCCAAAGGTACTTGTGGCAGACTGGAAACTTTGGCGATACGAATTTATCTTTCATCAATCGGCACAACTGCTGGTTATCTCTTCTCCCTGAAATAGGTTGACCATCTTTTACATTTATCTTCTGCTGTTTTCAACTTCAGCCTTTTCAATGACAAAGAACTTTATTCGTTGCATGTTCTCATCACAAAATGTGAACAAGTAGTGTAAAAATTTGCTTTTTCTTTTTCATGATTACATAAGTTGATGAAATTTTTAAAATTTTTGTGTGGGCAGCTGAACTGACACTGAAATAATAGCAATAGTTGATTTCCCCAATTGCATTCAAGTGCTTGATCAACCTTCTCAAACATGCATAGCCAGTTTCACGTCTGAGGGTATCACTGATTATGCAAACATACAAAAAATTTGAATCTTCAGGACCACTAATGAATAATTCTCTGCAAATCCATTAAAACAACAAATTCTCCCATTTTCGAATTATCTTCGTCTTCTTCAAATAGCGGCTTTGATGCTTAGCAATGTAGTGATGACATGAAAGGTTCCATATTTTTCCTATTATTTCTGAAATAAAAGTCTCCAATGGAAAGCTGTTTTTTGTCTAGCGCCTATCTGCTTAAACTCAATAATATATTCAGTATCACTATTTTTGTAGGCAAAATCTGTCAAAAATTATTCTAATGCTTTTTTCACATGGCACTTATCGTAACAATGGAGCATACAGTATTTGGAGTCTAAGCTATAAACAGCTTTTTCAAGTAGGCATTTGAAATCTTTCATTAGAATTCCATCTGTCATTAGCTTGACATTCTGATGAATTGCAACTGACAATCGCACACCATTTTGGATGGAATTAGCATAATTTAGAGAACCCAATTTCACGTCCATTATGGTCTTGATAGGTTATGAATAATTCTTTCATGTTGCAAAGTAAGAGTGGTTTCTGCTCTTATCTTCCATTCTTCAATCCTAACAGAAACACAATTTTTTAGCCAGAGCATATCCTGCTATACTCATAATCTTCATAAAATTGTAGAAGTTTTGACTTTATTTGCTACGAAATCTTTCTTCCACACTTTCTTTCAGGCAGAGCAACAATTCCCCTTTTCTTTGTTTGGCTTTCTGGCTGCCTTCACCATATTTACTGGAACATTAAATGTGGATGCTGCTTTTTTTCTATTGTCCAGCTTCATGGTTCTAGTGTCATAAATTGTAGCTGTTCCTCTCAATTTGAGTCATACAACTTTTTTCTAAGTTCTCCTATCATATAGTGAAAATCGCTACCGCTTTTGCACTCATGGCTTGTTCTTGGTTGTATTACTTGATGTAGAGCAAAACCACCAACATCTGCAGTTTTGGTCCTGGCAAAAGCCTGTGCTTCAATGCTCTTGTGCTATGCATAGCCACGTGAATCTCTGCTGCTATCTTTCTGAAACTTGAGGGAGGAGGCACCGAGCTCGCTCAAGCTGGCATTCACTGCTTCAGCTCTTCCATACCTTCATCAATCTAATTCAAATGTTATGGTTTCAATTTAGCATTTGCTTCAGTTCAATATGCTGTAAAAAGCTTCTGTCCTGGATTCACACATTTCTTAGTCAATTCATGAAGGTTCTTGGCACTGGGATCATAGTTTGGACAAAGGCTTTTCTTTTTGTATTGTGATTCTTTGAAAAATGGTTGCAGCAAATTGTTTGCTGACATTCATACCTTGTTAAAAATATGGTTTCATGATAAAAGCTAATTTTTGTGTCTTTATCACTCTTTACTATAGAGCGACACATTGTCAGTTCCAATTCTTCCGTAGGCTTCAAGTGATTTAATTCTGAGTAAAAAACTTACAAATGATACTTTGTTGGATTACTAGCTAATCCAGTTGAACATGAATCCATGGCAGAATTTCATCCACGTCTTGGGAAGAATGTACACTAAGTGCGCTTTCTAATAAAGTTGACCAACTCCATCACAAACATCAGTAATATTTGCTTACCTGTGAAAGCAAATATTTACTTACCAATGATGCCACAAAGACCTGAAACTTCACTATAAAATTCACAGCAAATACCACCCCCTCTTTGTTCAGCTCAACAATGGTGTTCTGATTGCATTATTGTCTGTGGAAACACTAGTGTGCAATTTAAGTAACTGTCCGCCAGAGTTCAGCACCTACTATGAGAGAAGTCCACTTGCATCAGATTCACATCCATCTTGACAAACTGGCTTACCTCTGAAGTTATTATCTCAAACAAAAGATACCAATAAACAAAAACAAGAGCACGAAGATAAAAAAGCAGCCCTTTTTAATGAGACTAGTTATCGGTTGACCACCATTTTGAGGTTTTTGACCCTAAATATTGGTCAAATTTGCCAATTAAATTTAAAACACCAAGACTAGGACCACATATCTCAGTAACTAAACAGGATAGAAAGTTTATATATAATGAGAGGTCTAATATAAATACTCTTCATAAACAAATAAAGTATTGCGATGTAAAAACGTTACAGATTGGAGATATCAATGGACAAAAACGGGGTGGCATGCCTACTGCACTTTTTTGTGCTCACTACGAGTGGCAATTGTAGAAAATTGCTTCCTTACTGACATTTATTGATGGTCGGTGAAATGTTAGTTTAAAGCCTCCGAAGGACGTCAACCTCTTTCACCATATCGGAGGGCACTCTTTTTTTTTTTTTCCTCTTGGGGGAAGAGGCTCCCACAGGCTTAGACCACATAGACCTGTGGTACGGAGAAACCCCCGATGATGTAACATTAAATTATTAATGTGTTTCCACTTTGTATTTTGGAAAGTTATCTCACACCCTTTTTTTCCCGCCTTTTTGTTCGCTCTTAGTTTGCTTATTACTTTTGCAATTTTATTTCTTGTTGGGAGTTTATGAAACACTTCACAGCAAAGTCCTATGCCTGGATATTACAAATTTATAATGTCCTTTAGTCTTTGAAAACTTTTGGCCTACGGTCAATATAACTGCCTTGGAACAGATGAAATTTTCTTTCCATTTCCAAAACGAATTCCACAACTGGCTTCCTTAAAGGTCTCTTTGAAATTAACAGAAACCACTTCTTCCCTGAGAAGTTTACATTATCAGGTATATTACCATATAAATGTGCAATTCACTGTGTTTCCCTTTAACTCCGTAAGAAATATAACATGCAATCATCTCTACCAGCTCAACATTTCCTCCTCCATATACGACGTAATTCTCAAATTTCTGAAACAAGCTCTTTTTATTGCTTTCACTTTCATGTAGACAGTAAGCGTGTTGCTTCTCAGATAATAACAAATCAATGGTCATATCTTTAGATTCTGACAGTATGTAAGCACTTAAAAAATAAATTCTTTTTCAGTCTAACATGTACCATCTGATAGGGTTTCACACCCATTATGGCTCAAAATCAAAAACTTAATTCCTTGGAAAATGATGGTAAGCAAAGGAGGTCATAGAATCTTCCCAATCCTCTTTTACTTTGGAAAAATAGCTCTCAAGAATATCCCGATAGCATCTTTAAGAAAAGACTTACTTCTAGAAAACCATCCAGTGTTAGCTCCTTAAATGAAAAGCGTATACTGTTCATTAACATCAAAGACCCTTTCTGGAAAAAGAGCAAATCGTCAATATTTTTTTCTTTTATGTTTTTGGGTTTACACATTTCTATTTCCTCACATACCAGGAGATTTTTCTCTTTTCCTATTTTCTTCTTATTATTACTCTTGTGCTGAGAACGCAATCTTTTACTTCTAAAGCTTTATCTTGTTCTGGTAAATAACATCCGTACGCACTTCTTAATTTGTGTCCATCAAGAGTAGTTTTTGAGTTCAGTACATCACATCCATTGTTTATAACTTTCACAGCATCACTAACATGACTGAACTCATTGTTAGAAAAAAAGCCCATATTTTGCTTTTCCATACCAGCTAGAACGTAACGGATCATTGTTACATCATGGGTATTTTGTAAATCTACGCCATTCTTATAAATGCCCGACTTTCCTCTTAAGAGTGGCTCCACTACGAAGAGGATATAACAACATATCCGTAACAAAAGACGGCACTTTAATGATAATCAATGTAAAGTAGTATCTTTTAAAATATGTCCACCTGAAAGGTACACTGACTTTTCGTAAAAAGTTTATGCCAACAGCAAGAAAAAGAAACCTCAATCACCTTATGACCATTTTTCAATATCTGCAACACAGAGCAAAACAGTGAGAGACACTTCTACAAATCTACTATCTGAGGCCTACGTTGTTTTGTCTTTCCCTTCCCCCTAATCGCTGCTGTAAACATACATTGCAGAATTCACAAAATACCTTTGTCCATTAGCAACATTTTCTATAGTAGTATTGTCCGCACGGAACGGTAGAACATACTTAAAAATAATCTTTCTATTCACTCAAAGCTATTATCTTCTTTATTAAGGTACTGACTGCAAAGAGGATGCGCCGCAACGACAAACTCAAGGCAACAATAACTTACATTAAAGTTAAAACTTGCATTCACATAACATACTAATGTAATGTACTGCTACAACTCACACAATGGGCAGGATATCACGTCTAGCACAACCGCAGATATTCTGCATCCCAGAAACCTGTTGAAGAGAAAATACAAACCCACCCCATAGCAGAAACAAGCAACTACATTTCACCAGTCAATAATTGATCTCCCCATACAGCGAACATAGGTTCTGCAAACAGACATGAATACCTATTGTGCCTTCCGCAACTCCCATCAGTTCATCACAACTGTCCAAAAAAAGCAAATATTCATTGGCTATCCAGCTAACCTGCAATCAGAAAATACCACATACGGCTGGCTATATACGTACTAAGGGCAGACTACTAATAGCTCCGTCCAATGATATGATGTGATGTGGGGTGGTCTCACCAGCCAGATACGCGCCTGCATACATGATTGACTGAAATGACTTACTGCAAAGAAACTGCCACAATATCGCACATCCGTAGGCCATGATGTTAAGTTCTGACATGCAGAATAAATTATCCTCCTGTCTCCTGCAACAAACGTCACACAAACACCCACACCCACCCAGATGCATAGCACTGCAAAATACAACTGCAATTATAGATGCCAAAAGATTTTAGCATTACCTGTAGCATTTCCACTATTACATTAAACGGGCATAACAAATAATGAAACAGGCTTACGTGCTGTCTGTGATACAATTCTTCCACCATGTACGCAGCCAAACTGTGCAATCAGCAGCCCATTATCTTACAGCATCTGCAATTAAAAAGTCATGAATCGCACCTACCTGCCACAGCAAACTGTGACAGGTCCAATATCCCTTAGGACAGGAAAGAAACAGCCAGTCCACACAACCAATACCAGCACTACATGTCATAATAAATAGTCATGATCATACCTTTAACCTCCATCGGAGTGTACGCACCATTCCAAGACCACATGTACATAGAATCTTTCACTTTTCTCATTATGGCCGAGTTTGATTCAACATTACACATCGCTCACACGAAAACATACATTCGTCATTATACGTTCAAGTGTCTCTTTCGCAACGTTTCTCGATTTTCATTGTTACCTTATCGCTTTCTGCAAACTTCCATAATGACATATCCGCACAAGGCTACTACTTTACATCTAACATCTCACTGCAGCACATTCCTGAAACCAGAAAATTAATAGCCTATCACGCAGTGAACTAAATCTCACTGATGCAGTAATGCACAAAAGCTTCTCAACTGTCATATCCAATTTACTCGCTCACCCACAAAATCCTACCTATCAGTTACCTCTTGCGTAGACCTCTCTTCCAGAATTTCCATTTAAATTGACCAACATTTTTTAAGTGTTACTAATGGGTTACACTAAACAACTTGCCACACTGCACCTGTTGGAGAGGAACCAAGCACCTTATCCCACGTTTCAAAACTCCAAAGTTAAAAACAGAAACTAAGTCCTATAGTAACTTAGATCAAAGTAAAAAACTGCAGTCACATGACATACTAATGTCATTTACTGCTTCAAACTCACACACTGGGCAGGCCATCACAACCGCAGATATTCTGCATCCCAGAAACCTGTTGAAGAGAAAATACAAACCCACCCCATAGCAGAAACAAGCAACTACATTTCACCAGTCAATAATTGATCTCCCCATACAGCGAACATAGGTTCTGCAAACAGACATGAATACCTACTGTGCCTTCCGCAACTCCCATCAGTTCATCACAACTGTCCAAAAAAAGCAAATATTCATTGGCTATCCAGCTAACCTGCAATCAGAAAATACCACATACGGCTGGCTATATACGTACTAAGGGCAGACTACTAATAGCTCCGCCCAATGATATGATGTGATGTGGGGTGGTCTCACCAGCCAGATACGCGCCTGCATACATGATTGACTGAAATGACTTACTGCAAAGAAACTGCCACAATATCTCACATCCGTAGGCCATGATGTTAAGTTCTGACATGCAGAATAAATTATCCTCCTGTCTCCTGCAACAAACGTCACACAAACACCCACACCCACCCAGATGCATAGCACTGCAAAATACAACTGCAATTATAGATGCCTAAAGATTTTAGCATTACCTGTAGCATTTCCACTATTACATTAAACGGGCATAACAAATAATGAAACAGGCTTACGTGCTGTCTGTGATACAATTCTTCCACCATGTACGCAGCCAAAGTGTGCAATCAGCAGTCCATTATCTTACAGCATCTGCAATTAAAAAGTCATGAACCGCACCTACCTGCCACAGCAAACTGTGACAGGTCCAATATCCCTTAGGACAGGAAAGAAACAGCCAGTCCACGCAAGCAATACCAGCACTACATGTCATAATAAATAGTCATGATCATACCTTTAACCTCCATTGGAGTGTACGCACCATTCCAAGACCACATGTACATAGAATCTTTCACTTTTCTCATTATGGCCGAGTTTGATTCAACATTACACATCGCTCACACAAAAACATACATTCGTCATTATACGTTCAAGTGTCTCTTTCGCAACGTTTCTCGATTTTCATTGTTACCTTATCGCTTTCTGCAAACTTCCATAATGACATATCCGCACAAGGCTACTACTTTACATCTAACATCTCACTGCAGCACATTCCTGAAACCAGAAAATTAATAGCCTATCACGCAGTGAACTAAATCTCACTGATGCAGTAATGCACAAAAGCTTCTCAACTGTCATATCCAATTTACTCGCTCACCCACAAAATCCTACCTATCAGTTACCTCTTGCGTAGACCTCTCTTCCAGAATTTCCATTTAAATTGACCAACATTTTTTAAGTGTTACTAATGGGTTACACTAAACAACTTGCCACACTGCACCTGTTGGAGAGGAACCAAGCACCTTATCCCACGTTTCAAAACTCCAAAGTTAAAAACAGAAACTAAGTCCTATAGTAACTTAGATCAAAGTAAAAAACTGCAGTCACATGACATACTAATGTCATTTACTGCTTCAAACTCACACACTGGGCAGGCCATCACATCCGCAAATATTCTGCATCCCAGAAACCTGTTGAAGAGAAAATACAAACCCACCCCATAGCAGAAACAAGCAACTACATTTCACCAGTCAATAATTGATCTCCCCATACAGGGAACATAGGTTCTGCAAACAGACATGAATACCTATTGTGCCTTCCGCAACTCCCATCAGTTCATCACAACTGTCCAAAAAAAGCAAATATTCATTGGCTATCCGGCTAACCTGCAATCAGAAAATACCACATACGGCTGGCTATATACGTACTAAGGGCAGACTACTAATAGCTCCGCCCAATGATATGATGTGATGTGGGGTGGTCTCACCAGCCAGATACGCGCCTGCATACATGATTGACTGAAATGACTTACTGCAAAGAAACTGCCACAATATCGCACATCCGTAGGCCATGATGTTAAGTTCTGACATGCAGAATAAATTATCCTCCTGTCTCCTGCAACAAACGTCACACAAACACCCACACCCACCCAGATGCATAGCACTGCAAAATACAACTGCAATTATAGATGACTAAAGATTTTAGCATTTCCACTATTACATTAAACGGGCATAACAAATAATGAAACAGGCTTACGTGCTGTCTGTGATACAATTCTTCCACCATGTACGCAGCCAAAGTGTGCAATCAGCAGCCCATTATCTTACAGCATCTGCAATTAAAAAGTCATGAACCGCACCTACCTGCCACAGCAAACTGTGACAGGTCCAATATCCCTTAGGACAGGAAAGAAACAGCCAGTCCACGCAACCAATACCAGCACTACATGTCATAATAAATAGTCATGATCATACCTTTAACCTCCATCGGAGTGTACGCACCATTCCAAGACCACATGTACATATAATCTTTCACTCTTCTCATTATGGCCGAGTTTGATTCAACATTACACATCGCTCACACGAAAACATACATTCGTCATTATATGTTCAAATGTCTCTTTCGCAACGTTTCTCGATTTTCATTGTTACCTTATCGCTTTCTGCAAACTTCCATAATGACATATCCGCACAAGGCTACTACTTTACATCTAACATCTCACTACAGCACATTTCTGAAACCAGAAAATTAATAGCCTATCACGCAGTGAACTAAATCTAACTGATGCAGTAATGCACAAAAGCTTCTCAACTGTCATATCCAATTTACTCGCTCACCCACAAAATCCTACCTATCAGTTACCTCTTGCGTAGACCTCTCTTCCAGAATTTCCATTTAAATTGACCAACATTTTTTAAGTGTTACTAATGGGTTACACTAAACAACTTGCCACACTGCACCTGTTGGAGAGGAACCAAGCACCTTATCCCACGTTTCAAAACTCCAAAGTTAAAAACAGAAACTAAGTCCTATAGTAACTTAGATCAAAGTAAAAAACTGCAGTCACATGACATACTAATGTCATTTACTGCTTAAAACTCACACACTGGGCAGGCCATCACAACCGCAGATATTCTGCATCCCAGAAACCTGTTGAAGAGAAAATACAAACCCACACCATAGCAGAAACAACAACTACATTTCACCAGTCAATAATTGATCTCCCCATACAGCGAACATAGGTTCTGCAAACAGACATGAATACCTACTGTGCCTTCCGCAACTCCCATCAGTTCATCACAACTGTCCAAAAAAAGCAAATATTCATTGGCTATCCAGCTAACCTGCAATCAGAAAATACCACATACGGCTGGCTATATACGTACTAAGGGCAGACTACTAATAGCTTCGCCCAATGATATGATGTGATGTGGGGTGGTCTCACCAGCCAGATACGCGCCTGCATACATGATTGACTGAAATGACTTACTGCAAAGAAACTGCCACAATATCTCACATCCGTAGGCCATGATGTTAAGTTCTGACATGCAGAATAAATTATCCTCCTGTCTCCTGCAACAAACGTCACACAAACACCCACACCCACCCAGATGCATAGCACTGCAAAATACAACTGCAATTATAGATGCCAAAAGATTTTAGCATTACCTGTAGCATTTCCACTATTACATTAAACGGGCATAACAAATAATGAAACAGGCTTACGTGCTGTCTGTGATACAATTCTTCCACCATGTACGCAGCCAAAGTGTGCAATCAGCAGCCCATTATCTTACAGCATCTGCAATTAAAAAGTCATGAACCGCACCTACCTGCCACAGCAAACTGTGACAGGTCCAATATCCCTTAGGACAGGAAAGAAACAGCCAGTCCACGCAACTAATACCAGCACTACATGTCATAATAAATAGTCATGATCATACCTTTAACCTCCATTGGAGTGTACGCACCATTCCAAGACCACATGTACATAGAATCTTTCACTTTTCTCATTATGGCCGAGTTTGATTCAACATTACACATCGCTCACACGAAAACATACATTCGTCATTATACGTTCAAGTGTCTCTTTCGCAACGTTTCTCGATTTTCATTGTTACCTTATCGCTTTCTGCAAACTTCCATAATGACATATCCGCACAAGGCTACTACTTTACATCTAACATCTCACTGCAGCACATTCCTGAAACCAGAAAATTAATAGCCTATCACGCAGTGAACTAAATCTCACTGATGCAGTAATGCACAAAAGCTTCTCAACTGTCATATCCAATTTACTCGCTCACCCACAAAATCCTACCTATCAGTTACCTCTTGCGTAGACCTCTCTTCCAGAATTTCCATTTAAATTGACCAATATTTTTTAAGTGTTACTAATGGGTTACACTAAACATCTTGCCACACTGCACCTGTTGGAGAGGAACCAAGCACCTTATCCCACGTTTCAAAACTCCAAAGTTAAAAACAGAAACTAAGTCCTATAGTAACTTAGATCAAAGTAAAAAACTGCAGTCACATGACATACTAATGCCATTTACTGCTTCAAACTCACACACTGGACAGGCCATCACAACCGCAGATATTCTGCATCCCAGAAACCTGTTGAAGAGAAAATACAAACCCACCCCATAGCAGAAACAAGCAACTACATTTCACCAGACAATAATTGATCTCCCCATACAGCGAACATAGGTTCCGCAAACAGACATGAATACCTATTGTGCCTTCCGCAACTCCCATCAGTTCATCACAACTGTCCAAAAAAAGCAAATATTCATTGGCTATCCAGCTAACCTGCAATCAGAAAATACCACATACGGCTGGCTATATACGTACTAAGGGCAGACTACTAATAGCTCCGCCCAATGATATGATGTGATGTGGGGTGGTCTCACCAGCCAGATACGCGCCTGCATACATGATTGACTGAAATGACTTACTGCAAAGAAACTGCCACAATATCTCACATCCGTAGGCCATGATGTTAAGTTCTGACATGCAGAATAAATTATCCTCCTGTCTCCTGCAACAAACGTCACACAAACACCCACACCCACCCAGATGCATAGCACTGCAAAATACAACTGCAATTATAGATGCCAAAAGATTTTAGCATTACCTGTAGCATTTCCACTATTACATTAAACGGGCATAACAAATAATGAAACAGGCTTACGTGCTGTCTGTGATACAATTCTTCCACCATGTACGCAGCCAAAGTGTGCAATCAGCAGCCCATTATCTTACAGCATCTGCAATTAAAAAGTCATGAACCGCACCTACCTGCCACAGCAAACTGTGACAGGTCCAATATCCCTTAGGACAGGAAAGAAACAGCCGGTCCACGCAACCAATACCAGCACTACATGTTATAATAAATAGTCATGATCATACCTTTAACCTCCATCGGAGTGTACGCACCATTCCAAGACCAGATGTACATAGAATCTTTCACTTTTCTCATTATGGCCGAGTTTGATTCAACATTACACATCGCTCACACGAAAACATACATTCGTCATTATACGTTCAAGTGTCTCTTTCGCAACGTTTCTCGATTTTCATTGTTACCTTATCGCTTTCTGCAAACTTCCATAATGACATATCCGCACAAGGCTACTACTTTACATCTAACATCTCACTGCAGCACATTCCTGAAACCAGAAAATTAATAGCCTATCACGCAGTGAAATAAATCACTGATGCAGTAATGCACAAAAGCTTCTCAACTGTCATATCCAATTTACTCGCTCACCCACAAAATCCTACCTATCAGTTACCTCTTGCGTAGACCTCTCTTCCAGAATTTCCATTTAAATTGACCAGTATTTTTTAAGTGTTACTAATGGGTTACACTAAACATCTTGCCACACTGCACCTGTTGGAGAGGAACCAAGCACCTTATCCCACGTTTCAAAACTCCAAAGTTAAAAACAGAAACTAAGTCCTATAGTAACTTAGATCAAAGTAAAAAACTGCAGTCACATGACATACTAATGCCATTTACTGCTTCAAACTCACACACTGGACAGGCCATCACAACCGCAGATATTCTGCATCCCAGAAACCTGTTGAAGAGAAAATACAAACCCACCCCATAGCAGAAACAAGCAACTACATTTCACCAGACAATAATTGATCTCCCCATACAGCGAACATAGGTTCCGCAAACAGACATGAATACCTATTGTGCCTTCCGCAACTCCCATCAGTTCATCACAACTGTCCAAAAAAAGCAAATATTCATTGGCTATCCAGCTAACCTGCAATCAGAAAATACCACATACGGCTGGCTATATACGTACTAAGGGCAGACTACTAATAGCTCCGCCCAATGATATGATGTGATGTGGGGTGGTCTCACCAGCCAGATACGCGCCTGCATACATGATTGACTGAAATGACTTACTGCACAGAAACTGCCACAATATCTCACATCCGTAGGCCATGATGTTAAGTTCTGACATGCAGAATAAATTATCCTCCTGTCTCCTGCAACAAACGTCACACAAACACCCACACCCACCCAGATGCATAGCACTGCAAAATACAACTGCAATTATAGATGCCAAAAGATTTTAGCATTACCTGTAGCATTTCCACTATTACATTAAACGGGCATAACAAATAATGAAACAGGCTTACGTGCTGTCTGTGATACAATTCTTCCACCATGTACGCAGCCAAAGTGTGCAATCAGCAGCCCATTATCTTACAGCATCTGCAATTAAAAAGTCATGAACCGCACCTACCTGCCACAGCAAACTGTGACAGTTCCAATATCCCTTAGGACAGGAAAGAAACAGCCAGTGCACGCAACCAATACCAGCACTACATGTCATAATAAATAGTCATGATCATACCTTTAACCTCCATCGGAGTGTACGCACCATTCCAAGACCACATGTACATAGAATCTTTCACTTTTCTCATTATGGCCGAGTTTGATTCAACATTACACATCGCTCACACGAAAACATACATTCGTCATTATACGTTCAAGTGTCTCTTTCGCAACGTTTCTCGATTTTCATTGTTACCTTATCGCTTTCTGCAAACTTCCATAATGACATATCCGCACAAGGCTACTACTTTACATCTAACATCTCACTGCAGCACATTCCTGAAACCAGAAAATTAATAGCCTATCACGCAGTGAAATAAATCTCACTGATGCAGTAATGCACAAAAGCTTCTCAACTGTCATATCCAATTTACTCGCTCACCCACAAAATCCTATCTATCAGTTACCTCTTGCGTAGACCTCTCTTCCAGAATTTCCATTTAAATTGACCAACATTTTTTAAGTGTTACTAATGGGTTACACTAAACAACTTGCCACACTGCACCTGTTGGAGAGGAACCAAGCACCTTATCCCACGTTTCAAAACTCCAAAGTTAAAAACAGAAACTAAGTCCTATAGTAAATTAGATCAAAGTAAAAAACTGCAGTCACATGACATATTAATGTCATTTACTGCTTCAAACTCACACACTGGGCAGGCCATCACAACCGCAGATATTCTGCATCCCAGAAACCTGTTGAAGAGAAAATACAAACCCACCCCATAGCAGAAACAACAACTACATTTCACCAGTCAATAATTGATCTCCCCATACAGCGAACATAGGTTCTGCAAACAGACATGAATACCTACTGTGCCTTCCGCAACTCCCATCAGTTCATCACAACTGTCCAAAAAAAGCAAATATTCATTGGCTATCCAGCTAACCTGCAATCAGAAAATACCACATACGGCTGGCTATATATGTACTAAGGGCAGACTACTAATAGCTCCGCCCAATGATATGATGTGATGTGGGGTGGTCTCACCAGCCAGATACGCGCCTGCATACATGATTGACTGAAATGACTTATTGCAAAGAAACTGCCACAATATCGCACATCCGTAGGCCATGATGTTAAGTTCTGACATGCAGAATAAATTATCCTCTTGTCTCCTGCAACAAACGTCACACAAACACCCACACCCACCCAGATGCATAGCACTGCAAAATACAACTGCAATTATAGATGCCTAAAGATTTTAGCATTACCTGTAGCATTTCCACTATTACATTAAACGGGCATAACAAATAATGAAACAGGCTTACGTGCTGTCTGTGATACAATTCTTCCACCATGTACGCAGCCAAAGTGTGCAATCAGCAGCCCATTATCTTACAGCATCTGCAATTAAAAAGTCATGAACCGCACCTACCTGCCACAGCAAACTGTGACAGGTCCAATATCCCTTAGGACAGGAAAGAAACAGCCAGTCCACGCAACCAATACCAGCACTACATGTCATAATAAATAGTCATGATCATACCTTTAACCTCCATCGGAGTGTACGCACCATTCCAAGACCACATGTTCATAGAATCTTTCACTTTTCTCATTATGGTCGAGTTTGATTCAACATTACACATCGCTCACACGAAAACATACATTCGTCATTATACGTTCAAGTGTCTCTGACGCAACGTTTCTCGATTTTCATTGTTACCTTATCGCTTTCTGCAAACTTCCATAATGACATATCCGCACAAGGCTACTACTTTACATCTAACATCTCACTGCAGCACATTCCTGAAACCAGAAAATTAATAGCCTATCACGCAGTGAACTAAATCTCACTGATGCAGTAATGCACAAAAGCTTCTCAACTGTCATATCCAATTTACTCGCTCACCCACAAAATCCTACCTATCAGTTACCTCTTGCGTAGACCTCTCTTCCAGAATTTCCATTTAAATTGACCAACATTTTTTAAGTGTTACTAATGGGTTACACTAAACAACTTGCCACACTGCACCTGTTGGAGAGGAACCAAGCACCTTATCCCACATTTCAAAACTCCAAAGTTAAAAACAGAAACTAAGTCCTATAGTAACTTAGATCAAAGTAAAAAACTGCAGTCACATGACATACTAATGTCATTTACTGCTTCAAACTCACACACTGGGCAGGCCATCACAACCGCAGATATTCTGCATCCCAGAAACCTGTTGAAGAGAAAATACAAACCCACCCCATAGCAGAAACAAGCAACTACATTTCACCAGTCAATAATTGATCTCCCCATACAGCGAACATAGGTTCTGCAAACAGACATGAATACCTACTTGTGCCTTCCGCAACTCCCATCAGTTCATCACAACTGTCCAAAAAAAGCAAATATTCATTGGCTATCCAGCTAACCTGCAATCAGAAAATACCACATACGGCTGGCTATAAATGTACTAAGGGCAGACTACTAATAGCTCCGCCCAATGATATGATGTGATGTGGGGTGGTCTCACCAGCCAGATACGCGCCTGCATACATGATTGACTGATGTGACTTATTGCAAAGAAACTGCCACAATATCTCACATCCGTAGGCCATGATGTTAAGTTCTGACATGCAGAATAAATTATCCTCTTGTCTCCTGCAACAAACGTCACACAAACACCCACACCCACCCAGATGCATAGCACTGCAAAATACAACTGCAATTATAGATGCCTAAAGATTTTAGCATTACCTGTAGCATTTCCACTATTACATTAAACGGGCATAACAAATAATGAAACAGGCTTACGTGCTGTCTGTGATACAATTCTTCCACCATGTACGCAGCCAAACTGTGCAATCAGCAGCCCATTATCTTACAGCATCTGCAATTAAAAAGTCATGAACCGCACCTACCTGCCACAGCAAACTGTGACAGGTCCAATATCCCTTAGGACAGGAAAGAAACAGCCAGTCCACGCAACCAATACCAGCACTACATGTCATAATAAATAGTCATGATCATACCTTTAACCTCCATCGGAGTGTACGCACCATTCCAAGACCACATGTACATATAATCTTTCACTCTTCTCATTATGGCCGAGTTTGATTCAACATTACACATCGCTCACACGAAAACATACATTCGTCATTATACGTTCAAATGTCTCTTTCGCAACGTTTCTCGATTTTCATTGTTACCTTATCGCTTTCTGCACACTTCCATAATGACATATCCGCACAATGCTACTGCTTTACATCTAACATCTCACTACAGCACATTTCTGAAACCAGAAAATTAATAGCCTATCACGCAGTGAACTAAATCTAACTGATGCAGTAATGCACAAAAGCTTCTCAACTGTCATATCCAATTTACTCGCTCACCCACAAAATCCTACCTATCAGTTACCTCTTGCGTAGACCTCTCTTCCAGAATTTCCATTTAAATTGACCAACATTTTTTAAGTGTTACTAATGGGTTACACTAAACAACTTGCCACACTGCACCTGTTGGAGAGGAACCAAGCACCTTATCCCACGTTTCAAAACTCCAAAGTTAAAAACAGAAACTAAGTCCTATAGTAACTTAGATCAAAGTAAAAAACTGCAGTCACATGACATACTAATGCCATTTACTGCTTCAAACTCACACACTGGGCAGGCCATCACAACCGCAGATATTCTGCATCCCAGAAACCTGTTGAAGAGAAAATACAAACCCACCCCATAGCAGAAACAAGCAACTACATTTCACCAGACAATAATTGATCTCCCCATACAGCGAACATAGGTTCCGCAAACAGACATGAATACCTATTGTGCCTTCCGCAACTCCCATCAGTTCATCACAACTGTCCAAAAAAAGCAAATATTCATTGGCTATCCAGCTAACCTGCAATCAGAAAATACCACATACGGCTGGCTATATACGTACTAAGGGCAGACTACTAATAGCTCCGCCCAATGATATGATGTGATGTGGGGTGGTCTCACCAGCCAGATACGCGCCTGCATACATGATTGACTGAAATGACTTACTGCAAAGAAACTGCCACAATATCTCACATCCGTAGGCCATGATGTTAAGTTCTGACATGCAGAATAAATTATCCTCCTGTCTCCTGCAACAAACGTCACACAAACACCCACACCCACCCAGATGCATAGCACTGCAAAATACAACTGCAATTATAGATGCCAAAAGATTTTAGCATTACCTGTAGCATTTCCACTATTACATTAAACGGGCATAACAAATAATGAAACAGGCTTACGTGCTGTCTGTGATACAATTCTTCCACCATGTACGCAGCCAAAGTGTGCAATCAGCAGCCCATTATCTTACAGCATCTGCAATTAAAAAGTCATGAACCGCACCTACCTGCCACAGCAAACTGTGACAGGTCCAATATCCCTTAGGACAGGAAAGAAACAGCCAGTGCACGCAACCAATACCAGCACTACATGTCATAATAAATAGTCATGATCATACCTTTAACCTCCATCGGAGTGTACGCATCATTCCAAGACCAGATGTACATAGAATCTTTCACTTTTCTCATTATGGCCGAGTTTGATTCAACATTACACATCGCTCACACGAAAACATACATTCGTCATTATACGTTCAAGTGTCTCTTTCGCAACGTTTCTCGATTTTCATTGTTACCTTATCGATTTCTGCAAACTTCCATAATGACATATCCGCACAAGGCTACTACTTTACATCTAACATCTCACTGCAGCACATTCCTGAAACCAGAAAATTAATAGCCTATCACGCAGTGAAATAAATCTCACTGATGCAGTAATGCACAAAAGCTTCTCAACTGTCATATCCAATTTACTCGCTCACCCACAAAATCCTACCTATCAGTTACCTCTTGCGTAGACCTCTCTTCCAGAATTTCCATTTAAATTGACCAACATTTTTTAAGTGTTACTAATGGGTTACACTAAACAACATGCCACACTGCACCTGTTGGAGAGGAACCAAGCACCTTATCCCACGTTTCAAAACTCCAAAGTTAAAAACAGAAACTAAGTCCTATAGTAAATTAGATCAAAGTAAAAAACTGCAGTCACATGACATATTAATGTCATTTACTGCTTCAAACTCACACACTGGGCAGGCCATCACAACCGCAGATATTCTGCATCCCAGAAACCTGTTGAAGAGAAAATACAAACCCACCCCATAGCAGAAACAACAACTACATTTCACCAGTCAATAATTGATCTCCCCATACAGCGAACATAGGTTCTGCAAACAGACATGAATACCTACTGTGCCTTCCGCAACTCCCATCAGTTCATCACAACTGTCCAAAAAAAGCAAATATTCATTGGCTATCCGGCTAACCTGCAATCAGAAAATACCACATACGGCTGGCTATATACGTACTAAGGGCAGACTACTAATAGCTCCGCCCAATGATATGATGTGATGTGGGGTGGTCTCACCAGCCAGATACGCGCCTGCATACATGATTGACTGAAATGACTTACTGCAAAGAAACTGCCACAATATCGCACATCCGTAGGCCATGATGTTAAGTTCTGACATGCAGAATAAATTATCCTCCTGTCTCCTGCAACAAACGTCACACAAACACCCACACCCACCCAGATGCATAGCACTGCAAAATACAACCGCAATTATAGATGCCTAAAGATTTTAGCATTACCTGTAGCATTTCCACTATTACATTAAACGGGCATAACAAATAATGAAACAGGCTTACGTGCTGTCTGTGATACAATTCTTCCACCATGTACGCAGCCAAACTGTGCAATCAGCAGCCCATTATCTTACAGCATCTGCAATTAAAAAGTCATGAACCGCACCTACCTGCCACAGCAAACTGTGACAGGTCCAATATCCCTTAGGACAGGAAAGAAACAGCCAGTCCACACAACCAATACCAGCACTACATGTTATAATAAATAGTCATGATCATACCTTTAACCTCCATCGGAGTGTACGCACCATTCCAAGACCACATGTACATAGAATCTTTCACTTTTCTCATTATGGCCGAGTTTGATTCAACATTACACATCGCTCACACGAAAACATACATTCATCATTATACGTTCAAGTGTCTCTTTCGCAACGTTTCTCGATTTTCATTGTTACCTTATCGCTTTCTGCAAACTTCCATAATGACATATCCGCACAAGGCTACTACTTTACATCTAACATCTCACTGCAGCACATTCCTGAAACCAGAAAATTAATAGCCTATCATGCAGTGAACTAAATCTCACTGATGCAGTAATGCACAAAAGCTTCTCAACTGTCATATCCAATTTACTCGCTCACCCACAAAATCCTACCTATCAGTTACCTGTTGCGTACACCTCTCTTCCAGAATTTCCATTTAAATTGACCAACATTTTTTAAGTGTTACTAATGGGTTACACTAAACAACTTGCCACACTGCACCTGTTGGAGAGGAACCAAGCACCTTATCCCACGTTTCAAAACTCCAAAGTTAAAAACAGAAACTAAGTCCTATAGTAACTTAGATCAAAGTAAAAAACTGCAGTCACATGACATACTAATGTCATTTACTGCTTCAAACTCACACACTGGGCAGGCCATCACAACCGCAGATATTCTGCATCCCAGAAACCTGTTGAAGAGAAAATACAAACCCACCCAATAGCAGAAACAAGCAACTACATTTCACCAGTCAATAATTGATCTCCCCATACAGCGAACATAGGTTCTGCAGACAGACATGAATACCTACTGTGCCTTCCGCAACTCCCATCAGTTCATCACAACTGTCCAAAAAAAGCAAATATTCATTGGCTATCCAGCTAACCTGCAATCAGAAAATACCACATACGGCTGGCTATATACGTACTAAGGGCAGACTACTAATAGCTCCGCCCAATGATATGATGTGATGTGGGGTGGTCTCACCAGCCAGATACGCGCCTGCATACATGATTGACTGAAATGACTTACTGCAAAGAAACTGCCACAATATCTCACATCCGTAGGCCATGATGTTAAGTTCTGACATGCAGAATAAATTATCCTCCTGTCTCCTGCAACAAACGTCACACAAACACCCACACCCACCCAGATGCATAGCACTGCAAAATACAACTGCAATTATAGATGCCAAAAGATTTTAGCATTACCTGTAGCATTTCCACTATTACATTAAACGGGCATAACAAATAATGAAACAGGCTTACGTGCTGTCTGTGATACAATTCTTCCACCATGTACGCAGCCAAAGTGTGCAATCAGCAGCCCATTATCTTACAGCATCTGCAATTAAAAAGTCATGAACCGCACCTACCTGCCACAGCAAACTGTGACAGGTCCTATATCCCTTAGGACAGGAAAGACACAGCCAGTCCACGCAACCAATACCAGCACTACATGTCATAATAAATAGTCATGATCATACCTTTAACCTCCATCTGAGTGTTCGCACCATTCCAAGACCACATGTACATAGAATCTTTCACTTTTCTCATTATGGCCGAGTTTGATTCAACATTACACATTGCTCACACGAAAACATACATTCGTCATTATACGTTCAAGTGTCTCTTTCGCAACGTTTCTCGATTTTCATTGTTACCTTATCGCTTTCTGCAAACTTCCATAATGACATATCCGCACAAGGCTACTACTTTACATCTAACATCTCACTGCTGCACATTCCTGAAACCAGAAAATTAATAGCCTATCACGCAGTGAACTAAATCTCACTGATGCAGTAATGCACAAAAGCTTCTGAACTGTCATATCCAATTTACTCGCTCACCCACAAAATCCTACCTATCAGTTACCTGTTGCGTACACCTCTCTTCCAGAATTTCCATTTAAATTGACCAACATTTTTTAAGTGTTACTAATGGGTTACACTAAACAACTTGCCACACTGCACCTGTTGGAGAGGAACCAAGCACCTTATCCCACGTTTCAAAACTCCAAATTTAAAAACAGAAACTAAGTCCTATAGTAACTTAGATCAAAGTAAAAAACTGCAGCCACATGACATACTAATGTCATTTACTGCTTCAAACTCACACACTGGGCAGGCCATCACAACCGCAGATATTCTGCATCCCAGAAACCTGTTGAAGAGAAAATACAAACCCACCCAATAGCAGAAACAAGCAACTACATTTCACCAGTCAATAATTGATCTCCCCATACAGCGAACATAGGTTCTGCAAACAGACATGAATACCTACTGTGCCTTCCGCAACTCCCATCAGTTCATCACAACTGTTCAAAAAAAGCAAATATTCATTGGCTATCCAGCTAACCTGCAATCAGAAAATACCACATACGGCTGGCTATACACGTACTAAGGGCAGACTACTAATAGCTCCGCCCAATGATATGATGTGATGTGGGGTGGTCTCACCAGCCAGATACGCGCCTGCATACATGATTGACTGAAATGACTTACTGCAAAGAAACTGCCACAATATCTCACATCCGTAGGCCATGATGTTAAGTTCTGACATGCAGAATAAATTATCCTCCTGTCTCCTGCAACAAACGTCACACAAACACCCACACCCACCCAGATGCATAGCACTGCAAAATACAACTGCAATTATAGATGCCAAAAGATTTTAGCATTACCTGTAGCATTTCCACTATTACATTAAACGGGCATAACAAATAATGAAACAGGCTTACGTGCTGTCTGTGATACAATTCTTCCACCATGTACGCAGCCAAACTGTGCAATCAGCAGCCCATTATCTTACAGCATCTGCAATTAAAAAGTCATGAACCGCACCTACCTGCCACAGCAAACTGTGACAGGTCCAATATCCCTTAGGACAGGAAAGACACAGCCAGTCCACGCAACCAATACCAGCACTACATGTCATAATAAAAAGTCATGATCATACCTTTAACCTCCATCGGAGTGTACGCACCATTCCAAGACCACATGTACATAGAATCTTTCACTTTTCTCATTATGGCCGAGTTTGATTCAACATTACACATTGCTCACATGAAAACATACATTCGTCATTATATGTTCAAGTGTCTCTTTCGCAACGTTTCTTGATTTTCATTGTTACCTTATCGCTTTCTGCAAACTTCCATAATGACATATCCGCACAAGGCTACTACTTTACATCTAACATCTCACTGCTGCACATTCCTGAAACCAGAAAATTAATAGCCTATCACGCAGTGAACTAAATCTCACTGATGCAGTAATGCACAAAAGCTTCTGAACTGTCATATCCAATTTACTCGCTCACCCACAAAATCCTACCTATCAGTTACCTGTTGCGTACACCTCTCTTCCAGAATTTCCATTTAAATTGACCAACATTTTTTAAGTGTTACTAATGGGTTACACTAAACAACTTGCCACACTGCACCTGTTGGAGAGGAACCAAGCACCTTATCCCACGTTTCAAAACTCCAAAGTTAAAAACAGAAACTAAGTCCTATAGTAACTTAGATCAAAGTAAAAAACTGCAGCCACATGACATACTAATGTCATTTACTGCTTCAAACTCACACACTGGGCAGGCCATCACAACCGCAGATATTCTGCATCCCAGAAACCTGTTGAAGAGAAAATACAAACCCACCCAATAGCAGAAACAAGCAACTACATTTCACCAGTCAATAATTGATCTCCCCATACAGCGAACATAGGTTCTGCAAACAGACATGAATACCTACTGTGCCTTCCGCAACTCCCATCAGTTCATCACAACTGTTCAAAAAAAGCAAATATTCATTGGCTATCCAGCTAACCTGCAATCAGAAAATACCACATACGGCTGGCTATACACGTACTAAGGGCAGACTACTAATAGCTCCGCCCAATGATATGATGTGATGTGGGGTGGTCTCACCAGCCAGATACGCGCCTGCATACATGATTAACTGAAATGACTTACTGCAAAGAAACTGCCACAATATCTCACATCCGTAGGCCATGATGTTAAGTTCTGACATGCAGAATAAATTATCCTCCTGTCTCCTGCAACAAAGGTCACACAAACACCCACACCCACCCAGATGCATAGCACTGCAAAATACAACTGCAATTATAGATGCCTAAAGATTTTAGCATTACCTGTAGCATTTCCACTATTACATTAAACGGGCATAACAAATAATGAAACAGGCTTACGTACTGTCTGTGATACAATTCTTCCACCATGTACGCAGCCAAACTGTGCAATCAGCAGCCCATTATCTTACAGCATCTGCAATTAAAAAGTCATGAACCGCACCTACCTGCCACAGCAAACTGTGACAGGTCCAATATCCCTTAGGACAGGAAAGACACAGCCAGTCCACGCAACCAATACCAGCACTACATGTTATAATAAATAGTCATGATCATACCTTTAACCTCCATTGGAGTGTACGCACCATTCCAAGACCAGATGTACATAGAATCTTTCACTTTTCTCATTATGGCCGAGTTTGATTCAACATTACACATCGCTCACACGAAAACATACATTCGTCATTATACGTTCAAGTGTCTCTTTCGCAACGTTTCTCGATTTTCATTGTTACCTTATCGCTTTCTGCAAACTTCCATAATGACATATCCGCACAAGGCTACTACTTTACATCTAACATCTCACTGCAGCACATTCCTGAAACCAGAAAATTAATAGCCTATCACGCAGTGAAATAAATCTCACTGATGCAGTAATGCACAAAAGCTTCTCAACTGTCATATCCAATTTACTCGCTCACCCACAAAATCCTACCTATCAGTTACCTCTTGCGTAGACCTCTCTTCCAGAATTTCCATTTAAATTGACCAACATTTTTTAAGTGTTACTAATGGGTTACACTAAACAACTTGCCACACTGCACCTGTTGGAGAGGAACCAAGCACCTTATCCCACGTTTCAAAACTCCAAAGTTAAAAACAGAAACTAAGTCCTATAGTAACTTAGATCAAAGTTAAAAACAGAAACTAAGTCCTATAGTAACTTAGATCAAAGTAAAAAACTGCAGTCACATGACATACTAATGTCATTTACTGCTTCAAACTCACACACTGGGCAGGCCATCACAACCGCAGATATTCTGCATCCCAGAAACCTGTTGAAGAGAAAATACAAACCCACCCCATAGCAGAAACAAGCAACTACATTTCACCAGTCAATAATTGATCTCCCCATACAGCGAACATAGGTTCTGCAAACAGACATGAATACCTACTGTGCCTTCCGCAACTCCCATCAGTTCATCACAACTGTCCAAAAAAAGCAAATATTCATTGGCTATCCAGCTAACCTGCAATCAGAAAATACCACATACGGCTGGCTATATACGTACTAAGGGCAGACTACTAATAGCTCCGCCCAATGATATGATGTGATGTGGGGTGGTCTCACCAGCCAGATACGCGCCTGCATACATGATTGACTGAAATGACTTACTGCAAAGAAACTGCCACAATATCTCACATCCGTAGGCCATGATGTTAAGTTCTGACATGCAGAATAAATTATCCTCCTGTCTCCTGCAACAAACGTCACACAAACACCCACACCCACCCAGATGCATAGCACTGCAAAATACAACTGCAATTATAGATGCCTAAAGATTTTAGCATTACCTATAGCATTTCCACTATTACATTAAACGGGCATAACAAATAATGAAACAGGCTTACGTGCTGTCTGTGATACAATTCTTCCACCATGTACGCAGCCAAACTGTGCAATCAGCAGCCCATTATCTTACAGCATCTGCAATTAAAAAGTCATGAACCGCACCTACCTGCCACAGCAAACTGTGACAGGTCCAATATCCCTTAGGACAGGAAAGACACAGCCAGTCCACGCAACCAATACCAGCACTACATGTCATAATAAATAGTCATGATCATACCTTTAACCTCCATCGGAGTGTACGCACCATTCCAAGACCACATGTACATAGAATCTTTCACTTTTCTCATTATGGCCGAGTTTGATTCAACATTACACATCGCTCACACGAAAACATACATTCGTCATTATACGTTCAAGTGTCTCTTTCGCAACGTTTCTTGATTTTCATTGTTACCTTATCGATTTCTGCAAACTTCCATAATGACATATCCGCACAAGGCTACTACTTTACATCTAACATCTCACTGCAGCACATTCCTGAAACCAGAAAATTAATAGCCTATCACGCAGTGAAATAAATCTCACTGATGCAGTAATGCACAAAAGCTTCTCAACTGTCATATCCAATTTACTCGCTCACCCACAAAATCCTACCTATCAGTTACCTCTTGCGTAGACCTCTCTTCCAGAATTTCCATTTAAATTGACCAACATTTTTTAAGTGTTACTAATGGGTTACACTAAACAACTTGCCACACTGCACCTGTTGGAGAGGAACCAAGCACCTTATCCCACGTTTCAAAACTCCAAAGTTAAAAACAGAAACTAAGTCCTATAGTAAATTAGATCAAAGTAAAAAACTGCAGTCACATGACATATTAATGTCATTTACTGCTTCAAACTCACACACTGGGCAGGCCATCACAACCGCAGATATTCTGCATCCCAGAAACCTGTTGAAGAGAAAATACAAACCCACCCCATAGCAGAAACAACAACTACATTTCACCAGTCAATAATTGATCTCCCCATACAGCGAACATAGGTTCTGCAAACAGACATGAATACCTACTGTGCCTTCCGCAACTCCCATCAGTTCATCACAACTGTCCAAAAAAAGCAAATATTCATTGGCTATCCGGCTAACCTGCAATCAGAAAATACCACATACGGCTGGCTATATACGTACTAAGGGCAGACTACTAATAGCTCCGCCCAATGATATGATGTGATGTGGGGTGGTCTCACCAGCCAGATACGCGCCTGCATACATGATTGACTGAAATGACTTACTGCAAAGAAACTGCCACAATATCTCACATCCGTAGGCCATGATGTTAAGTTCTGACATGCAGAATAAATTATCCTCCTGTCTCCTGCAACAAACGTCACACAAACACCCACACCCACCCAGATGCATAGCACTGCAAAATACAACTGCAATTATAGATGCCTAAAGATTTTAGCATTACCTGTAGCATTTCCACTATTACATTAAACGGGCATAACAAATAATGAAACAGGCTTACGTGCTGTCTGTGATACAATTCTTCCACCATGTACGCAGCCAAACTGTGCAATCAGCAGCCCATTATCTTACAGCATCTGCAATTAAAAAGTCATGAACCGCACCTACCTGCCACAGCAAACTGTGACAGGTCCAATATCCCTTAGGACAGGAAAGAAACAGCCAGTCCACACAACCAATACCAGCACTACATGTTATAATAAATAGTCATGATCATACCTTTAACCTCCATCGGAGTGTACGCACCATTCCAAGACCACATGTACATAGAATCTTTCACTTTTCTCATTATGGCCGAGTTTGATTCAACATTACACATCGCTCACACGAAAACATACATTCGTCATTATACGTTCAAGTGTCTCTTTCGCAACGTTTCTCGATTTTCATTGTTACCTTATCGCTTTCTGCAAACTTCCATAATGACATATCCGCACAAGGCTACTACTTTACATCTAACATCTCACTGCAGCACATTCCTGAAACCAGAAAATTAATAGCCTATCATGCAGTGAAATAAATCTCACTGATGCAGTAATGCACAAAAGCTTCTCAACTGTCATATCCAATTTACTCGCTCACCCACAAAATCCTACCTATCAGTTACCTGTTGCGTACACCTCTCTTCCAGAATTTCCATTTAAATTGACCAACATTTTTTAAGTGTTACTAATGGGTTACACTAAACAACTTGCCACACTGCACCTGTTGGAGAGGAACCAAGCACCTTATCCCACGTTTCAAAACTCCAAAGTTAAAAACAGAAACTAAGTCCTATAGTAACTTAGATCAAAGTAAAAAACTGCAGTCACATGACATACTAATGTCATTTACTGCTTCAAACTCACACACTGGGCAGGCCATCACAACCGCAGATATTCTGCATCCCAGAAACCTGTTGAAGAGAAAATACAAACCCACCCAATAGCAGAAACAAGCAACTACATTTCACCAGTCAATAATTGATCTCCCCATACAGCGAACATAGGTTCTGCAGACAGACATGAATACCTACTGTGCCTTCCGCAACTCCCATCAGTTCATCACAACTGTCCAAAAAAAGCAAATATTCATTGGCTATCCAGCTAACCTGCAATCAGAAAATACCACATACGGCTGGCTATATACGTACTAAGGGCAGACTACTAATAGCTCCGCCCAATGATATGATGTGATGTGGGGTGGTCTCACCAGCCAGATACGCGCCTGCATACATGATTGACTGAAATGACTTACTGCAAAGAAACTGCCACAATATCTCACATCCGTAGTCCATGATGTTAAGTTCTGACATGCAGAATAAATTATCCTCCTGTCTCCTGCAACAAACGTCACACAAACACCCACACCCACCCAGATGCATAGCACTGCAAAATACAACTGCAATTATAGATGCCAAAAGATTTTAGCATTACCTGTAGCATTTCCACTATTACATTAAACGGGCATAACAAATAATGAAACAGGCTTACGTGCTGTCTGTGATACAATTCTTCCACCATGTACGCAGCCAAACTGTGCAATCAGCAGCCCATTATCTTACAGCATCTGCAATTAAAAAGTCATGAACCGCACCTACCTGCCACAGCAAACTGTGACAGGTCCTATATCCCTTAGGACAGGAAAGACACAGCCAGTCCACGCAACCAATACCAGCACTACATGTCATAATAAATAGTCATGATCATACCTTTAACCTCCATCTGAGTGTTCGCACCATTCCAAGACCACATGTACATAGAATCTTTCACTTTTCTCATTATGGCCGAGTTTGATTCAACATTACACATTGCTCACACGAAAACATACATTCGTCATTATACGTTCAAGTGTCTCTTTCGCAACGTTTCTCGATTTTCATTGTTACCTTATCGCTTTCTGCAAACTTCCATAATGACATATCCGCACAAGGCTACTACTTTACATCTAACATCTCACTGCTGCACATTCCTGAAACCAGAAAATTAATAGCCTATCACGCAGTGAACTAAATCTCACTGATGCAGTAATGCACAAAAGCTTCTGAACTGTCATATCCAATTTACTCGCTCACCCACAAAATCCTACCTATCAGTTACCTGTTGCGTACACCTCTCTTCCAGAATTTCCATTTAAATTGACCAACATTTTTTAAGTGTTACTAATGGGTTACACTAAACAACTTGCCACACTGCACCTGTTGGAGAGGAACCAAGCACCTTATCCCACGTTTCAAAACTCCAAAGTTAAAAACAGAAACTAAGTCCTATAGTAACTTAGATCAAAGTAAAAAACTGCAGTCACATGACATACTAATGCCATTTACTGCTTCAAACTCACACACTGGGCAGGCCATCACAACCGCAGATATTCTGCATCCCAGAAACCTGTTGAAGAGAAAATACAAACCCACCCCATAGCAGAAACAAGCAACTACATTTCACCAGACAATAATTGATCTCCCCATACAGCGAACATAGGTTCCGCAAACAGACATGAATACCTATTGTGCCTTCCGCAACTCCCATCAGTTCATCACAACTGTTCAAAAAAAGCAAATATTCATTGGCTATCCAGCTAACCTGCAATCAGAAAATACCACATACGGCTGGCTATATACGTACTAAGGGCAGACTACTAATAGCTCCGCCCAATGATATGATGTGATGTGGGGTGGTCTCACCAGCCAGATACGCGCCTGCATACATGATTGACTGAAATGACTTACTGCAAAGAAACTGCCACAATATCTCACATCCGTAGGCCATGATGTTAAGTTCTGACATGCAGAATAAATTATCCTCCTGTCTCCTGCAACAAACGTCACACAAACACCCACACCCACCCAGATGCATAGCACTGCAAAATACAACTGCAATTATAGATGCCAAAAGATTTTAGCATTACCTGTAGCATTTCCACTATTACATTAAACGGGCATAACAAATAATGAAACAGGCTTACGTGCTGTCTGTGATACAATTCTTCCACCATGTACGCAGCCAAAGTGTGCAATCAGCAGCCCATTATCTTACAGCATCTGCAATTAAAAAGTCATGAACCGCACCTACCTGCCACAGCAAACTGTGACAGGTCCAATATCCCTTAGGACAGGAAAGACACAGCCAGTCCACGCAACCAATAACAGCACTACATGTCATAATAAATAGTCATGATCATACCTTTAACCTCCATCGGAGTGTACGCACCATTCCAAGACCACATGTACATAGAATCTTTCACTTTTCTCATTATGGCCGAGTTTGATTCAACATTACACATCGCTCACACGAAAACATACATTCGTCATTATACGTTCAAGTGTCTCTTTCGCAACGTTTCTCGATTTTCATTGTTACCTTATCGCTTTCTGCAAACTTCCATAATGACATATCCGCACAAGGCTACTACTTTACATCTAACATCTCACTGCAGCACATTCCTGAAACCAGAAAATTAATAGCCTATCACACAGTGAAATAAATCTCACTGATGCAGTAATGCACAAAAGCTTCTCAACTGTCATATCCAATTTACTCGCTCACCCACAAAATTCTACCTATCAGTTACCTCTTGCGTAGACCTCTCTTCCAGAATTTCCATTTAAATTGACCAACATTTTTTAAGTGTTACTAATGGGTTACACTAAACAACTTGCCACACTGCACCTGTTGGAGAGGAACCAAGCACCTTATCCCACGTTTCAAAACTCCAAAGTTAAAAACAGAAACTAAGTCCTATAGTAACTTAGATCTAAGTAAAAAACTGCAGTCACATGACATACTAATGTCATTTACTGCTTCAAACTCACACACTGGGCAGGCCATCACAACCGCAGATATTCTGCATCCCAGAAACCTGTTGAAGAGAAAATACAAACCCACCCCATAGCAGAAACAAGCAACTACATTTCACCAGTCAATAATTGATCTCCCCATACAGCGAACATAGGTTCTGCAAACAGACATGAATACCTACTTGTGCCTTCCGCAACTCCCATCAGTTCATCACAACTGTCCAAAAAAAGCAAATATTCATTGGCTATCCAGCTAACCTGCAATCAGAAAATACCACATACGGCTGGCTATATATGTACTAAGGGCAGACTACTAATAGCTCCGCCCAATGATATGATGTGATGTGGGGTGGTCTCACCAGCCAGATACGCGCCTGCATACATGATTGACTGAAATGACTTACTGCAAAGAAACTGCCACAATATCTCACATCCGTAGGCCATGATGTTAAGTTCTGACATGCAGAATAAATTATCCTCCTGTCTCCTGCAACAAACGTCACACAAACACCCACACCCACCCAGATGCATAGCACTGCAAAATACAACTGCAATTATAGATGCCTAAAGATTTTAGCATTACCTGTAGCATTTCCACTATTACATTAAACGGGCATAACAAATAATGAAACAGGCTTACGTGCTGTCTGTGATACAATTCTTCCACCATGTACGCAGCCAAACTGTGCAATCAGCAGCCCATTATCTTACAGCATCTGCAATTAAAAAGTCATGAACCGCACCTACCTGCCACAGCAAACTGTGACAGGTCCAATATCCCTTAGGACAGGAAAGAAACAGCCAGTGCACGCAACCAATACCAGCACTACATGTCATAATAAATAGTCATGATCATACCTTTAACCTCCATCGGAGTGTACGCATCATTCCAAGACCAGATGTACATAGAATCTTTCACTATTCTCATTATGGCCGAGTTTGATTCAACATTACACATCGCTCACACGAAAACATACATTCGTCATTATACGTTCAAGTGTCTCTTTCGCAACGTTTCTCGATTTTCATTGTTACCTTATCGCTTTCTGCAAACTTCCATAATGACATATCCGCACAAGGCTACTACTTTACATCTAACATCTCACTGCAGCACATTCCTGAAACCAGAAAATTAATAGCCTATCACGCAGTGAAATAAATCTCACTGATGCAGTAATGCACAAAAGCTTCTCAACTGTCATATCCAATTTACTCGCTCACCCACAAAATCCTACCTATCAGTTACCTCTTGCGTAGACCTCTCTTCCAGAATTTCCATTTAAATTGACCAACATTTTTTAAGTGTTACTAATGGGTTACACTAAACAACTTGCCACACTGCACCTGTTGGAGAGGAACCAAGCACCTTATCCCACGTTTCAAAACTCCAAAGTTAAAAACAGAAACTAAGTCCTATAGTAAATTAGATCAAAGTAAAAAACTGCAGTCACATGACATATTAATGTCATTTACTGCTTCAAACTCACACACTGGGCAGGCCATCACAACCGCAGATATTCTGCATCCCAGAAACCTGTTGAAGAGAAAATACAAACCCACCCCATAGCAGAAACAACAACTACATTTCACCAGTCAATAATTGATCTCCCCATACAGCGAACATAGGTTCTGCAAACAGACATGAATACCTACTGTGCCTTCCGCAACTCCCATCAGTTCATCACAACTGTCCAAAAAAAGCAAATATTCATTGGCTATCCAGCTAACCTGCAATCAGAAAATACCACATACGGCTGGCTATATACGTACTAAGGGCAGACTACTAATAGCTCCACCCAATGATATGATGTGATGTGGGGTGGTCTCACCAGCTAGATACGCGCCTGCATACATGATTGACTGAAATGACTTAATGCAAAGAAACTGCCACAATATCTCACATCCGTAGGCCATGATATTAAATTCTGACATGCAGAATAAATTATCCTCCTGTCTCCTGCAACAAACGTCACACAAACACCCACACCCACCCAGATGCATAGCACTGCAAAATACAACTGCTATTATAGATGCCTAAAGGTTTTAGCATTACCTGTAGCATTTCCACTATTACATTAAACGGGCATAACAAATAATGATACAGGCTTACGTGCTGTCTGTGATACAATTCTTCCACCATGTACGCAGCCAAAGTGTGCAATCAGCAGCCCATTATCTTACAGCATCTGCAATTAAAAAGTCATGAACCGCACCTACCTGCCACAGCAAACTGTGACAGGACCAATATCCCTTAGGACAGGAAATGAAACAGCCAGTCCACGCAACCAATATCAGCACTACATGTCATAATAAATAGTCATGATCATACCTTTAACCTCCATCGGAGTGTACGCACCATTCCAAGACCACATGTACATAGAATCTTTCACTTTTCTCATTATGGCAGAGTTTGATTCAACATTACACATCGCTCACACGAAAACATACATTCGTCATTATAAGTTCAAGTGTCTCTTTCGCAATGTTTCTCGATTTTCATTGTTACCTTATCGCTTTCTGCAAACTTCCATAATGACATATCCGCACAAGGCTACTACTTTACATCTAACATCTCACTGCAGCACATTCCTGAAACCAGAAAATTAATAGCCTATCACGCAGTGAACTAAATCTCACTGATGCAGTAATGCACAAAAGCTTCTCAACTGTCATATCCAATTTACTCGCTCACCCACAAAATCCTACCTATCAGTCACCTCTTGCGTAGACCTCTCTTCCAGAATTTCCATTTAAATTGACCAACATTTTTTAAGTGTTACTAATGGGTTACACTAAACAACTTGCCACACTGCACCTGTTGGAGAGGAACCAAGCACCTTATCCCACGTTTCAAAACTCCAAAGTTAAAAACAGAAACTAAGTCCTATAGTAAATTAGATCAAAGTAAAAAACTGCAGTCACATGACATATTAATGTCATTTACTGCTTCAAACTCACACACTGGGCAGGCCATCACAACCGCAGATATTCTGCATCCCAGAAACCTGTTGAAGAGAAAATACAAACCCACCCCATAGCAGAAACAAGCAACTACATTTCACCAGTCAATAATTGATCTCCCCATACAGCGAACATAGGTTCTGCAAACAGACATGAATACCTACTGTGCCTTCCGCAACTCCCATCAGTTCATCACAACTGTCCAAAAAAAGCAAATATTCATTGGCTATCCAGCTAACCTGCAATCAGAAAATACCACATACGGCTGGCTATATACGTACTAAGGGCAGACTACTAATAGCTCCGCCCAATGATATGATGTGATGTGGGGTGGTCTCACCAGCCAGATACGCGCCTGCATACATGATTGACTGAAATGACTTACTGCAAAGAAACTGCCACAATATCTCACATCCGTAGGCCATGATGTTAAGTTCTGACATGCAGAATAAATTATCCTCCTGTCTCCTGCAACAAACGTCACACAAACACCCACACCCACCCAGATGCATAGCACTGCAAAATACAACTGCAATTATAGATGCCTAAAGATTTTAGCATTACCTGTAGCATTTCCACTATTACATTAAACGGGCATAACAAATAATGAAACAGGCTTACGTGCTGTCTGTGATACAATTCTTCCACCATGTACGCAGCCAAACTGTGCAATCAGCAGCCCATTATCTTACAGCATCTGCAATTAAAAAGTCATGAACCGCACCTACCTGCCACAGCAAACTGTGACAGGTCCAATATCCCTTAGGACAGGAAAGAAACAGCCAGTCCACACAACCAACACCAGCACTACATGTCATAATAAATAGTCATGATCATACCTTCAACCTCCATCAGAGTGTACGCACCATTCCAAGACCACATGTACATAGAATCTTTCACTTTTCTCATTATGGCCGAGTTTGATTCAACATTACACATCGCTCACACGAAAACATACATTCGTCATTATACGTTCAAGTGTCTCTTTCGCAACGTTTCTCGATTTTCATTGTTACCTTATCGCTTTCTGCAAACTTCCATAATGACATATCCGCACAAGGCTACTACTTTACATCTAACATCTCACTGCAGCACATTCCTGAAACCAGAAAATTAATAGCCTATCACGCAGTGAACTAAATCTCACTGATGCAGTAATGCACAAAAGCTTCTCAACTGTCATATCCAATTTACTCGCTCACCCACAAAATCCTACCTATCAGTTACCTCTTGCGTAGACCTCTCTTCCAGAATTTCCATTTAAATTGACCAACATTTTTTAAGTGTTACTAATGGGTTACACTAAACAACTTGCCACACTGCACCTGTTGGAGAGGAACCAAGCACCTTATCCCACGTTTCAAAACTCCAAAGTTAAAAACAGAAACTAAGTCCTATAGTAACTTAGATCAAAGTAAAAAACTGCAGTCACATGACATACTAATGTCATTTACTGCTTCAAACTCACACACTGGGCAGGCCATCACAACCGCAGATATTCTGCATCCCAGAAACCTGTTGAAGAGAAAATACAAACCCACCCCATAGCAGAAACAACAACTACATTTCACCAGTCAATAATGGATCTCCCCATACAGCGAACATAGGTTCTGCAAACAGACATGAATACCTACTGTGCCTTCCGCAACTCCCATCAGTTCATCACAACTGTCCAAAAAAAGCAAATATTCATTGGCTATCCAGCTAACCTGCAATCAGAAAATACCACATACGGCTGGCTATATACGTACTAAGGGCAGACTACTAATAGCTCCGCCCAATGATATGATGTGATGTGGGGTGGTCTCACCAGCCAGATACGCGCCTGCATACATGATTGACTGAAATGACTTACTGCAAAGAAACTGCCACAATATCTCACATCCGTAGGCCATGATGTTAAGTTCTGACATGCAGAATAAATTATCCTCCTGTCTCCTGCAACAAACGTCACACAAACACCCACACCCACCCAGATGCATAGCACTGCAAAATACAACTGCAATTATAGATGCCTAAAGATTTTAGCATTACCTGTAGCATTTCCACTATTACATTAAACGGGCATAACAAATAATGAAACAGGCTTACGTGCTGTCTGTGATACAATTCTTCCACCATGTACGCAGCCAAACTGTGCAATCAGCAGCCCATTATCTTACAGCATCTGCAATTAAAAAGTCATGAACCGCACCTACCTGCCACAGCAAACTGTGACAGGTCCAATATCCCTTAGGACAGGAAAGAAACAGCCAGTCCACACAACCAACACCAGCACTACATGTCATAATAAATAGTCATGATCATACCTTCAACCTCCATCAGAGTGTACGCACCATTCCAAGACCACATGTACATAGAATCTTTCACTTTTCTCATTATGGCCGAGTTTGATTCAACATTACACATCGCTCACACGAAAACATACATTCGTCATTATACGTTCAAGTGTCTCTTTCGCAACGTTTCTCGATTTTCATTGTTACCTTATCGCTTTCTGCAAACTTCCATAATGACATATCCGCACAAGGCTACTACTTTACATCTAACATCTCACTGCAGCACATTCCTGAAACCAGAAAATTAATAGCCTATCACGCAGTGAACTAAATCTCACTGATGCAGTAATGCACAAAAGCTTCTCAACTGTCATATCCAATTTACTCGCTCACCCACAAAATCCTACCTATCAGTTACCTCTTGCGTAGACCTCTCTTCCAGAATTTCCATTTAAATTGACCAACATTTTTTAAGTGTTACTAATGGGTTACACTAAACAACTTGCCACACTGCACCTGTTGGAGAGGAACCAAGCACCTTATCCCACGTTTCAAAACTCCAAAGTTAAAAACAGAAACTAAGTCCTATAGTAACTTAGATCAAAGTAAAAAACTGCAGTCACATGACATACTAATGTCATTTACTGCTTCAAACTCACACACTGGGCAGGCCATCACAACCGCAGATATTCTGCATCCCAGAAACCTGTTGAAGAGAAAATACAAACCCACCCCATAGCAGAAACAACAACTACATTTCACCAGTCAATAATGGATCTCCCCATACAGCGAACATAGGTTCTGCAAACAGACATGAATACCTACTGTGCCTTCCGCAACTCCCATCAGTTCATCACAACTGTCCAAAAAAAGCAAATATTCATTGGCTATCCAGCTAACCTGCAATCAGAAAATACCACATACGGCTGGCTATATACGTACTAAGGGCAGACTACTAATAGCTCCGCCCAATGATATGATGTGATGTGGGGTGGTCTCACCAGCCAGATACGCGCCTGCATACATGTACATGATTGACTGAAATGACTTACTGCAAAGAAACTGCCACAATATCTCACATCCGTAGGCCATGATGTTAAGTTCTGACATGCAGAATAAATTATCCTCCTGTCTCCTGCAACAAACGTCACACAAACACCCACACCCACCCAGATGCATAGCACTGCAAAATACAACTGCAATTATAGATGCCAAAAGATTTTAGCATTACCTGTAGCATTTCCACTATTACATTAAACGGGCATAACAAATAATGAAACAGGCTTACGTGCTGTCTGTGATACAATTCTTCCACCATGTACGCAGCCAAAGTGTGCAATCAGCAGCCCATTATCTTACAGCATCTGCAATTAAAAAGTCATGAACCGCACCTACCTGCCACAGCAAACTGTGACAGGTCCAATATCCCTTAGGACAGGAAAGAAACAGCCAGTCCACACAACCAATACCAGCACTACATGTCATAATAAATAGTCATGATCATACCTTTAACCTCCATTGGAGTGTACGCACCATTCCAAGACCACATGTACATAGAATCTTTCACTTTTCTCATTATGGCCGAGTTTGATTCAACATTACACATCGCTCACACGAAAACATACATTCGTCATTATACGTTCAAGTGTCTCTTTCGCAACGTTTCTCGATTTTCATTGTTACCTTATCGCTTTCTGCAAACTTCCATAATGACATATCCGCACAAGGCTACTACTTTACATCTAACATCTCACTGCAGCACATTCCTGAAACCAGAAAATTAATAGCCTATCACGCAGTGAAATAAATCTCACTGATGCAGTAATGCACAAAAGCTTCTCAACTGTCATATCCAATTTACTCGCTCACCCACAAAATCCTACCTATCAGTTACCTCTTGCGTAGACCTCTCTTCCAGAATTTCCATTTAAATTGACCAACATTTTTTAAGTGTTACTAATGGGTTACACTAAACAACTTGCCACACTGCACCTGTTGGAGAGGAACCAAGCACCTTATCCCACGTTTCAAAACTCCAAAGTTAAAAACAGAAACTAAGTCCTATAGTAAATTAGATCAAAGTAAAAAACTGCAGTCACATGACATATTAATGTCATTTACTGCTTCAAACTCACACACTGGGCAGGCCATCACAACCGCAGATATTCTGCATCCCAGAAACCTGTTGAAGAGAAAATACAAACCCACCCCATAGCAGAAACAAGCAACTACATTTCACCAGTCAATAATTGATCTCCCCATACAGCGAACATAGGTTCTGCAAACAGACATGAATACCTACTGTGCCTTCCGCAACTCCCATCAGTTCATCACAACTGTCCAAAAAAAGCAAATATTCATTGGCTATCCAGCTAACCTGCAATCAGAAAATACCACATACGGCTGGCTATATACGTACTAAGGGCAGACTACTAATAGCTCCGCCCAATGATATGATGTGATGTGGGGTGGTCTCACCAGCCAGATACGCGCCTGCATACATGATTGACTGAAATGACTTACTGCAAAGAAACTGCCACAATATCTCACATCCGTAGGCCATGATGTTAAGTTCTGACATGCAGAATAAATTATCCTCCTGTCTCCTGCAACAAACGTCACACAAACACCCACACCCACCCAGATGCATAGCACTGCAAAATACAACTGCAATTATAGATGCCAAAAGATTTTAGCATTACCTGTAGCATTTCCACTATTACATTAAACGGGCATAACAAATAATGAAACAGGCTTACGTGCTGTCTGTGATACAATTCTTCCACCATGTACGCAGCCAAACTGTGCAATCAGCAGCCCATTATCTTACAGCATCTGCAATTAAAAAGTCATGAACCGCACCTACCTGCCACAGCAAACTGTGACAGGTCCAATATCCCTTAGGACAGGAAAGAAACAGCCAGTCCACACAACCAATACCAGCACTACATGTCATAATAAATAGTCATGATCATACCTTTAACCTCCATCGGAGTGTACGCACCATTCCAAGACCACATGTACATAGAATCTTTCACTTTTCTTATTATGGCCGAGTTTGATTCAACATTACACATCGCTCACACGAAAACATACATTCGTCATTATACGTTCAAGTGTCTCTTTCGCAACGTTTCTCGATTTTCATTGTTACCTTATCGCTTTCTGCAAACTTCCATAATGACATATCCGCACAAGGCTACTACATTACATCTAACATCTCACTGCAGCACATTCCTGAAACCAGAAAATTAATGGCCTATCACGCAGTGAACTAAATCTCACTGATGCAGTAATGCACAAAAGCTTCTCAACTGTCATATCCAATTTACTCGCTCACCCACAAAATCCTACCTATCAGTTACCTCTTGCGTAGACCTCTCTTCCAGAATTTCCATTTAAATTTACCAACATTTTTTAAGTGTTACTAATGGGTTACACTAAACAACTTGCCACACTGCACCTGTTGGAGAGGAACCAAGCACCTTATCCCACGTTTCAAAACTCCAAAGTTAAAAACAGAAACTAAGTCCTATAGTAACTTAGATCAAAGTAAAAAACTGCAGTCACAAGACATACTAATGTCATTTACTGCTTCAAACTCACACACTGGGCAGGCCATCACAACCGCAGATATTCTGCATCCCAGAAACCTGTTGAAGAGAAAATACAAACCCACCCCATAGCAGAAACAAGCAACTACATTTCACCAGTCAATAATTGATCTCCCCATACAGCGAACATAGGTTCTGCAGACAGACATGAATACCTACTGTGCCTTCCGCAACTCCCATCAGTTCATCACAACTGTCCAAAAAAAGCAAATATTCATTGGCTATCCAGCTAACCTGCAATCAGAAAATACCACATACGGCTGGCTATATACGTACTAAGGGCAGACTACTAATAGTTCCGCCCAATGATATGATGTGTTGTGGGGTGGTCTCACCAGCCAGATACGCGCCTGCATACATGATTGACTGAAATGACTTACTGCAAAGAAACTGCCACAATATCTCACATCCGTAGGCCATGATGTTAAGTTCTGACATGCAGAACAAATTATCCTCCTGTCTCCTGCAACAAACGTCACACAAACACCCACACCCACCCAGATGCATAGCACTGCAAAATACAACTGCAATTATAGATGCCAAAAGATTTTAGCATTACCTGTAGCATTTCCACTATTACATTAAACGGGCATAACAAATAATGAAACAGGCTTACGTGCTGTCTGTGATACAATTCTTCCACCATGTACGCAGCCAAAGTGTGCAATCAGCAGCCCATTATCTTACAGCATCTGCAATTAAAAAGTCATGAACCGCACCTACCTGCCACAGCAAACTGTGACAGGTCCAATATCCCTTAGGACAGGAAAGAAACAGCCAGTCCACACAACCAATACCAGCACTACATGTCATAATAAATAGTCATGATCATACCTTTAACCTCCATTGGAGTGTACGCACCATTCCAAGACCACATGTACATAGAATCTTTCACTTTTCTCATTATGGCCGAGTTTGATTCAACATTACACATCGCTCACACGAAAACATACATTCGTCATTATACGTTCAAGTGTCTCTTTCGCAACGTTTCTCGATTTTCATTGTTACCTTATCGCTTTCTGCAAACTTCCATAATGACATATCCGCACAAGGCTACTACATTACATCTAACATCTCACTGCAGCACATTCCTGAAACCAGAAAATTAATGGCCTATCACGCAGTGAACTAAATCTCACTGATGCAGTAATGCACAAAAGCTTCTCAACTGTCATATCCAATTTACTCGCTCACCCACAAAATCCTACCCATCAGTTACCTCTTGCGTAGACCTCTCTTCCAGAATTTCCATTTAAATTTACCAACATTTTTTAAGTGTTACTAATGGGTTACACTAAACAACTTGCCACACTGCACCTGTTGGAGAGGAACCAAGCACCTTATCCCACGTTTCAAAACTCCAAAGTTAAAAACAGAAACTAAGTCCTATAGTAACTTAGATCAAAGTAAAAAACTGCAGTCACATGACATACTAATGTCATTTACTGCTTCAAACTCACACACTGGGCAGGCCATCACAACCGCAGATATTCTGCATCCCAGAAACCTGTTGAAGAGAAAATACAAACCCACCCCATAGCAGAAACAAGCAACTACATTTCACCAGTCAATAATTGATCTCCCCATACAGCGAACATAGGTTCTGCAAACAGACATGAATACCTACTGTGCCTTCCGCAACTCCCATCAGTTCATCACAACTGTCCAAAAAAAGCAAATATTCATTGGCTATCCAGCTAACCTGCAATCAGAAAATACCACATACGGCTGGCTATATACGTACTAAGGGCAGACTACTAATAGCTCCGCCCAATGATATGATGTGATGTGGGGTGGTCTCACCAGCCAGATACGCGCCTGCATACATGATTGACTGAAATGACTTACTGCAAAGAAACTGCCACAATATCTCACATCCGTAGGCCATGATGTTACGTTCTGACATGCAGAATAAATTATCCTCCTGTCTCCTGCAACAAACGTCACACAAACACCCACACCCACCCAGATGCATAGCACTGCAAAATACAACTGCAATTATAGATGCCAAAAGATTTTAGCATTACCTGTAGCATTTCCACTATTACATTAAACGGGCATAACAAATAAAGAAACAGGCTTACGTGCTGTCTGTGATACAATTCTTCCACCATGTACGCAGCCAAACTGTGCAATCAGCAGCCCATTATCTTACAGCATCTGCAATTAAAAAGTCATGAACCGCACCTACCTGCCACAGCAAACTGTGACAGGTCCAATATCCCTTAGGACAGGAAAGAAACAGCCAGTCCACGCAACCAATACCAGCACTACATGTCATAATAAATAGTCATGATCATACCTTTAACCTCCATCGGAGTGTACGCACCATTCCAAGACCACATGTACATAGAATCTTTCACTTTTCTCATTATGGCCGAGTTTGATTCAACATTACACATCGCTCACACGAAAACATACATTCGTCATTATACGTTCAAGTGTCTCTTTCGCAACGTTTCTCGATTTTCATTGTTACCTTATCGCTTTCTGCAAACTTCCATAATGACATATCCGCACAAGGCTACTACTTTACATCTAACATCTCACTGCAGCACATTCCTGAAACCAGAAAATTAATAGCCTATCACGCAGTGAACTAAATCTCACTGATGCAGTAATGCACAAAAGCTTCTCAACTGTCATATCCAATTTACTCGCTCACCCACAAAATCCTACCTATCAGTTACCTCTTGCGTAGACCTCTCTTCCAGAATTTCCATTTAAATTGACCAACATTTTTTAAGTGTTACTAATGGGTTACACTAAACAACTTGCCACACTGCACCTGTTGGAGAGGAACCAAGCACCTTATCCCACGTTTCAAAACTCCAAAGTTAAAAACAGAAACTAAGTCCTATAGTAACTTAGATCAAAGTAAAAAACTGCAGTCACATGACATACTAATGTCATTTACTGCTTCAAACTCACACACTGGGCAGGCCATCACAACCGCAGATATTCTGCATCCCAGAAACCTGTTGAAGAGAAAATACAAACCCACCCCATAGCAGAAACAAGCAACTACATTTCACCAGTCAATAATTGATCTCCCTATACAGCGAACATAGGTTCTGCAAACAGATATGAATACCTACTGTGCCTTCCGCAACTCCCATCAGTTCATCACAACTGTCCAAAAAAAGCAAATATTCATTGGCTATCCAGCTAACCTGCAATCAGAAAATACCACATACGGCTGGCTATATACGTACTAAGGGCAGACTACTAATAGCTCCGCCCAATGATATGATGTGATGTGGGGTGGTCTCACCAGCCAGATACGCGCCTGCATACATGTACATGATTGACTGAAATGACTTACTGCAAAGAAACTGCCACAATATCTCACATCCGTAGGCCATGATGTTAAGTTCTGACATGCAGAATAAATTATCCTCCTGTCTCCTGCAACAAACGTCACACAAACACCCACACCCACCCAGATGCATAGCACTGCAAAATACAACTGCAATTATAGATGCCTAAAGATTTTAGCATTACCTGTAGCATTTCCACTATTACATTAAACGGGCATAACAAATAATGAAACAGGCTTACGTGCTGTCTGTGATACAATTCTTCCACCATGTACGCAGCCAAAGTGTGCAATCAGCAGCCCATTATCTTACAGCATCTGCAATTAAAAAGTCATGAACCGCACCTACCTGCCACAGCAAACTGTGACAGGTCCAATATCCCTTAGGACAGGAAAAACAGCCAGTCCACGCAACCAATACCAGCACTACATGTCATAATAAATAGTCATGATCATACCTTTAACCTCCATCGGAGTGTACGCACCATTCCAAGACCACATGTACATAGAATCTTTCACTTTTCTCATTATGGCCGAGTTTGATTCAACATTACACATCGCTCACACGAAAACATACATTCGTCATTATACGTTCAAGTGTCTCTTTCGCAACGTTTTTCGATTTTCATTGTTACCTTATCGCTTTCTGCAAACTTCCATAATGACATATCCGCACAAGGCTACTACTTTACATCTAACATCTCACTGCAGCACATTCCTGAAACCAGAAAATTAATAGCCTATCACGCAGTGAACTAAATCTCACTGATGCAGTAATGCACAAAAGCTTCTCAACTGTCACATCCAATTTACTCGCTCACCCACAAAATCCTACCTATCAGTTACCTCTTGCGTAGACCTCTCTTCCAGAATTTCCATTTAAATTGACCAACATTTTTTAAGTGTTACTAATGGGTTACACTAAACAACTTGCCACACTGCACCTGTTGGAGAGGAACCAAGCACCTTATCCCACGTTTCAAAACTCCAAAGTTAAAAACAGAAACTAAGTCCTATAGTAACTTAGATCAAAGTAAAAAACTGCAGTCACATGACATACTAATGTCATTTACTGCTTCAAACTCACACACTGGGCAGGCCATCACAACCGTAGATATTCTGCATCCCAGAAACCTGTTGAAGAGAAAATACAAACCCACCCCATAGCAGAAACAAGCAACTACATTTCACCAGTCAATAATTGATCTCCCCATACAGCGAACATAGGTTCTGCAAACAGATACGAATACCTACTGTGCCTTCCGCAACTCCCATCAGTTCATCACAACTGTCCAAAAAAAGCAAATATTCATTGGCTATCCAGCTAACCTGCAATCAGAAAATACCACATACGGCTGGCTATATATGTACTAAGGGCAGACTACTAATAGCTCCGCCCAATGATATGATGTGATGTGGGGTGGTCTCACCAGCCAGATACGCGCCTGCATACATGATTGACTGAAATGACTTACTGCAAAGAAACTGCCACAATATCTCACATCCGTAGGCCATGATGTTAAGTTCTGACATGCAGAATAAATTATCCTCCTGTCTCCTGCAACAAACGTCACACAAACACCCACACCCACCCAGATGCATAGCACTGCAAAATACAACTGCAATTATAGATGCCTAAAGATTTTAGCATTACCTGTAGCATTTCCACTATTACATTAAACGGGCATAACAAATAATGAAACAGGCTTACGTGCTGTCTGTGATACAATTCTTCCACCATGTACGCAGCCAAACTGTGCAATCAGCAGCCCATTATCTTACAGCATCTGCAATTAAAAAGTCATGAACCGCAACTACCTGCCACAGCAAACTGTGACAGGTCCAATATCCCTTAGGACAGGAAAGAAACAGCCAGTCCACACAACCAATACCAGCACTACATGTCATAATAAATAGTCATGATCATACCTTTAACCTCCATCGGAGTGTACGCACCATTCCAAGACCACATGTACATAGAATCTTTCACTTTTCTCATTATGGCCGAGTTTGATTCAACATTACACATCGCTCACACGAAAACATACATTCGTCATTATACGTTCAAGTGTCTCTTTCGCAACGTTTCTCGATTTTCATTGTTACCTTATCGCTTTCTGCAAACTTCCATAATGACATATCCTCACAAGGCTACTACTTTACATCTAACATCTCACTGCAGCACATTCCTGAAACCAGAAAATTAATAGCCTATCACGCAGTGAACTAAATCTCACTGATGCAGTAATGCACAAAAGCTTCTCAACTGTCATATCCAATTTACTCGCTCACCCACAAAATCCTACCTATCAGTTACCTGTTGCGTACACCTCTCTTCCAGAATTTCCATTTAAATTGACCAACATTTTTTAAGTGTTACTAATGGGTTACACTAAACAACTTGCCACACTGCACCTGTTGGAGAGGAACCAAGCACCTTATCCCACGTTTCAAAACTCCAAAGTTAAAAACAGAAACTAAGTCCTATAGTAAATTAGATCAAAGTAAAAAACTGCAGTCACATGACATACTAATGTCATTTACTGCTTCAAACTCACACACTGGGCAGGCCATCACAACCGCAGATATTCTGCATCCCAGAAACCTGTTGAAGAGAAAATACAAACCCACCCCATAGCAGAAACAAGCAACTACATTTCACCAGTCAATAATTGATCTCCCCATACAGCGAACATAGGTTCTGCAAACAGACATGAATACCTACTGTGCCTTCCGCAACTCCCATCAGTTCATCACAACTGTCCAAAAAAAGCAAATATTCATTGGCTATCCAGCTAACCTGCAATCAGAAAATACCACATACGGCTGGCTATATACGTACTAAGGGCAGACTACTAATAGCTCCGCCCAATGATATGATGTGATGTGGGGTGGTCTCACCAGCCAGATACGCGCCTGCATACATGATTGACTGAAATGACTTACTGCAAAGAAACTGCCACAATATCGCACATCCGTAGGCCATGATGTTAAGTTCTGACATACAGAATAAATTATCCTCCTGTCTCCTGCAACAAACGTCACACAAACACCCACACCCACCCAGATGCATAGCACTGCAAAATACAACTGCAATTATAGATGCCTAAAGATTTTAGCATTACCTGTAGCATTTCCACTATTACATTAAACGGGCATAACAAATAATGAAACAGGCTTACGTGCTGTCTGTGATACAATTCTTCCACCATGTACGCAGCCAAAGTGTGCAATCAGCAGCCCATTATCTTACAGCATCTGCAATTAAAAAGTCATGAACCGCACCTACCTGCCACAGCAAACTGTGACAGGTCCAATATCCCTTAGGACAGGAAAGAAACAGCCAGTCCACACAACCAATACCAGCACTACATGTCATAATAAATAGTCATGATCATACCTTTAACCTCCATCGGAGTGTACGCACCATTCCAAGACCACATGTACATTGAATCTTTCACTTTTCTCATTATGGCCGAGTTTGATTCAACATTACACATCGCTCACACGAAAACATACATTCGTCATTATACGTTCAAGTGTCTCTTTCGCAACGTTTCTCGATTTTCATTGTTACCTTATCGCTTTCTGCAAACTTCCATAATGACATATCCGCACAAGGCTACTACTTTACATCTAACATCTCACTGCAGCACATTCCTGAAACCAGAAAATTAATAGCCTATCACGCAGTGAACTAAATCTCACTGATGCAGTAATGCACAAAAGCTTCTCAACTGTCACATCCAATTTACTCGCTCACCCACAAAATCCTACCTATCAGTTACCTCTTGCGTAGACCTCTCTTCCAGAATTTCCATTTAAATTGACCAACATTTTTTAAGTGTTACTAATGGGTTACACTAAACAACTTGCCACACTGCACCTGTTGGAGAGGAACCAAGCACCTTATCCCACGTTTCAAAACTCCAAAGTTAAAAACAGAAACTAAGTCCTATAGTAACTTAGATCAAAGTAAAAAACTGCAGTCACATGACATACTAATGTCATTTACTGCTTCAAACTCACACACTGGGCAGGCCATCACAACCGTAGATATTCTGCATCCCAGAAACCTGTTGAAGAGAAAATACAAACCCACCCCATAGCAGAAACAAGCAACTACATTTCACCAGTCAATAATTGATCTCCCCATACAGCGTACATAGGTTCTGCAAACAGACATGAATACCTACTGTGCCTTCCGCAACTCCCATCAGTTCATCACAACTGTCCAAAAAAAGCAAATATTCATTGGCTATCCAGCTAACCTGCAATCAGAAAATACCACATACGGCTGGCTATATACGTACTAAGGGCAGACTACTAATAGCTCCGCCCAATGATATGATGTGATGTGGGGTGGTCTCACCAGCCAGATACGCGCCTGCATACATGATTGACTGAAATGACTTACTGCAAAGAAACTGCCACAATATCACACATCCGTAGGCCATGATGTTAAGTTCTGACATACAGAATAAATTATCCTCCTGTCTCCTGCAACAAACGTCACACAAACACCCACACCCACCCAGATGCATAGCACTGCAAAATACAACTGCAATTATAGATGCCTAAAGATTTTAGCATTACCTGTAGCATTTCCACTATTACATTAAACGGGCATAACAAATAATGAAACAGGCTTACGTGCTGTCTGTGATACAATTCTTCCACCATGTACGCAGCCAAACTGTGCAATCAGCAGCCCATTATCTTACAGCATCTGCAATTAAAAAGTCATGAACCGCAACTACCTGCCACAGCAAACTGTGACAGGTCCAATATCCCTTAGGACAGGAAAGAAACAGCCAGTCCACACAACCAATACCAGCACTACATGTCATAATAAATAGTCATGATCATACCTTTAACCTCCATCGGAGTGTACGCACCATTCCAAGACCACATGTACATAGAATCTTTCACTTTTCTCATTATGGCCGAGTTTGATTCAACATTACACATCGCTCACACGAAAACATACATTCGTCATTATACGTTCAAGTGTCTCTTTCGCAACGTTTCTCGATTTTCATTGTTACCTTATCGCTTTCTGCAAACTTCCATAATGACATATCCGCACAAGGCTACTACTTTACATCTAACATCTCACTGCAGCACATTCCTGAAACCAGAAAATAAATAGCCTATCACGCAGTGAACTAAATCTCACTGATGCAGTAATGCACAAAAGCTTCTCAACTGTCACATCCAATTTACTCGCTCACCCACAAAATCCTACCTATCAGTTACCTCTTGCGTAGACCTCTCTTCCAGAATTTCCATTTAAATTGACCAACATTTTTTAAGTGTTACTAATGGGTTACACTAAACAACTTGCCACACTGCACCTGTTGGAGAGGAACCAAGCACCTTATCCCACGTTTCAAAACTCCAAAGTTAAAAACAGAAACTAAGTCCTATAGTAACTTAGATCAAAGTAAAATACTGCAGTCACATGACATACTAATGTCATTTACTGCTTCAAACTCACACACTGGGCAGGCCATCACAACCGCAGATATTCTGCATCCCAGAAACCTGTTGAAGAGAAAATACAAACCCACCCCATAGCAGAAACAAGCAACTACATTTCACCAGTCAATAATTGATCTCCCGATACAGCGAACATAGGTTCTGCAAACAGACATGAATACCTACTGTGCCTTCCGCAACTCCCATCAGTTCATCACAACTGTCCAAAAAAAGCAAATATTCATTGGCTATCCAGCTAACCTGCAATCAGAAAATACCACATACGGCTGGCTATATACGTACTAAGGGCAGACTACTAATAGCTCCGCCCAATGATATGATGTGATGTGGGGTGGTCTCACCAGCCAGATACGCGCCTGCATACATGATTGACTGAAATGACTTACTGCAAAGAAACTGCCACAATATCGCACATCCGTAGGCCATGATGTTAAGTTCTGACATACAGAATAAATTATCCTCCTGTCTCCTGCAACAAACGTCACACAAACACCCACACCCACCCAGATGCATAGCACTGCAAAATACAACTGCAATTATAGATGCCTAAAGATTTTAGCATTACCTGTAGCATTTCCACTATTACATTAAACGGGCATAACAAATAATGAAACAGGCTTACGTGCTGTCTGTGATACAATTCTTCCACCATGTACGCAGCCAAAGTGTGCAATCAGCAGCCCATTATCTTACAGCATCTGCAATTAAAAAGTCATGAACCGCACCTACCTGCCACAGCAAACTGTGACAGGTCCAATATCCCTTAGGACAGGAAAGAAACAGCCAGTCCACACAACCAATACCAGCACTACATGTCATAATAAATAGTCATGATCATACCTTTAACCTCCATCGGAGTGTACGCACCATTCCAAGACCACATGTACATTGAATCTTTCACTTTTCTCATTATGGCCGAGTTTGATTCAACATTACACATCGCTCACACGAAAACATACATTCGTCATTATACGTTCAAGTGTCTCTTTCGCAACGTTTCTCGATTTTCATTGTTACCTTATCGCTTTCTGCAAACTTCCATAATGACATATCCGCACAAGGCTACTACTTTACATCTAACATCTCACTGCAGCACATTCCTGAAACCAGAAAATTAATAGCCTATCACGCAGTGAACTAAATCTCACTGATGCAGTAATGCACAAAAGCTTCTCAACTGTCACATCCAATTTACTCGCTCACCCACAAAATCCTACCTATCAGTTACCTCTTGCGTAGACCTCTCTTCCAGAATTTCCATTTAAATTGACCAACATTTTTTAAGTGTTACTAATGGGTTACACTAAACAACTTGCCACACTGCACCTGTTGGAGAGGAACCAAGCACCTTATCCCACGTTTCAAAACTCCAAAGTTAAAAACAGAAACTAAGTCCTATAGTAACTTAGATCAAAGTAAAAAACTGCAGTCACATGACATACTAATGTCATTTACTGCTTCAAACTCACACACTGGGCAGGCCATCACAACCGTAGATATTCTGCATCCCAGAAACCTGTTGAAGAGAAAATACAAACCCACCCCATAGCAGAAACAAGCAACTACATTTCACCAGTCAATAATTGATCTCCCCATACAGCGTACATAGGTTCTGCAAACAGACATGAATACCTACTGTGCCTTCCGCAACTCCCATCAGTTCATCACAACTGTCCAAAAAAAGCAAATATTCATTGGCTATCCAGCTAACCTGCAATCAGAAAATACCACATACGGCTGGCTATATACGTACTAAGGGCAGACTACTAATAGCTCCGCCCAATGATATGATGTGATGTGGGGTGGTCTCACCAGCCAGATACGCGCCTGCATACATGATTGACTGAAATGACTTACTGCAAAGAAACTGCCACAATATCACACATCCGTAGGCCATGATGTTAAGTTCTGACATACAGAATAAATTATCCTCCTGTCTCCTGCAACAAACGTCACACAAACACCCACACCCACCCAGATGCATAGCACTGCAAAATACAACTGCAATTATAGATGCCTAAAGATTTTAGCATTACCTGTAGCATTTCCACTATTACATTAAACGGGCATAACAAATAATGAAACAGGCTTACGTGCTGTCTGTGATACAATTCTTCCACCATGTACGCAGCCAAACTGTGCAATCAGCAGCCCATTATCTTACAGCATCTGCAATTAAAAAGTCATGAACCGCAACTACCTGCCACAGCAAACTGTGACAGGTCCAATATCCCTTAGGACAGGAAAGAAACAGCCAGTCCACACAACCAATACCAGCACTACATGTCATAATAAATAGTCATGATCATACCTTTAACCTCCATCGGAGTGTACGCACCATTCCAAGACCACATGTACATAGAATCTTTCACTTTTCTCATTATGGCCGAGTTTGATTCAACATTACACATCGCTCACACGAAAACATACATTCGTCATTATACGTTCAAGTGTCTCTTTCGCAACGTTTCTCGATTTTCATTGTTACCTTATCGCTTTCTGCAAACTTCCATAATGACATATCCGCACAAGGCTACTACTTTACATCTAACATCTCACTGCAGCACATTCCTGAAACCAGAAAATTAATAGCCTATCACGCAGTGAACTAAATCTCACTGATGCAGTAATGCACAAAAGCTTCTCAACTGTCACATCCAATTTACTCGCTCACCCACAAAATCCTACCTATCAGTTACCTCTTGCGTAGACCTCTCTTCCAGAATTTCCATTTAAATTGACCAACATTTTTTAAGTGTTACTAATGGGTTACACTAAACAACTTGCCACACTGCACCTGTTGGAGAGGAACCAAGCACCTTATCCCACGTTTCAAAACTCCAAAGTTAAAAACAGAAACTAAGTCCTATAGTAACTTAGATCAAAGTAAAATACTGCAGTCACATGACATACTAATGTCATTTACTGCTTCAAACTCACACACTGGGCAGGCCATCACAACCGCAGATATTCTGCATCCCAGAAACCTGTTGAAGAGAAAATACAAACCCACCCCATAGCAGAAACAAGCAACTACATTTCACCAGTCAATAATTGATCTCCCGATACAGCGAACATAGGTTCTGCAAACAGACATGAATACCTACTGTGCCTTCCGCAACTCCCATCAGTTCATCACAACTGTCCAAAAAAAGCAAATATTCATTGGCTATCCAGCTAACCTGCAATCAGAAAATACCACATACGGCTGGCTATATACGTACTAAGGGCAGACTACTAATAGCTCCGCCCAATGATATGATGTGATGTGGGGTGGTCTCACCAGCCAGATACGCACCTGCATACATGATTGACTGAAATGACTTACTGCAAAGAAACTGCCACAATATCGCACATCCGTAGGCCATGATGTTAAGTTCTGACATACAGAATAAATTATCCTCCTGTCTCCTGCAACAAACGTCACACAAACACCCACACCCACCCAGATGCATAGCACTGCAAAATACAACTGCAATTATAGATGCCTAAAGATTTTAGCATTACCTGTAGCATTTCCACTATTACATTAAACGGGCATAACAAATAATGAAACAGGCTTACGTGCTGTCTGTGATACAATTCTTCCACCATGTACGCAGCCAAAGTGTGCAATCAGCAGCCCATTATCTTACAGCATCTGCAATTAAAAAGTCATGAACCGCACCTACCTGCCACAGCAAACTGTGACAGGTCCAATATCCCTTAGGACAGGAAAGAAACAGCCAGTCCACACAACCAATACCAGCACTACATGTCATAATAAATAGTCATGATCATACCTTTAACCTCCATCGGAGTGTACGCACCATTCCAAGACCACATGTACATTGAATCTTTCACTTTTCTCATTATGGCCGAGTTTGATTCAACATTACACATCGCTCACACGAAAACATACATTCGTCATTATACGTTCAAGTGTCTCTTTCGCAACGTTTCTCGATTTTCATTGTTACCTTATCGCTTTCTGCAAACTTCCATAATGACATATCCGCACAAGGCTACTACTTTACATCTAACATCTCACTGCAGCACATTCCTGAAACCAGAAAATTAATAGCCTATCACGCAGTGAACTAAATCTCACTGATGCAGTAATGCACAAAAGCTTCTCAACTGTCACATCCAATTTACTCGCTCACCCACAAAATCCTACCTATCAGTTACCTCTTGCGTAGACCTCTCTTCCAGAATTTCCATTTAAATTGACCAACATTTTTTAAGTGTTACTAATGGGTTACACTAAACAACTTGCCACACTGCACCTGTTGGAGAGGAACCAAGCACCTTATCCCACGTTTCAAAACTCCAAAGTTAAAAACAGAAACTAAGTCCTATAGTAACTTAGATCAAAGTAAAAAACTGCAGTCACATGACATACTAATGTCATTTACTGCTTCAAACTCACACACTGGGCAGGCCATCACAACCGTAGATATTCTGCATCCCAGAAACCTGTTGAAGAGAAAATACAAACCCACCCCATAGCAGAAACAAGCAACTACCTTTCACCAGTCAATAATTGATCTCCCGATACAGCGAACATAGGTTCTGCAAACAGACATGAATACCTACTGTGCCTTCCGCAACTCCCATCAGTTCATCACAACTGTCCAAAAAAAGCAAATATTCATTGGCTATCCAGCTAACCTGCAATCAGAAAATACCACATACGGCTGGCTATATACGTACTAAGGGCAGACTACTAATAGCTCCGCCCAATGATAGGATGTGATGTGGGGTGGTCTCACCAGCCAGATACGCGCCTGCATACATGATTGACTGAAATGACTTACTGCAAAGAAACTGCCACAATATCTCACATCCGTAGGCCATGATGTTAAGTTCTGACATGCAGAATAAATTATCCTCCTGTCTCCTGCAACAAACGTCACACAAACACCCACACCCACCCAGATGCATAGCACTGCAAAATACAACTGCAATTATAGATGCCTAAAGATTTTAGCATTACCTGTAGCATTTCCACTATTACATTAAACGGGCATAACAAATAATGAAACAGGCTTACGTGCTGTCTGTGATACAATTCTTCCACCATGTACGCAGCCAAACTGTGCAATCAGCAGCCCATTATCTTACAGCATCTGCAATTAAAAAGTCATGAACCGCACCTACCTGCCACAGCAAACTGTGACAGGTCCAATATCCCTTAGGACAGGAAAGAAACAGCCAGTCCACACAACCAATACCAGCACTACATGTCATAATAAATAGTCATGATCATACCTTTAACCTCCATCGGAGTGTACGCACCATTCCAAGACCACATGTACATAGAATCTTTCACTTTTCTCATTATGGCCGAGTTTGATTCAACATTACACATCGCTCACACGAAAACATACATTCGTCATTATACGTTCAAGTGTCTCTTTCGCAACGTTTCTCGATTTTCATTGTTACCTTATCGCTTTCTGCAAACTTCCATAATGACATATCCGCACAAGGCTACTACTTTACATCTAACATCTCACTGCAGCACATTCCTGAAACCAGAAAATTAATAGCCTATCACGCAGTGAACTAAATCTCACTGATGCAGTAATGCACAAAAGCTTCTCAACTGTCATATCCAATTTACTCGCTCACCCACAAAATCCTACCTATCAGTTACCTCTTGCGTACACCTCTCTTCCAGAATTTCCATTTAAATTGACCAACATTTTTTAAGTGTTACTAATGGGTTACACTAAACAACTTGCCACACTGCACCTGTTGGAGAGGAACCAAGCACCTTATCCCACGTTTCAAAACTCCAAAGTTAAAAACAGAAACTAAGTCCTATAGTAACTTAGATCAAAGTAAAAAACTGCAGTCACATGACATACTAATGTCATTTACTGCTTCAAACTCACACACTGGGCAGGCCATCACAACCGCAGATATTCTGCATCCCAGAAACCTGTTGAAGAGAAAATACAAACCCACCCCATAGCAGAAACAAGCAACTACATTTCACCAGTCAATAATTGATCTCCCCATACAGCGAACATAGGTTCTGCAAACAGACATGAATACCTACTGTGCCTTCCGCAACTCCCATCAGTTCATCACAACTGTCCAAAAAAAGCAAATATTCATTGGCTATCCAGCTAACCTGCAATCAGAAAATACCACATACGGCTGGCTATATACGTACTAAGGGCAGACTACTAATAGCTCCGCCCAATGATATGATGTGATGTGGGGTGGTCTCACCAGCCAGATACGCGCCTGCATACATGATTGACTGAAATGACTTACTGCAAAGAAACTGCCACAATATCGCACATCCGTAGGCCATGATGTTAAGTTCTGACATACAGAATAAATTATCCTCCTGTCTCCTGCAACAAACGTCACACAAACACCCACACCCACCCAGATGCATAGCACTGCAAAATACAACTGCAATTATAGATGCCTAAAGATTTTAGCATTACCTGTAGCATTTCCACTATTACATTAAACGGGCATAACAAATAATGAAACAGGCTTACTTGCTGTCTGTGATACAATTCTTCCACCATGTACGCAGCCAAAGTGTGCAATCAGCAGCCCATTATCTTACAGCATCTGCAATTAAAAAGTCATGAACCGCACCTACCTGCCACAGCAAACTGTGACAGGTCCAATATCCCTTAGGACAGGAAAGAAACAGCCAGTCCACGCAACCAATACCAGCACTACATGTCATAATAAATAGTCATGATCATACCTTTAACCTCCATCGGAGTGTACGCACCATTCCAAGACCACATGTACATAGAATCTTTCACTTTTCTCATTATGGCCGAGTTTGATTCAACATTACACATCGCTCACACGAAAACATACATTCGTCATTATACGTTCAAGTGTCTCTTTCGCAACGTTTCTCGATTTTCATTGTTACCTTATCGCTTTCTGCAAACTTCCATAATGACATATCCGCACAAGGCTACTACTTTACATCTAACATCTCACTGCAGCACATTCCTGAAACCAGAAAATTAATAGCCTATCACGCAGTGAACTAAATCTCACTGATGCAGTAATGCACAAAAGCTTCTCAACTGTCATATCCAATTTACTCGCTCACCCACAAAATCCTACCTATCAGTTACCTCTTGCGTACACCTCTCTTCCAGAATTTCCATTTAAATTGACCAACATTTTTTAAGTGTTACTAATGGGTTACACTAAACAACTTGCCACACTGCACCTGTTGGAGAGGAACCAAGCACCTTATCCCACGTTTCAAAACTCCAAAGTTAAAAACAGAAACTAAGTCCTATAGTAACTTAGATCAAAGTAAAAAACTGCAGTCACATGACATACTAATGTCATTTACTGCTTCAAACTCACACACTGGGCAGGCCATCACAACCGCAGATATTCTGCATCCCAGAAACCTGTTGAAGAGAAAATACAAACCCACCCCATAGCAGAAACAAGCAACTACATTTCACCAGTCAATAATTGATCTCCCCATACAGCGAACATAGGTTCTGCAAACAGACATGAATACCTACTGTGCCTTCCGCAACTCCCATCAGTTCATCACAACTGTCCAAAAAAAGCAAATATTCATTGGCTATCCAGCTAACCTGCAATCAGAAAATACCACATACGGCTGGCTATATACGTACTAAGGGCAGACTACTAATAGCTCCGCCCAATGATATGATGTGATGTGGGGTGGTCTCACCAGCCAGATACGCGCCTGCATACATGATTGACTGAAATGACTTACTGCAAAGAAACTGCCACAATATCGCACATCCGTAGGCCATGATGTTAAGTTCTGACATACAGAATAAATTATCCTCCTGTCTCCTGCAACAAACGTCACACAAACACCCACACCCACCCAGATGCATAGCACTGCAAAATACAACTGCAATTATAGATGCCTAAAGATTTTAGCATTACCTGTAGCATTTCCACTATTACATTAAACGGGCATAACAAATAATGAAACAGGCTTACTTGCTGTCTGTGATACAATTCTTCCACCATGTACGCAGCCAAAGTGTGCAATCAGCAGCCCATTATCTTACAGCATCTGCAATTAAAAAGTCATGAACCGCACCTACCTGCCACAGCAAACTGTGACAGGTCCAATATCCCTTAGGACAGGAAAGAAACAGCCAGTCCACGCAACCAATACCAGCACTACATGTCATAATAAATAGTCATGATCATACCTTTAACCTCCATCGGAGTGTACGCACCATTCCAAGACCACATGTACATAGAATCTTTCACTTTTCTCATTATGGCCGAGTTTGATTCAACATTACACATCGCTCACACGAAAACATACATTCGTCATTATACGTTCAAGTGTCTCTTTCGCAACGTTTCTCGATTTTCATTGTTACCTTATCGCTTTCTGCAAACTTCCATAATGACATATCCGCACAAGGCTACTACTTTACATCTAACATCTCACTGCAGCACATTCCTGAAACCAGAAAATTAATAGCCTATCACGCAGTGAACTAAATCTCACTGATGCAGTAATGCACAAAAGCTTCTCAACTGTCATATCCAATTTACTCGCTCACCCACAAAATCCTACCTATCAGTTACCTCTTGCGTACACCTCTCTTCCAGAATTTCCATTTAAATTGACCAACATTTTTTAAGTGTTACTAATGGGTTACACTAAACAACTTGCCACACTGCACCTGTTGGAGAGGAACCAAGCACCTTATCCCACGTTTCAAAACTCCAAAGTTAAAAACAGAAACTAAGTCCTATAGTAACTTAGATCAAAGTAAAAAACTGCAGTCACATGACATACTAATGTCATTTACTGCTTCAAACTCACACACTGGGCAGGCCATCACAACCGCAGATATTCTGCATCCCAGAAACCTGTTGAAGAGAAAATACAAACCCACCCCATAGCAGAAACAAGCAACTACATTTCACCAGTCAATAATTGATCTCCCCATACAGCGAACATAGGTTCTGCAAACAGACATGAATACCTACTGTGCCTTCCGCAACTCCCATCAGTTCATCACAACTGTCCAAAAAAAGCAAATATTCATTGGCTATCCAGCTAACCTGCAATCAGAAAATACCACATACGGCTGGCTATATACGTACTAAGGGCAGACTACTAATAGCTCCGCCCAATGATATGATGTGATGTGGGGTGGTCTCACCAGCCAGATACGCGCCTGCATACATGATTGACTGAAATGACTTACTGCAAAGAAACTGCCACAATATCTCACATCCGTAGGCCATGATGTTAAGTTCTGACATGCAGAATAAATTATCCTCCTGTCTCCTGCAACAAACGTCACACAAACACCCACACCCACCCAGATGCATAGCACTGCAAAATACAACTGCAATTATAGATGCCTAAAGATTTTAGCATTACCTGTAGCATTTCCACTATTACATTAAACGGGCATAACAAATAATGAAACAGGCTTACGTGCTGTCTGTGATACAATTCTTCCACCATGTACGCAGCCAAAGTGTGCAATCAGCAGCCCATTATCTTACAGCATCTGCAATTAAAAAGTCATGAACCGCACCTACCTGCCACAGCAAACTGTGACAGGTCCAATATCCCTTAGGACAGGAAAGAAACAGCCAGTCCACGCAACCAATACCAGCACTACATGTCATAATAAATAGTCATGATCATACCTTTAACCTCCATCGGAGTGTACGCACCATTCCAAGACCACATGTACATAGAATCTTTCACTTTTCTCATTATGGCCGAGTTTGATTCAACATTACACATCGCTCACACGAAAACATACATTCGTCATTATACGTTCAAGTGTCTCTTTCGCAACGTTTCTCGATTTTCATTGTTACCTTATCGCTTTCTGCAAACTTCCATAATGACATATCCGCACAAGGCTACTACTTTACATCTAACATCTCACTGCAGCACATTCCTGAAACCAGAAAATTAATAGCCTATCACGCAGTGAAATAAATCTCACTGATGCAGTAATGCACAAAAGCTTCTCAACTGTCATATCCAATTTACTCGCTCACCCACAAAATCCTACCTATCAGTTACCTCTTGCGTACACCTCTCTTCCAGAATTTCCATTTAAATTGACCAACATTTTTTAAGTGTTACTAATGGGTTACACTAAACAACTTGCCACACTGCACCTGTTGGAGAGGAACCAAGCACCTTATCCCACGTTTCAAAACTCCAAAGTTAAAAACAGAAACTAAGTCCTATAGTAACTTAGATCAAAGTAAAAAACTGCAGTCACATGACATACTAATGTCATTTACTGCTTCAAACTCACACACTGGGCAGGCCATCACAACCGCAGATATTCTGCATCCCAGAAACCTGTTGAAGAGAAAATACAAACCCACCCCATAGCAGAAACAAGCAACTACATTTCACCAGTCAATAATTGATCTCCCCATACAGCGAACATAGGTTCTGCAAACAGACATGAATACCTACTGTGCCTTCCGCAACTCCCATCAGTTCATCACAACTGTCCAAAAAAAGCAAATATTCATTGGCTATCCAGCTAACCTGCAATCAGAAAATACCACATACGGCTGGCTATATACGTACTAAGGGCAGACTACTAATAGCTCCGCCCAATGATATGATGTGATGTGGGGTGGTCTCACCAGCCAGATACGCGCCTGCATACATGATTGACTGAAATGACTTACTGCAAAGAAACTGCCACAATATCTCACATCCGAAGGCCATGATGTTAAGTTCTGACATGCAGAATAAATTATCCTCCTGTCTCCTGCAACAAACGTCACACAAACACCCACACCCACCCAGATGCATAGCACTGCAAAATACAACTGCAATTATAGATGCCAAAAGATTTTAGCATTACCTGTAGCATTTCCACTATTACATTAAACGGGCATAACAAATAATGAAACAGGCTTACGTGCTGTCTGTGATACAATTCTTCCACCATGTACGCAGCCAAAGTGTGCAATCAGCAGCCCATTATCTTACAGCATCTGCAATTAAAAAGTCATGAACCGCACCTACCTGCCACAGCAAACTGTGACAGGTCCAATATCCCTTAGGACAGGAAAGAAACAGCCAGTCCACACAACCAATACCAGCACTACATGTCATAATAAATAGTCATGATCATACCTTTAACCTCCATTGGAGTGTACGCACCATTCCAAGACCACATGTACATAGAATCTTTCACTTTTCTCATTATGGCCGAGTTTGATTCAACATTACACATCGCTCACACGAAAACATACATTCGTCATTATACGTTCAAGTGTCTCTTTTGCAACGTTTCTCGATTTTCATTGTTACCTTATCGCTTTCTGCAAACTTCCATAATGACATATCCGCACAAGGCTACTACTTTACATCTAACATCTCACTGCAGCACATTCCTGAAACCAGAAAATTAATAGCCTATCACGCAGTGAACTAAATCTCACTGATGCAGTAATGCACAAAAGCTTCTCAACTGTCATATCCAATTTACTCGCTCACCCACAAAATCCTACCTATCAGTTACCTCTTGCGTAGACCTCTCTTCCAGAATTTCCATTTAAATTGACCAACATTTTTTAAGTGTTACTAATGGGTTACACTAAACAACTTGCCACACTGCACCTGTTGGAGAGGAACCAAGCACCTTATCCCACGTTTCAAAACTCCAAAGTTAAAAACAGAAACTAAGTCCTATAGTAACTTAGATCAAAGTAAAAAACTGCAGTCACATGACATACTAATGTCATTTACTGCTTCAAACTCACACACTGGGCAGGCCATCACAACCGCAGATATTCTGCATCCCAGAAACCTGTTGAAGAGAAAATACAAACCCACCCCATAGCAGAAACAAGCAACTACATTTCACCAGTCAATAATTGATCTCCCGATACAGCGAACATAGGTTCTGCAAACAGACATGGATACCTACTGTGCCTTCCGCAACTCCCATCAGTTCATCACAACTGTCCAAAAAAAGCAAATATTCATTGGCTATCCAGCTAACCTGCAATCAGAAAATACCACATACGGCTGGCTATATACGTACTAAGGGCAGACTACTAATAGCTCCGCCCAATGATAGGATTTGATGTGGGGTGGTCTCACCAGCCAGATACGCGCCTGCATACATGATTGACTGAAATGACTTACTGCAAAGAAACTGCCACAATATCTCACATCCGTAGGCCATGATGTTAAGTTCTGACATGCAGAATAAATTATCCTCCTGTCTCCTGCAACAAACGTCACACAAACACCCACACCCACCCAGATGCATAGCACTGCAAAATACAACTGCAATTATAGATGCCTAAAGATTTTAGCATTACCTGTAGCATTTCCACTATTACATTAAACGGGCATAACAAATAAAGAAACAGGCTTACGTGCTGTCTGTGATACAATTCTTCCACCATGTACGCAGCCAAACTGTGCAATCAGCAGCCCATTATCTTACAGCATCTGCAATTAAAAAGTCATGAACCGCACCTACCTGCCACAGCAAACTGTGACAGGTCCAATATCCCTTAGGACAGGAAAGAAACAGCCAGTCCACGCAACCAATACCAGCACTACATGTCATAATAAATAGTCATGATCATACCTTTAACCTCCATCGGAGTGTACGCACCATTCCAAGACCACATGCACATAGAATCTTTCACTTTTCTCATTATGGCCGAGTTTGATTCAACATTACACATCGCTCACACGAAAGCATACATTCGTCATTATACGTTCAAGTGTCTCTTTCGCAACGTTTCTCGATTTTCATTGTTACCTTATCGCTTTCTGCAAACTTCCATAATGACATATCCGCACAAGGCTACTACTTTACATCTAACATCTCACTGCAGCACATTCCAGAAACCAGAAAATTAATAGCCTATCACGCAGTGAAATAAATCTCACTGATGCAGTAATGCACAAAAGCTTCTCAACTGTCATATCCAATTTACTCGCTCACCCACAAAATCCTACCTATCAGTTACCTCTTGCGTACACCTCTCTTCCAGAATTTCCATTTAAATTTACCAACATTTTTTAAGTGTTACTAATGGGTTACACTAAACAACTTGCCACACTGCACCTGTTGGAGAGGAACCAAGCACCTTATCCCACGTTTCAAAACTCCAAAGTTAAAAACAGAAACTAAGTCCTATAGTAACTTAGATCAAAGTAAAAAACTGCAGTCACATGACATACTAATGTCATTTACTGCTTCAAACTCACACACTGGGCAGGCCATCACAACCGCAGATATTCTGCATCCCAGAAACCTGTTGAAGAGAAAATACAAACCCACCCCATAGCAGAAACAAGCAACTACATTTCACCAGTCAATAATTGATCTCCCGATACAGCGAACATAGGTTCTGCAAACAGACATGAATACCTACTGTGCCTTCCGCAACTCCCATCAGTTCATCACAACTGTCCAAAAAAAGCAAATATTCATTGGCTATCCAGCTAACCTGCAATCAGAAAATACCACATACGGCTGGCTATATACGTACTAAGGGCAGACTACTAATAGCTCCGCCCAATGATAGGATGTGATGTGGGGTGGTCTCACCAGCCAGATACGCGCCTGCATACATGATTGACTGAAATGACTTACTGCAAAGAAACTGCCACAATATCTCACATCCGTAGGCCATGATGTTAAGTTCTGACATGCAGAATAAATTATCCTCCTGTCTCCTGCAACAAACGTCACACAAACACCCACACCCACCCAGATGCATAGCACTGCAAAATACAACTGCAATTATAGATGCCTAAAGATTTTAGCATTACCTGTAGCATTTCCACTATTACATTAAACGGGCATAACAAATAATGAAACAGGCTTACGTGCTGTCTGTGATACAATTCTTCCACCATGTACGCAGCCAAAGTGTGCAATCAGCAGCCCATTATCTTACAGCATCTGCAATTAAAAAGTCATGAACCGCACCTACCTGCCACAGCAAACTGTGACAGGTCCAATATACCTTAGGACAGGAAAGAAACAGCCAGTCCACACAACCAATACCAGCACTACATGTCATAATAAATAGTCATGATCATACCTTTAACCTCCATCGGAGTGTACGCACCATTCCAAGACCACATGTACATAGAATCTTTCACTTTTCTCATTATGGCCGAGTTTGATTCAACATTACACATCGCTCACACGAAAGCATACATTCGTCATTATACGTTCAAGTGTCTCTTTCGCAACGTTTCTCGATTTTCATTGTTACCTTATCGCTTTCTGCAAACTTCCATAATGACATATCCGCACAAGGCTACTACTTTACATCTAACATCTCACTGCAGCACATTCCAGAAACCAGAAAATTAATAGCCCATCACGCAGTGAAATAAATCTCACTGATGCAGTAATGCACAAAAGCTTCTCAACTGTCATATCCAATTTACTCGCTCACCCACAAAATCCTACCTATCAGTTACCTCTTGCGTACACCTCTCTTCCAGAATTTCCATTTAAATTTACCAACATTTTTTAAGTGTTACTAATGGGTTACACTAAACAACTTGCCACACTGCACCTGTTGGAGAGGAACCAAGCACCTTATCCCACGTTTCAAAACTCCAAAGTTAAAAACAGAAACTAAGTCCTATAGTAACTTAGATCAAAGTAAAAAACTGCAGTCACATGACATACTAATGTCATTTACTGCTTCAAACTCACACACTGGGCAGGCCATCACAACCGCAGATATTTTGCATCCCAGAAACCTGTTGAAGAGAAAATACAAACCCACCCCATAGCAGAAACAAGCAACTACATTTCACCAGTCAATAATTGATCTCCCCATACAGCGAACATAGGTTCTGCAAACAGACATGAATACCTACTGTGCCTTCCGCAACTCCCATCAGTTCATCACAACTGTCCAAAAAAAGCAAATATTCATTGGCTATCCAGCTAACCTGCAATCAGAAAATACCACATACGGCTGGCTATATACGTACTAAGGGCAGACTACTAATAGCTCCGCCCAATGATAGGATGTGATGTGGGGTGGTCTCACCAGCCAGATATGCGCCTGCATACATGATTGACTGAAATGACTTACTGCAAAGAAACTGCCACAATATCGCACATCCGTAGGCCATGATGTTAAGTTCTGACATGCAGAATAAATTATCCTCCTGTCTCCTGCAACAAACGTCACACAAACACCCACACCCACCCAGATGCATAGCACTGCAAAATACAACTGCAATTATAGATGCCAAAAGATTTTAGCATTACCTGTAGCATTTCCACTATTACATTAAACGGGCATAACAAATAAAGAAACAGGCTTACGTGCTGTCTGTGATACAATTCTTCCACCATGTACGCAGCCAAACTGTGCAATCAGCAGCCCATTATCTTACAGCATCTGCAATTAAAAAGTCATGAACCGCACCTACCTGCCACAGCAAACTGTGACAGGTCCAATATCCCTTAGGACAGGAAAGAAACAGCCAGTCCACGCAACCAATACCAGCACTACATGTCATAATAAATAGTCATGATCATACCTTTAACCTCCATCGGAGTGTACGCACCATTCCAAGACCACATGTACATAGAATCTTTCACTTTTCTCATTATGGCCGAGTTTGATTCAACATTACACATCGCTCACACGAAAGCATACATTCGTCATTATACGTTCAAGTGTCTCTTTCGCAACGTTTCTCGATTTTCATTGTTACCTTATCGCTTTCTGCAAACTTCCATAATGACATATCCGCACAAGGCTACTACTTTACATCTAACATCTCACTGCAGCACATTCCTGAAACCAGAAAATTAATAGCCTATCACGCAGTGAAATAAATCTCACTGATGCAGTAATGCACAAAAGCTTCTCCACTGTCATATCCAATTTACTCGCTCACCCACAAAATCCTACCTATCAGTTACCTCTTGCGTAGACCTCTCTTCCAGAATTTCCATTTAAATTGACCAACATTTTTTAAGTGTTACTAATGGGTTACACTAAACAACTTGCCACACTGCACCTGTTGGAGAGGAACCAAGCACCTTATCCCACGTTTCAAAACTCCAAAGTTAAAAACAGAAACTAAGTCCTATAGTAACTTAGATCAAAGTAAAAAACTGCAGTCACATGACATACTAATGTCATTTACTGCTTCAAACTCACACACTGGGCAGGCCATCACAACCGCAGATATTCTGCATCCCAGAAACCTGTTGAAGAGAAAATACAAACCCACCCCATAGCAGAAACAAGCAACTACATTTCACCAGTCAATAATTGATCTCCCGATACAGCGAACATAGGTTCTGCAAACAGACATGAATACCTACTGTGCCTTCCGCAACTTCCATCAGTTCATCACAACTGTCCAAAAAAAGCAAATATTCATTGGCTATCCAGCTAACCTGCAATCAGAAAATACCACATACGGCTGGCTATATACGTACTAAGGGCAGACTACTAATAGCTCCGCCCAATGATAGGATGTGATGTGGGGTGGTCTCACCAGCCAGATACGCGCCTGCATACATGATTGACTGAAATGACTTACTGCAAAGAAACTGCCACAATATCTCACATCCGTAGGCCATGATGTTAAGTTCTGACATGCAGAATAAATTATCCTCCTGTCTCCTGCAACAAACGTCACACAAACACCCACACCCACCCAGATGCATAGCACTGCAAAATACAACTGCAATTATAGATGCCTAAAGATTTTAGCATTACCTGTAGCATTTCCACTATTACATTAAACGGGCATAACAAATAATGAAACAGGCTTACGTGCTGTCTGTGATACAATTCTTCCACCATGTACGCAGCCAAACTGTGCAATCAGCAGCCCATTATCTTACAGCATCTGCAATTAAAAAGTCATGAACCGCAACTACCTGCCACAGCAAACTGTGACAGGTCCAATATCCCTTAGGACAGGAAAGAAGCAGCCAGTCCACACAACCAATACCAGCACTACATGTCATAATAAATAGTCATGATCATACCTTTAACCTCCATCGGAGTGTACGCACCATTCCAAGACCACATGTACATAGAATCTTTCACTTTTCTCATTATGGCCGAGTTTGATTCAACATTACACATCGCTCACACGAAAACATACATTCGTCATTATACGCTCAAGTGTCTCTTTCGCAACGTTTCTCGATTTTCATTGTTACCTTATCGCTTTCTGCAAACTTCCATAATGACATATCCGCACAAGGCTACTACTTTACATCTAACATCTCACTGCAGCACATTCCTGAAACCAGAAAATTAATAGCCTATCACGCAGTGAACTAAATCTCACTGATGCAGTAATGCACAAAAGCTTCTCAACTGTCATATCCAATTTACTCGCTCACCCACAAAATCCTACCTATCAGTTACCTCTTGCGTAGACCTCTCTTCCAGAATTTCCATTTAAATTGACCAACATTTTTTAAGTGTTACTAATGGGTTACACTAAACAACTTGCCACACTGCACCTGTTGGAGAGGAACCAAGCACCTTATCCCACGTTTCAAAACTCCAAAGTTAAAAACAGAAACTAAGTCCTATAGTAACTTAGATCAAAGTAAAAAACTGCAGTCACATGACATACTAATGTCATTTACTGCTTCAAACTCACACACTGGGCAGGCCATCACAACCGCAGATATTCTGCATCCCAGAAACCTGTTGAAGAGAAAATACAAACCCACCCCATAGCAGAAACAAGCAACTACATTTCACCAGTCAATAATTGATCTCCCGATACAGCGAACATAGGTTCTGCAAACAGACATGGATACCTACTGTGCCTTCCGCAACTCCCATCAGTTCATCACAACTGTCCAAAAAAAGCAAATATTCATTGGCTATCCAGCTAACCTGCAATCAGAAAATACCACATACGGCTGGCTATATACGTACTAAGGGCAGACTACTAATAGCTCCGCCCAAAGATAGGATTTGATGTGGGGTGGTCTCACCAGCCAGATACGCGCCTGTATACATGATTGACTGAAATGACTTACTGCAAAGAAACTGCCACAATATCTCACATCCGTAGGCCATGATGTTAAGTTCTGACATGCAGAATAAATTATCCTCCTGTCTCCTGCAACAAACGTCACACAAACACCCACACCCACCCAGATGCATAGCACTGCAAAATACAACTGCAATTATAGATGCCAAAAGATTTTAGCATTACCTGTAGCATTTCCACTATTACATTAAACGGGCATAACAAATAAAGAAACAGGCTTACGTGCTGTCTGTGATACAATTCTTCCACCATGTACGCAGCCAAACTGTGCAATCAGCAGCCCATTATCTTACAGCATCTGCAATTAAAAAGTCATGAACCGCACCTACCTGCCACAGCAAACTGTGACAGGTCCAATATCACTTAGGACAGGAAAGAAACAGCCAGTCCACGCAACCAATACCAGCACTACATGTCATAATAAATAGTCATGATCATACCTTTAACCTCCATCGGAGTGTACGCACCATTCCAAGACCACATGTACATAGAATCTTTCACTTTTCTCATTATGGCCGAGTTTGATTCAACATTACACATCGCTCACACGAAAGCATACATTCGTCATTATACGTTCAAGTGTCTCTTTCGCAACGTTTCTCGATTTTCATTGTTACCTTATCGCTTTCTGCAAACTTCCATAATGACATATCCGCACAAGGCTACTACTTTACATCTAACATCTCACTGCAGCACATTCCTGAAACCAGAAAATTAATAGCCTATCACGCAGTGAAATAAATCTCACTGATGCAGTAATGCACAAAAGCTTCTCCACTGTCATATCCAATTTACTCGCTCACCCACAAAATCCTACCTATCAGTTACCTCTTGCGTAGACCTCTCTTCCAGAATTTCCATTTAAATTGACCAACATTTTTTAAGTGTTACTAATGGGTTACACTAAACAACTTGCCACACTGCACCTGTTGGAGAGGAACCAAGCACCTTATCCCACGTTTCAAAACTCCAAAGTTAAAAACAGAAACTAAGTCCTATAGTAACTTAGATCAAAGTAAAAAACTGCAGTCACATGACATACTAATGTCATTTACTGCTTCAAACTCACACACTGGGCAGGCCATCACAACCGCAGATATTCTGCATCCCAGAAACCTGTTGAAGAGAAAATACAAACCCACCCCATAGCAGAAACAAGCAACTACATTTCACCAGTCAATAATTGATCTCCCGATACAGCGAACATAGGTTCTGCAAACAGACATGAATACCTACTGTGCCTTCCGCAACTTCCATCAGTTCATCACAACTGTCCAAAAAAAGCAAATATTCATTGGCTATCCAGCTAACCTGCAATCAGAAAATACCACATACGGCTGGCTATATACGTACTAAGGGCAGACTACTAATAGCTCCGCCCAATGATAGGATGTGATGTGGGGTGGTCTCACCAGCCAGATACGCGCCTGCATACATGATTGACTGAAATGACTTACTGCAAAGAAACTGCCACAATATCTCACATCCGTAGGCCATGATGTTAAGTTCTGACATGCAGAATAAATTATCCTCCTGTCTCCTGCAACAAACGTCACACAAACACCCACACCCACCCAGATGCATAGCACTGCAAAATACAACTGCAATTATAGATGCCTAAAGATTTTAGCATTACCTGTAGCATTTCCACTATTACATTAAACGGGCATAACAAATAATGAAACAGGCTTACGTGCTGTCTGTGATACAATTCTTCCACCATGTACGCAGCCAAACTGTGCAATCAGCAGCCCATTATCTTACAGCATCTGCAATTAAAAAGTCATGAACCGCAACTACCTGCCACAGCAAACTGTGACAGGTCCAATATCCCTTAGGACAGGAAAGAAGCAGCCAGTCCACACAACCAATACCAGCACTACATGTCATAATAAATAGTCATGATCATACCTTTAACCTCCATCGGAGTGTACGCACCATTCCAAGACCACATGTACATAGAATCTTTCACTTTTCTCATTATGGCCGAGTTTGATTCAACATTACACATCGCTCACACGAAAACATACATTCGTCATTATACGCTCAAGTGTCTCTTTCGCAACGTTTCTCGATTTTCATTGTTACCTTATCGCTTTCTGCAAACTTCCATAATGACATATCCGCACAAGGCTACTACTTTACATCTAACATCTCACTGCAGCACATTCCTGAAACCAGAAAATTAATAGCCTATCACGCAGTGAACTAAATCTCACTGATGCAGTAATGCACAAAAGCTTCTCAACTGTCATATCCAATTTACTCGCTCACCCACAAAATCCTACCTATCAGTTACCTCTTGCGTAGACCTCTCTTCCAGAATTTCCATTTAAATTGACCAACATTTTTTAAGTGTTACTAATGGGTTACACTAAACAACTTGCCACACTGCACCTGTTGGAGAGGAACCAAGCACCTTATCCCACGTTTCAAAACTCCAAAGTTAAAAACAGAAACTAAGTCCTATAGTAACTTAGATCAAAGTAAAAAACTGCAGTCACATGACATACTAATGTCATTTACTGCTTCAAACTCACACACTGGGCAGGCCATCACAACCGCAGATATTCTGCATCCCAGAAACCTGTTGAAGAGAAAATACAAACCCACCCCATAGCAGAAACAAGCAACTACATTTCACCAGTCAATAATTGATCTCCCGATACAGCGAACATAGGTTCTGCAAACAGACATGGATACCTACTGTGCCTTCCGCAACTCCCATCAGTTCATCACAACTGTCCAAAAAAAGCAAATATTCATTGGCTATCCAGCTAACCTGCAATCAGAAAATACCACATACGGCTGGCTATATACGTACTAAGGGCAGACTACTAATAGCTCCGCCCAAAGATAGGATTTGATGTGGGGTGGTCTCACCAGCCAGATACGCGCCTGTATACATGATTGACTGAAATGACTTACTGCAAAGAAACTGCCACAATATCTCACATCCGTAGGCCATGATGTTAAGTTCTGACATGCAGAATAAATTATCCTCCTGTCTCCTGCAACAAACGTCACACAAACACCCACACCCACCCAGATGCATAGCACTGCAAAATACAACTGCAATTATAGATGCCAAAAGATTTTAGCATTACCTGTAGCATTTCCACTATTACATTAAACGGGCATAACAAATAAAGAAACAGGCTTACGTGCTGTCTGTGATACAATTCTTCCACCATGTACGCAGCCAAACTGTGCAATCAGCAGCCCATTATCTTACAGCATCTGCAATTAAAAAGTCATGAACCGCACCTACCTGCCACAGCAAACTGTGACAGGTCCAATATCACTTAGGACAGGAAAGAAACAGCCAGTCCACGCAACCAATACCAGCACTACATGTCATAATAAATAGTCATGATCATACCTTTAACCTCCATCGGAGTGTACGCACCATTCCAAGACCACATGTACATAGAATCTTTCACTTTTCTCATTATGGCAGAGTTTGATTCAACATTACACATCGCTCACACGAAAGCATACATTCGTCATTATACGTTCAAGTGTCTCTTTCGCAACGTTTCTCGATTTTCATTGTTACCTTATCGCTTTCTGCAAACTTCCATAATGACATATCCGCACAAGGCTACTACTTTACATCTAACATCTCACTGCAGCACATTCCTGAAACCAGAAAATTAATAGCCTATCACGCAGTGAAATAAATCTCACTGATGCAGTAATGCACAAAAGCTTCTCCACTGTCATATCCAATTTACTCGCTCACCCACAAAATCCTACCTATCAGTTACCTCTTGCGTAGACCTCTCTTCCAGAATTTCCATTTAAATTGACCAACATTTTTTAAGTGTTACTAATGGGTTACACTAAACAACTTGCCACACTGCACCTGTTGGAGAGGAACCAAGCACCTTATCCCACGTTTCAAAACTCCAAAGTTAAAAACAGAAACTAAGTCCTATAGTAACTTAGATCAAAGTAAAAAACTGCAGTCACATGACATACTAATGTCATTTACTGCTTCAAACTCACACACTGGGCAGGCCATCACAACCGCAGATATTCTGCATCCCAGAAACCTGTTGAAGAGAAAATACAAACCCACCCCATAGCAGAAACAAGCAACTACATTTCACCAGTCAATAATTGATCTCCCGATACAGCGAACATAGGTTCTGCAAACAGACATGAATACCTACTGTGCCTTCCGCAACTTCCATCAGTTCATCACAACTGTCCAAAAAAAGCAAATATTCATTGGCTATCCAGCTAACCTGCAATCAGAAAATACCACATACGGCTGGCTATATACGTACTAAGGGCAGACTACTAATAGCTCCGCCCAATGATAGGATGTGATGTGGGGTGGTCTCACCAGCCAGATACGCGCCTGCATACATGATTGACTGAAATGACTTACTGCAAAGAAACTGCCACAATATCTCACATCCGTAGGCCATGATGTTAAGTTCTGACATGCAGAATAAATTATCCTCCTGTCTCCTGCAACAAACGTCACACAAACACCCACACCCACCCAGATGCATAGCACTGCAAAATACAACTGCAATTATAGATGCCTAAAGATTTTAGCATTACCTGTAGCATTTCCACTATTACATTAAACGGGCATAACAAATAATGAAACAGGCTTACGTGCTGTCTGTGATACAATTCTTCCACCATGTACGCAGCCAAACTGTGCAATCAGCAGCCCATTATCTTACAGCATCTGCAATTAAAAAGTCATGAACCGCAACTACCTGCCACAGCAAACTGTGACAGGTCCAATATCCCTTAGGACAGGAAAGAAGCAGCCAGTCCACACAACCAATACCAGCACTACATGTCATAATAAATAGTCATGATCATACCTTTAACCTCCATCGGAGTGTACGCACCATTCCAAGACCACATGTACATAGAATCTTTCACTTTTCTCATTATGGCCGAGTTTGATTCAACATTACACATCGCTCACACGAAAACATACATTCGTCATTATACGCTCAAGTGTCTCTTTCGCAACGTTTCTCGATTTTCATTGTTACCTTATCGCTTTCTGCAAACTTCCATAATGACATATCCGCACAAGGCTACTACTTTACATCTAACATCTCACTGCAGCACATTCCTGAAACCAGAAAATTAATAGCCTATCACGCAGTGAACTAAATCTCACTGATGCAGTAATGCACAAAAGCTTCTCAACTGTCATATCCAATTTACTCGCTCACCCACAAAATCCTACCTATCAGTTACCTCTTGCGTAGACCTCTCTTCCAGAATTTCCATTTAAATTGACCAACATTTTTTAAGTGTTACTAATGGGTTACACTAAACAACTTGCCACACTGCACCTGTTGGAGAGGAACCAAGCACCTTATCCCACGTTTCAAAACTCCAAAGTTAAAAACAGAAACTAAGTCCTATAGTAACTTAGATCAAAGTAAAAAACTGCAGTCACATGACATACTAATGTCATTTACTGCTTCAAACTCACACACTGGGCAGGCCATCACAACCGCAGATATTCTGCATCCCAGAAACCTGTTGAAGAGAAAATACAAACCCACCCCATAGCAGAAACAAGCAACTACATTTCACCAGTCAATAATTGATCTCCCGATACAGCGAACATAGGTTCTGCAAACAGACATGGATACCTACTGTGCCTTCCGCAACTCCCATCAGTTCATCACAACTGTCCAAAAAAAGCAAATATTCATTGGCTATCCAGCTAACCTGCAATCAGAAAATACCACATACGGCTGGCTATATACGTACTAAGGGCAGACTACTAATAGCTCCGCCCAAAGATAGGATTTGATGTGGGGTGGTCTCACCAGCCAGATACGCGCCTGTATACATGATTGACTGAAATGACTTACTGCAAAGAAACTGCCACAATATCTCACATCCGTAGGCCATGATGTTAAGTTCTGACATGCAGAATAAATTATCCTCCTGTCTCCTGCAACAAACGTCACACAAACACCCACACCCACCCAGATGCATAGCACTGCAAAATACAACTGCCATTATAGATGCCTAAAGATTTTAGCATTACCTGTAGCATAACAAATAATGAAAGAGGCTTACTTGCTGTCTGCGATACAATTCTTCCAACATGTGTGCAGCGGAAGTTTGGCACCTTTAGCGTACAGTATGTGCTATTAGATTCTTATACCATGCCTAGTCGCCAAATTTGTAATTTGACCTTCAGAAGGGAAATTTGGTTAAGGAAATTGCACATATAATCCTCACCTCGATTAATTTCATATTTCCTACAATGTTTTCTGCCCCCAACTCTTGTATTGGAGTATTGCAAATTGACTGTGTTTTTTACATTCTATAAGTTTTGTCAGCCAGATCTCCATGCAGCCATACTCCTCAATAGATTCAGTTCCATTACTAGCACTTTTGCCTCTTCTACTTGTTTTGCCAATGAAACAGCCTTCAGTTTGACTTCTCTAAAATTAATTGAGAGTGTACCCAGTTTAAGTTGTTCATAATATTCATTTAGTTGAAAATCTTAAAATTGTCCAAATTACTTATTCTTTACCGAATCGTAAGTAGACAACTTACACTGATTAGTGTGTGATTTATCTGTAAAGTTTCCTCTTAAATCATGTGACAACACCGATATTAGTGATACTTGCGTGTAAATTTATTGTACATTAGCCCGTAAGTCTTGTTTCCCCACTATCTTACCTGCACTCCACACTGGCTAGTGAATACGGAACTACATGCTTCAATTACTTGCATAGGCCAAATGTCTTAGTGTTTCCCTTGCCCAGTGAATGCAGTTTTTCAGTCTCCTACCGTACATTTTTCCCACTAACCTAAGTAGCATGTATGTTGTGTATCAGTCTATAGACAGTATAGGAATAATTTGCAGTAATTGATAATCAAGTAAATCTGTATTACTTTATTTGGTAAAGTGACTTTACAACTACGCTTTGTCTAGTTTTTGCTGTTCTTAGTGTTGGAACTGTAATAATTGGAGGACTGTCATTTAGTTACTGATTTCTCATAGCAATTTACGAAACTTGCTTATCAATGTGTTTCCATTTGATGGGCAGCAAGTAGAATTCTTGAAGTAACACGAGGTGAAGGAATTACATCAGAAGTTGAAAATGAACTTCATTGCACCTGCAAAGGGTAGAGGTATTTTTGTAATTGCCGCAAAAGGTTGCTTTGACAGCCAACATACTTCAAAGGCCCATTTAAATTGAAGTGTGGATAGCACTATCATCACGGCAATAGTAGTAATTGTCATATTAGGTGCACACTAATTTATTTCCTAGCTACATGCTTCTTAAACCAACTACCTGTGAAGGTATCTTTGTCACAATGTAATCTAGACCCATGTATATGCCCTATGCTTTGGTTTTCTATCAGGCATGTGGGTCAGTAAATGATGTAACTGTGGTAACTGGAGAACTTTGACAAGGGTGTTGTTCTATATTAAGACACTAGCAAAGTTACTGAAATAAGTACATTACAGTGACAAGCAGACCCTTTGTCCTAAGAATTACACTGCATGCATCCCTTTATACCATTTCTACTTGCATGAATATTTTCAAAGGAAAAGATGCAGAGCTTTAACACACTGACTTCCGTGTGGCCGCCAGCAGGCACAGCAATACATTATGTTGTGTGGCCAGCGGCGACCACATGCCACTTGGTGCAAGTTTCCAATACAGGCACAGATATGCGAGACATATACCTCGGGTCAATGTGCCCCGAAATATACACACATCATTCCAAGAGTCTATCAGTTTAGCCCTGGTCACCATGCCCGGCATGGAAGTGAAATATCCATTGCTAAGCACACATCATCCAACATGTTAAGCCGCAAAGAAACTAAGTACACTTATCCCAACTAATTCATTGTTTCTATGTGACATTGTAATTAGTGAACTGAAGCAAGAAAGACCTCTGAGTGTTAAACACTGGCACTTACGAACGGGCATGTGCAATGCTCTGTTCTTTGATCAAATTATTTGGGAAGGAAGAGAACATCGAGGTAATACTAAATATTATCATCAGTTCTGTTTAACCCTATACAGAACAAAATTTCTACAGTATGTTTGCCTAAGTGTACTTGTGTCTGTGTAAATGTGTGGGTGTATGTGCATTTATTTACCCTCCATTTTTCCCCCCCAAGGTAAGTCTTTCCTGTCCCGGGATTGGAATGGCTCCTTACCCCCTTCCTTAAAACCCTCATTTCCTTTTCCCTCTCCTTCCCTTCTGCCTGATGAAGCAGCTAGGCTGCGAAAGCTAGCATTTGTGTGTGTGTGTGTGTGTGTGTGTGTGTGTGTGTGTGTGTGTTTGTTTGTTTATTTGTTGCCATTACTGCCTGTGCCCCTTCGCCTGGTAAGTGTACTTTTTTTTACGTATATTTCTAATAATTTAGTCGCTTTCATCTGTATGCAGTAAGAAAAAGCTTTATTCACAAATATGTAAGGTATGAAGATGAGTAGGAAAACTTGTCTCTCAATATTTCAATAGTGTATTATTAATATGCCGCTTGACACAGTGATGTCCATTAAATATCTAGGAATGGAACAAGCAACATGGAATGGAACAAGCATGCGAGGACAGTCATGGTTAATGTGGATGGTAGACTTGCACTTTTTGAGAGAATTTTGGGAGAATGTGGTTTATCCGTAAGAGAGACCACATATAAAATGCTTGTGCATCGCTGTATTACTGAAGTGTTTGGGACCACTATCACATTCGTTTAAAAGAAGTCAGAAGCAATACAGAGGTGGGCTGCTAAAAACCGTCTTATGCCAAGAAAGGTATACAATTACTATTTGTTACTATCAAGCAGTGTCAGCAGATGCTGCCAACAAGAGTGTTTCAACACTACCAAAACTGGGATGGAGAAGAATTTCAGCAGCGCAAAAACCAAACCCATATTTTTGGGTCATCTGAGTTGTAAATGCACATTAATCCTGTTTTCTAGCTCTGACAGCTGATAGGAGCACCACTTACAGGATGATTGCCAGTATTGTGGTCAAATTTACACTGTATATGAAAGACAATGCCACCAACTTTTCACTATATTAGAATGTGCTGAACACCAGGCATATGCCTATTTAATAACATGTTTTCACCTTTTACAACAATATTACTTTCATTTAACTATTAGTTTTGTTTTGCTGCAGATTTGAAGATGGTCACAACTGACTGCTAAGCGTAGAGAAAATTGGCATTCTTGGAACACTTCTTAGAGTGGTGCAGCCTGTTTCCTTGAAATTAATTATATCGAGTATTGAACCATCTGCTTACAAGCGATGATCAATACCTGAGTTTGAATGCCTGAAGACAAAATATTTTCACCTATTCTGAATCTTTCACCACACACTATGTATGTGACATTTTGCAATGCACATATTATGGAACTATTATAGGATTTTTTTGTACGAGTAAGTATTTCGAAAAGTGCCACCAATTTCTTATAATGACGTTTACACAAATGCTAAAATAGTTTTAAGACCACTACTTTTATTTCCAAGCAAGCAAATAACTATTTTACTTTCTAAGAGTTACAGTATGTACAATGAGAGACAAGAAGATTACCCGACAATTTTAGGTCCTAGAACAGCGCATCTCGCATGTCCAAGCTCATAAGTGTAAGTGTTGCCAACTCCAGCTGTCTGTGCAGCTTCAGCTTGCTGTTTACATCATCAAATAGAAGCAATACCATAGTTAAGTTAGAGTATGCACCAAGATTCATAGCAGCTTAACTAACATATCAATTTTTTGGGAAACATTTGAACATGTAGAAATGGTTGAGGTACAAGAATTCCATGTAGGTACATTTATTACAACAAACCGCTTGTCACACTTTTATTGGGGAAGAGGATAGGCTGACAGCTTATGAACGGAACTGGTGAGCATTCAAATTCCACTGGTGTGTATTTTTAGACCTCTTGCAGGTAATGTTTTAAATATTAATTCACTAAAATTGTGCAATTGTAGGCTTTTGTAAAAGATTACATATTGTAACCACATCTTTAATCAGACATGTTCATAGATTCTGTGCCTCAAAAGAACCACACTGTACTTGATACCAATGGCATGTGGACTAAATACTTAAGATATTTGTAGCCTACATTATTTTAACACGTTCGCTGCGGTCTCCTGTCGGGCCGACAACGCTCTAGGCGGTCGCCTGTAAGTGCATGTCCACTGAAATCGTATCCCTGCGAAACCTGTAATATTGAAAGCTAATATAGCGTCTGAACAAAAGGTGGTGCTAGATATAGAAATACAAGTTCGTTTTAGCTGCGTGCTGATGTGATAAATGCTGCAAGCTGTCTGACGCTTCATATGCTTTTATTGCAAACAATTCTAACAGCGCCTCCGATTTATTGACTTTATTGCAAACTACGCGATTTATTTTATTTTCTTAATGAAGCATGTTAAAGTCTGAAAACACCAAAAGGTTTATCAGAGAAAAATGAACAAGTCTCATCTGCAATGTGGTGCAATGGAAACCCAATCCCCTACAACAAATAAGTTTGCAAGGTTTTTTTAGCAAACCACTAAAGACAAAAACAACTGCAGACAGTAAAATGTGATATTTTTGTGTGGTTTGTACTAACATAAGTGCACAGCCGAACAACCTAAACTGAATACTCAGCTAGCAAATGTGCCGCTTATAAGTGTCGGTAGCTCTGGAGCGTTTATCGCGGAAACACTTGGAAGAGTCACAGCAAACATGTCAAAGAGGTCATACCAATATCAACATCCAAGAAAGATTTTTATTTTTATGAGAGGATATATGAATAACACCCTCCAAAGAGGTTTACGTTTTGAAACTGAAAATCAGTAATTAGTTATTTGCTAAAGAGAATACTGAATAAAGTAAAACCAATATAATTTAATAACAAAATTTAACTAAACCTTAGCACTGTGATAAAAAAAGAAATGAAAAAGGCTTTGCTGGCATCTGATCCACACCATTTAACACTTTCTGTGGTTGACACTATCCTACAATGAGCACGGACGCTTATAAGCGTGAGCCACAGTGAAAGTGTTAAAACATTGGCTGCCACCAGCCACAGCAGGCAGTTCTGGCATGCCTCTGAAGTCATGATGGCAGTTAACATGTGAACCTGGAAGGCCAACACTAACAATACACGACCTATCTTTTTTTTATTAGTCTAAGGGTGGAATAGTCCTCTCACAGTTTAACGAATATTAACACGCCAGTGCTGCCGACGCTTATAAGCGTTTTTGCGATCAACATGCCAGTGCAGGTAATGCCTATAAGCGGCGCCATCACTAGCTTAGTACTCCGTTTAGTTTCTTTGGTTGTGCAGTCTTGCTAGTACAAGCCACCAAAAACTATCACGTAACATTTTCCTGTCTGCAGATGTGTGTTTTCATCTTCAGTGGTTTGCTATAAAAACATCGCCTTTACACCTTGCAAATCTGTTATATGGGATTGTGTTTCCATAGCACCACATTGCAGATGAGACCTGCATTTTTCTCCATTTGATAAACCTTTTGATGTTTTCCGACTAATTCTTTCCCAATTAAGTGGATTTATCGCTTGTTTGAATTTCATTTTCTTTCTAGTGTGCAATAATATCAATAAATCAGAGGCGTCGTTAGAATTGTTTGCAATAAATGCATATGACGCTTATAAGTGTCAGCTTGCAGCATTAATCACATAATCGGCATGTAGGGAAAGCATACATTCATTTCTATATCTAGCACCACCTCTTGTGCAGACATTCACCTTCAGTATTACAGGCTTTGCAGGGGTCTGATCTCAGCTCTCAGTGCACTTACGCTTACAGGCGTCCACCTAGAGTGTTAGCGGATCTCACTGGTGACCGCAGCGAACGTGTTAAACTGGAAATAACATAATGGAAGGCACAGCCACTCGGTATACTGCACGTAAAGACTTTGTTAATTATGCCTATCTGCTGACACTTGGCTGGACACTATGAATTCACTATGTGGCAGTCTAATTTCAAATACAAGCAGCAATTTTCAACAGTTTTACTACCCATCTTTTCTCTCTTACCTGCACAGATCTAAAAGTTGACTCCAGTGGTACCCAAACTAGCACCCTTTGTATTTGTAAACCACCAGCCTATCCACTCAGCCAATGAAACATTTAAGAGGGGGTTCATTGTAAATCTACCCATGTGAAGTTCTAATACCTCAAAAGCTAGGCTCTCTAATAACATTGTCCAAAATAAACTAGAATTCAGTGGGGTAAGAGCAACCACATTTTGGCATAGTTCAACTTTTGACACCAAATTGCCAACTTGTTATTGAAGATATTGTGAAATAGCTCATGCTTTTAAACAATATACATTTTGTTTTTGAAAAAAGAAATATGGCCAAGAAATTTTTCAAAATATTGTGAGGTTACACTTGCCCCATGGTTCGGGACAAGTGTACCTCTGCATTGTACCCTTACAGAGCATTGTAAAAGAGACTTGGGGTAAGTGTCCTCATTGCCCAATGTTTCCTGAATTTGAGGATTTTTAAATTATTAAAATATCTCAAATTCTACTTTTTTGCACACACTTTTTTGTATATTATGAAACAAAACTTAAGCTAAACTAAAAAATAGGTTTTAGCCTAAACCACAAAACACTGAAAAGAATGCTTCATAGAGGATTTGGTTTAGGCCAGTAATTTATTAGATTAAACTCTACAAAAGTAATATTTTTTCATTACTAGGCAATTTAACAAAATAATATCAAGGGAAAAGAAAAGTTCAGTCATTTTTCATGGTAATTGAACTGAAGTTGTCGGCAATGTGTTTAATGCTAATTCAACTTATATTCACACTTAGGCCCTAACTATTATTTAGTCACTGAATGTTGTCTGAATCAAATTTAACACCAAACATCAGGTCTCCCCTGCTACCCGAAGTAGGCTCGGGCAGTGCTGAAATGACAAGAGGATGGAACTTATGCTTAATCTCTTCTATCAAGCCAGTAGAATGTTGTGCCATGTTTTGTCTTATTTTTTGCATCTGAGGAACATCACTTCTCAATCTCTTAAATCACCAATTTTTGTTAACTGCCCTGGTTACACTTGCCCCACATGAGATAAAAGTTGGGGGAAGTGTAACCATTCATGGCATACCAAGAGCTTCAACAGTAGAGTAAAACTGTCTCATATTTGAAATTATCAGGCAAAAGTAAGTTTGTAACCAAAAATTGTGAAGTTTTCTTTAATACTGCAAAAATGACACGACCAAATTCTGAGCATGTCACTCGCTCAGAGTGAAAATTTAGACAATTCAAGTCCAAAACTTAATTATCAATTCATCTCAAATTTGACCAATTATGGTTAAATATAACAAAGAAAGGAGTAAATTAAGATGTGGCAGACCAGAGGTAAAAATACAGCTTCCTGAAGGCACCATAAGCCGTGTTTACACTAACCCCACTTCACCCTATACACAAGTTAAGCTACTACAAATCTTGAGATATTGTATCTTAACTATTATATTGCTTCTATATGACAATGTAAACACGAAGTGGACGCTATTAAAATCACTGAAGTTGGCAACACATGCACTTTGGAACTAGGGCATCCGCAAGACTCCGTTCTTTGACGATATTATTTAGGCAAAGTAATATGCATGACCCCCCATTGTGCACAAATGGGTACATTTTGGCATAGTGGACCACTTTAATGTAATGCTTCACTAAAAATGTTTAAAGAAATTCATCTGGAAATGCCTTTTACTTGGGTGGTTTAGATTATCCCATAAAAACGGTTACTACTTACCTGGCACTTACCTCATTTGTATCCACACATGTAATCTTTCTGCATATATGTTAGTACTGCCTTCATCACCAGTGCATTATCTTTGTAATTACAGTAATCTAAGAAATGTTCACTCTTCACCTTTGAAATTAAGGAAACATGAACACACTATGAGTAAGAACGATCAACATTGGCTTACTTATGCATAGCTCAAATTCAGATACCTCCCATTAAAGCTATGAGCACAGTGTTGTGCATATAAGCAAAGAAAAGGCAGCAGGTATTAAATGTGATTGGCCTTTTGGTGTTTTTCCAACAATACCTTTACATTGTGTTTGTGTGGTATACAATTTAATGTGTAAAATTTTTTACATTCTCAGGTGTTAAAGTTATCTTAGAATCACTGTTTCAAACCACAGTTGTTGCTACTTTTGGTCTGGGTATTTTGGAAAGAATATTTGTTGTAAGTGTATATAATTGTTTTGGTGTAAGTGAATTAAATTTTGATCACAGTATGCAGTGTGAAAAGGTAATGGTTTGCAACTTTTTGAAACTCACATTTATATAAAACTGCTCCAAGGAGTGCAATAAAAGAGTAATTTCTGATACTAATGTGAACACCTTTGTTAAAAGCTTCTAACACTGGTGAAACATTTAATCATGAGAGGACCCTTCATATAATAGACAAAGCTGCACCAAAATAGGATTTGCTTGCTCGTGATAGTTTACAATGTTCCCCTAAGGATGATAGAAGAGGAACTGAAAAAACAGAAAAAGACACGAATTGCATTACTTCCCACGAGTCAGTGAAATAAGAGTGGAACTAACAAGATAAATCATTTTCGAAAGATACTAAATTGCTGGCAGGTACAATGAAGATATTTGAGATCAAAATGTGGACAAAGTAGGAAGCAAAGCCAGCTGTTGAGAGTTTTAATAGGGTTTCTTGGTAACTACCACTATACTGGTGCCATTATATATAAAAAACCATCAAATTATTTGTCCCAAATGGGACAAAAATGAACATCTGTGTCCATGATCAGCTAATGTTTTTAAAAAATAAACCAACTGATTTTATTAAAGCAGTCCTGGATATTATCCTGCAGTCAGATGGACTTTCTTAACAGTTCACCAGACCACAGCACATCAGCCTGGAATACTAAAGTTTAACAGTTCAGCAATGAAAATATACATTTTTACTCTAGGACCACAGTACCAGTTAACCACAACATGGGCACCTATTTCTATCACAGTGTTTAACACAATTAAAAAATACTTTACATTTTCGCAACAAAATTTAAGAAAATACCTATACAGTGAACACCATTCCCCTAATAATTTTTTTTCAGCACCTTTTCTGTACTAGTCAATATCACATTTGAACAATGTTCACAAAATTTCTACAGAACTTTAATACAGATATAGCTAAAATGAACTCCGTCTAACATTGCTGATGAAAATGAATCCACAATACCCTACATAGCTAATGCATTTTCATAACCAAGGCAGGGGCTTAGCATTCTGCGTGTGAATTACTAAATTTCTTGAACACTATACCAGTATTATGCCCATTACAAACAAGTAAGGTACACTTCAGACACCTAACCTACACAAACACATGGCTTCAGAAGTATTGGATGCATTGTTCCAGCATCTATAGGAATGTTATATGTATATTAGCCCCCCCCCCCCAATTTGTTCACCATTGTGTATTTCACATAAATCAATTTTATTTTTCATGTCTAAGTAGTATTTGCTTGTAAAGGGTATGACTAGTTTTTGTTCAAAATTTCACTCCCAATTTCAAGTTTCCAGGCAATGAAACCAAATATATAGGCCTATTAAGATACACATGTTCACACTGTACGAGCATCCCACTTACCAAAGTGTTACCACTGCATAGCTGACAACCAAATGGAAACTCATTTCTGTTAAATACTGGACTATACCACTTCTTTCCATACCTGTATAATGTAGAAAAGACATCTTACCCTGATACATATTATGGTACTGCCATTACAACAGGCAGACTGCTTTGAGTTGTCAACATTTAATTCAAAGTTAACATAAAGAGAAATTGAACTGAATGCATTTGCCAAAGCACCGATTAACAGACAGGTAGATCTAGACAGCCTTCGATATTAAGCTGTCTAGTCCATCACACATGATGCCTTACAACACACTAACTCAATGACAATTACTATTACACATGCCTGTGCTACACCTATTTGCTGAGTAGCAATATCTGCCCGTTCCATTCCACATATTTGCAACTGCAAGGAAGATATGAGTAAGTTAACAATGCTCCACCCTCACAAAATGTAATATCTATATTATTAAGAGACTTGCAAAATATCCAGGGCTAACAACTTTTTTTGATCATTGAAAGATCTACAAATCCACCTGAAATTCATAATGGATCAAAAATGTAGCTTCACTGCACACTTACCTTTATTTGGGACTGTCTACGGCCAAATTACTGCATTAGTCAACTGTGTCCCACAGCATTTAAGTCAGACCACGTAGATTACTACTGTGAAGCACCTTTCTGCATGCTACACCGGTCCTTGATTCACTGAATTAACAGCAGTACAGGTACATACATTTATGCTTTTCCAAAACCCCAGGCACCTTAACTATCATAACAGCAATAAAATCAATGATAAAACATGAAACCCAAGATATGAGAAGTATTTGAACATCAAAATTCAACCAAAGAGCAAAAAATGCTGCACAATCAAGACTATGTAAACAGGCCCTGCCTGTACACCTACAGGAACAAAAGACTAAGATTAGGCATCTACAGTGTAGACCTGACGAAAATGAGAAATCACACTTGACAATGTGTAAACATGGCTATGAAATGCCCTCTTAAGAACTTCTCAATGTTATCCAACACTAATATCAAACCCATCTTTTATATATATTATAAACACCTCTGCTGAATAAAGAATCTAAGAAATCATGAGAAGATTTATGCAGACTAAATATGGCACTCATGTTGAAATCATGTTAAATAATGGGTCCACTTATCTGGAAAGCATCAATTCTAAATGCTTTGCCAGGAAATTGCAGACAGTGAAGACCAATTTAAACTTTGAGCATCTCAAATCTACAGCCACCTCATTACAGTGACTTCAAGATAAATACAACTGTTTTCCAGACATACTACCGCCCCCCCCCCCACACACACAAAATGTTACAATAGTAACATATTACAAAACAGGCCCTTACAAATATTGATTAAAAAAATTGTTGATAGTATTAGGTAGAACTGGTTGGCTTCCAGTGAGAAAAACCCTGAGAGAATTTAACAAGAATTGGACAAACTAGGTCTGCTTAAGACTGTTGTATCAAACAAGAGTGCACCCTCAATCTAAAATTACTTGATGAACTGATCACAAGGAGTCACAATCCATTTCAGTTTTAAAATTTGTTCATTGTCCACATGCATATCCCGATGTGAACTGAACACACTAGCTATTATTAATATAGGCCTAGTCCTACCAACTGATTTAACAGATCTTTGGAAGACATATCCACTGTAAAGAGATTTCGAAAACTAGACATTTTAGAAGTCAACATATGCAAAACCGTGTACCTGATAACAGTTGTGCACGCACTTCTGACGAACCACCAGATTTTCAGGGGTCCAGTCTCGTTATGCACATCCAGACTCCTGCCAAATACAGCATACGTGACAAATTTGCTTGACGGATAAGAAAATTAACAGTCGTAGAAATATGATCTACATAAAGCATGTACAAAAGTAGTCAAGAGTTTGTCACAATATAATTAAATTATGACGTTCTGTGTATAAGAGTCACTTACAAAGAAAAACTTCAGTCTTCCAAACAGCCGACGAGACTTGGGGACAGGGCATTCTAAATCAGTCCTCTCCATGACGTCTGTACATGAACACACACATTATACGAAGAGAGGTATCATAGGGTCAATAAAAAAACAAAACAAATATTTTTCATTTTATTTTACGTAATTTGAAAAGTTACAACATGCAACATTAGTGAAATGTAGATACAATTTAATATGAATCAAATTTAACAACAAAATTACATCGAGCAGATTACAAACCAAAGCGTTCTCCAACTACCAGATATCTCCTACTGTCGCGGCTGTAATCTTCTCACCATTCGCACCCACCGCTCTTCAGCCGCCATGACATATTGCGGCGGACTGCAACGGAAAAATGTTACATATCATCAGATTTTACGTAGACGATCCTTTTGAGATACTATCTTCACTTTTCAAAACATTAACATGAAATGATTAAAACTGAGATCTTGGCAAAAGTAGTCTTATCAAGATAATACCGCCTCATTCTTGAGGGCCCTTTTCCAATTTTTTACATAAGTAGAATTTTATCAGCAGCCTCCGTCTGTAACGAGCCGGCTGTTTCTGCGTATGTGCAGATACTGTGCTCTTTAAAATGTTTTAATAAAGCCGCTTGACCTAAAACGCAGCTTATCTACTTATAAGCATTGTAAAAAAATTACTAATCCATTTCACCAGCTGTTCCATATAACGCTTTTTATAATTTACAGTTTTATACTGCAATGCGCCTAGCATAACTACCAAAAGAACTTAAAATTTACACACACCTGGCACTCCCACCACTAGTCAATCCACCAAGAACATTTCCGCAACTAACCTCTCTCCAACGCAACTCCACAATGGAATTCTCCTGACGTCACAATTGAAGAAGAAATTCTCTGGAAATGTGTTCTTCCGCTTTAGGCTGGAAAAATAGTTCTATAGGTTTTGTTAACTTATTCAATAAATAAACAGAAAATCTTCAGTATGTAGTATGTTTCTGCAATTAAAGCATTTTTATTGACTGAAGATATGAAAGTAACTCGCTTATTGAAGGAATCTAAAATATTTTAAGCGAGAGGAAAAAATCCATTGGCGGATGCATATGATGTGTGAACTTACAACGTCATGTTTTGTCATTTGTGTTTACTTTCTGCAATCTGCTGAGAATCGCTATCGACTTACAGGAACGGCTCAAAGTAGTAGTGACATCTGCATATGTCAAATAATAATGTGATGAGCTGGAGCGAGTATTTTTTACAATGCTTATAGTCGAAAATGATCGATGTTGATGAACCGTTTAATATAGTAACCAAAGTTCAGTTGAGTGGGATCTTGTTAAAAAAGTCTTTTTCTCCCCATTCCAACAAATGGAACAGAAGGTAAAACGACAGGAATGCGGAACAACAAATTGATACAGTTTTTCATTTTATTTTCCGAGTAGTTTTCATTTTTATGTATATTTTCAATAAAGATCCGTTCTTCATTCTGAAATACGGTACTAGGGTGCATCATAACAAAGTAAAATTTGGTTATACCTAAATTTGCATTTAACAAATACTTTTGTGCTGAAAAGGGTCTTTTTTTTTTTTTTTTTTTTTTTTTTTTTTTTTTTTTTTTCTTTCTCAAAAGCCTGTGGTGTATATAAGACACAGTGGATGGAGAATAATTGTGACCACAGAAAAGGGTTAAAGATATGGATTTTATTCTGATGTATCCCAGACTTGGAATGATTCCCCACTTTAGTACTGTACTGAACTGTAATGCATTTTTTTTTTCCTGGGAGAGTTACTGTCAAAAGACGTCAGGTGACTTATGTTTTTATCATTAGCAACTTCTGCTGCACAATTAGTATAACCTGTTTTGCTAAGGCAAATGGTGTGAACATGACCTGCATCTTACCAACAGGTGTAAATCCCGGTTAAGATATCAATGTTGACATATTAACAGCCGGACTGTGCACATGAACACTATATGTGTGAATATGAATGTTTTTTTCCTGTTTTTTTGAGAGCACTAGGCTGTCTTCAACGCAATGTTTCATTTACAAAATAGGTAGCAATCTGTTGTGGTTTACAGTCCAAATGCTGATTTGATGCAGCTCTCCACACCACCATATACTACATAAGCCGCTTCATCCCAGAATAAGTCTGGCACCCGCATCCGATTGAATTTCTGATCTGTATTTTTCTCTCAACTGTCCTCTACAGTTTTTGTCCCCATTAATAACCTCCAATATGAAATTGGCAATTCCTTGGCATCTAAGAATAAGTTCTACCATTGATCATTTCTTTTATTCAAAATACACCAGATTTATTTCACCCCAATCCTGTTTAGTGAATTACGTGATCTAATCTTCAGATTCTCCTGTATCGCCATATTTCAAAAACTGTCATTTTCTCTGTCTCCATTCCATCCACATTTACTATCGGACAATTCTATATTACAGTTAAATGCCTTCTAACGGTTACATTAATATTCAATGTCAACAAATTTCTCTTCTTAGGCAATGCTTTCCTTCCTAGTCATTCTAAATTGTATACATCTTCTATTCCAGAAGTTTCTTTGCTATCCAAATAACAAAACTTATGTACTGCCTTTATTGTCTATATAGTCAAATTCATTAAGCACTACCAGTACCTTATTTTTCTTAGGCTGGATACCATTAGGAGCTACCCCTTTGCTCTTGTTAATGTTCATTTATAGGCCTGCCCTCCTTTCAACGCACTGTTCATTCCGTTAATTTGCTCTTCCAGATCTTTTGCTGTCTATGACAGAATTATACTATCATCGGCAAACTGCAAAGTTTTTATTTCATCACACTGAATTTTAACTACTTCTCCAAAATTCTTGTTTTCAATCAAAGCTTACTCAGTGTAGGCTACACATTTAATAACATTGGATAAAGGCTGCAATAATGTCTTACCCCTTCCCAATCACTGCATCCCTTTTATGCCTTTCGACTCTTATAACTGCTATCTGGTCTTTGTACTAATTGTATATAACTTTCTGTTCCCTATATTTTACCCCCTGATGTGTTCTGGTTTTAAAAGCTTTTATTCTAGTTAACATTGTCAAAAGCTTTCTCCACGTCTTCAAAACCTATAAATATAGGGTTGTCTTTCCTTTATAATGATATAACGTAACCTACCGCTACCTTGTAAGATAAGTCATAAGGTAGTCTAAGTATTGACTCAGAGATTCCTAGATTTCCCTTAAAATCAAACTAATCTGCCCAAAGTCATATTCTACCAGTTTCCCATTTGTCTCTACATAATTAGTATAAGTGTTCAGCAGCCATGACTTATTAAAATGATATTTCTGTAATTCTGTAATTTTCTCATATTTTGTAATATTGTTGTTCCATCCTAGACTTTCCATTCCTTGATATAGCCCAGCCACATTATTGAATATTATGAACAGTGCTTTATCATACTGCTGCACTATTTTGCCGTTAAATTTTACTTCCTATTCAGGTCTCTCTGTGTAGTATTATTTGCAAAGAATGCTGAATTCTGGTAATCACAGGATATTGACATTGGCCAGTCTTGTTGTAGTGTAACAGGTTCCGCTGCATGTCCTGTATTCAACCCAAGATATTAAATAAATATATCTTGGGGCGATTGTCAGTTTATGTAGGCAGTATGCGTCCCGAGAGCTCTATTTGTACAGGTTCTAGACCATTTCCTGCACAGTGGTTGACAGTCATGGAGAAGTATGTCAGCAAGGAACCGTCAAGTTACAGAGAAGATGAAATATATTTTTCTAACAATATGTAATACAGCTTTCTTTTGCCTAACTTGAGAATTATTCATTCAGATAATCCTACTGCAATGATCAGTTATGTATTCATAGGGTTAAGAGTTACAATAAACTCTGCAATAATTTAAACCTTTTGTTAAATCATTTAAACAAATTTAGTATTTATCTCCAAGTGAAGCAATTCGGACATAGAAGTTCGATGAAAATTATAAAAAAGGATAACTTGGAACTCCTTTATGGGTCCAGAATAGCTGGATCCATAAATTCAGAGTTAACTTTAATGTATGTATAAAGGAAAAGAACAACCTGCAAATAAATAAAAAGGGAAATATATGTGATTCTTGAGTTTCTCCTGGCGTATTTGATAATCAAACTACCCACGGGTGTACTGCTCGTTGGATGCTATAGACAGACAGTACACCTGTGGATATTTTGATTAGGGAAATATATGTTGATCTCAGAAACATATTGAGATAGACAGGCACAACAAAATGTGTCGTCATTAAATCTGCATTTTACGAGGGCAATTACTTTTACTGAGCAGACAAGTTTACATACAAGAATGTGTCAGTCATAGAACATTAACAGCATTATCTATTTACTTCATGGTTTGTTAAAACAATAATCAAGTCATTATATGTGGTTTGGGTTTCTAATATTAGCATCTTGACAAATATATTCAATCTTGTTTTTGATGTTGCCAACATAATAATGCAAGGCTGCCAAGATAGCAAGTAAAATTTTACCAATTTTTCTCTTGCTCTAAATTTGTTGTCAGATACACTTATTTATGACTTTGTGGAAGATACTTGTTTTAGTAATAACATTCCTCGGTAGTTTTGAATAATTTTTGCACTGTGCAACTATTGCAGAATCTCTACCAGCACTTGTCCTAGCCATCAGATACATTTCTCTGTTCTTTTATAAGGTACCAAAATCCCTTTAGTGACCCCCCCCCCCTTTTTTTACTCTATATTAGCTTATGGCGAAAATCAACTCCCAGGGGGCTGAGCTAGGAGACTCCTAGCTTCTTCTTTTCCACAAAACTTGCTACCATGGGTGAAATCCTAACTCCTATACTACAACAGATACACTCAAACATTTGGCATTATTTAAAAGCTAACCCACCTTTGTACACAAAAGCAATGATGTATTGAAATGTTTAATGGCTGAGAAGTGGTACGCAGACTGACTATTACATAAGTTACCACATTTGAATGTGTGAATAACAGTGTGAAATGATAAGTACCCACGGAGGGGGCGTTCCACAGGCCGAGGGTATTTAAATTGCCCGCTGCCAGGCTAGAACCCAGTTCCCTTCGAGCAGCCATAGTGTGCGGAACTCCGTGCCGATGTGTTTCCAGGAGTTCAGTCCATCAGTACTCCTGATGATGGCGACATGTGTGATTGCCGAAATATTGTGCCCGTTGGACACTATAGACCAGCAGTACACCCGTAGATATTTTGATTGTTGTTATTGTGGTCTTCAGTCCGGAGACTGGTTTGATGCAGCTCTCCACAATACCCTATCCTGAGCAAGCCTCTTCATCTCCACATAAGAACGGCAACCTACATCTGTCTGAATCTGCTTACTGTATCCATCTCCTGGTCTTCCTCTGCGATTTTTACTCCTCACATTTCCCTCCAACGCTAAATTCACAATTCCTTGATGTCTAAGAATGTGTCCTACCAATCGATCCCTTCTTTTAGTCAAGGTATGCCAGAAATTTCTTTTCTCCCCAATTCTGTTCAGTACCTCCTCATTAGTTACACGATCCACCCACTTAATCTTCAGCATTCTTCTGTAGCACCATATTTCAAAAGCCTCAATCCTCTTCCTGTCCGCACTGTTTATCGTCCATGTTTCACTCCCGTACAAGGCAACACTCTGTACAAATGCCTTCAGAAAGGACTTCCTTAGGCTTAAGTCAATATTCGATCTTAACAAATTTCTCTTTTTCAAGAACGCTTTTCTACCCATTGCCATTCTGCATTTTATATCCTCTGTACTGCGACCATCATTTGTTATTTTACTGCCCAAGTAACAAAACTCATCTACCTCTTTTATTGCTTCATTTCCCAATCTAATTCCTTCAGCATCACCTGATTTTCTTACACTGCACTCCATTACCCTAGTTTTGCTCTTGTTAATCTTCATCTTATATGCACCTTTCAGCACACTGTCCATTCCGTTCAATTGCTCTTCCAAGTCCTTTGCTGTATCTGACAGAATTACTATGTCATCGGCAAAATGCAATGTTTTTAATTCTTCCCCCTGAACTTTAATTCCTTCTCCAAATTTCTCCTTGCTTTCCTTTATAGCTTGAATGTAAAAATTGAATAACAGTGGAGAAAGACTACAACCCTGTCTTACTCCCTTTCCAACCACTGCATCCCTTTCATGCCCTTCAACTCTGACAACTGCTGTCTGGTTTTTGTACAAGTTGTAAATAACCTTACGCTCCCTATATTTTACTCCTGCTTGCTTCAGAACTTGAAAGAGTTTATTCCAATCAACATTGTCAAAAACCACCTCCAAATCTACAAAAGCTAGAAATGTACGTTTGCCTTTTCTTAATCTATCTTCTAGGATAAGCCGTAAAGTGAGTATTGCCTCCCGTGTTCCTACATCTCTCCTGAACCCAAACTGATCTTCCCCAAGGTCGGCTTCTACCAGCTGTTCCATCCTTCTGTATATAATTCGTGTTAATATTTTGCAACCATGACTTATTAAACTGATGGTTCTGTAGTTTTCACACCTGTCTGCACCTGCTTTCTTTGGAATGGGGATTATAATATTTTTCTTAAAGTCTGAGGGTACTTTGCCTGTCTCATACATCTTACACACCAGGTGAAACTGGTTTGTCACGGCTGGTTCTCCCAGAGACTTCAGTAGCTCTGAGGGAATATCATCTACTCCAGGGGCCTTGGATTATATGACTGTAATTTTTTATACAGTTACTAGAGTGTCACCCATTGGAACTTTTTCTTTATAGGAAATAAGGGGGAGGGGGATTGAATCTTGGAGGGGGCCTAGCTCAGATCTCTAGGGGTTCCATATATCAGCACCTGAGATTTGAATTTACTTTGATGCAAATAACTCACCAAATTTCATTAAAATCTGCACCCATGGAACCTTTTATTAAAATGAGATGTTCTACTTCATTAAGATATGCCATATTCATGATTTATGGATGGAGTACTAACCTAACAATCACCATCTCTTTGCTATGTAGAGTTTTTGAGGCATTATTGTTATTATTACCAGATTAACATCCTGGTCATTAACTTTTTAACCACATGTTTTTGTTACAGATTTTTTATGGTGAAAGAAGGATTTCTCCTATATTACTCAGAAAATGAAAAGAAGTCCTTCGATAAAAGAGGATACTTTAATATTCACCCGAAGGGTGTATTACCAATTGGAGGATGCATAATTCAAGCATCCTCTGATGTCAGCCAAGAGTATGTCATCAAAATCAGTAGTGACACCTTCATAAATGTAAGTAAGATATGTACCAATGAAAAATCCAAGTTGGAATGTCAGAGGAGACTAGATAACAACTCAGCACAAACACCATCATTGAGCTGCAGAGAGGCACATAAAATAGACAATCAGATACATACAACTTATACGTTCGGCCATGGGTTTCATTGAAAAAAGAAACACCTAGGCCAGTTGTGGCGCATCCTATGTGTTCACTGCTTCAATGAACACCCAGAAAAAAGCATGCCGTGAAAAATAAATAAATAAAATAAAAAGTGTTATTAAACTTATTATTCAATTTCTTATTCTATCAGATCATTTTATATGCACATTCAAAGTATTTTTATCACATGAGAAACGTTTTATGTCAGAGAGACAGTACATTATGAGTGATAGTGCAGCTGTCTAATGTAGGTAGCAGCGTTGCAATGCGCATGCGTGACTGAGGTTCAAATTCTCTTCTGAACCCCCTGAAGGCAGCATATAGGTGCTCCCGTAGCGGGGAGGGGCAAATGGAAGTGCTGCTTTTAACATTGGCATTGGAGCTGGCAGGGACACCAGCTCCTGGCTACTCAAGTTCTGGTGGTTGCACACAAATGATCCCAAAGCAAGACAATGGCACTACTGTGCACCTTGCCTCGCGCATGCGCAAATCCTCCATAAAGGTAACATCAGCCCTTCATATTTGTTTTTGGCGCATTGAAGATTCATATAAAATATGTCATATTTGGTAAAATATCATATAACTATAAATTAAAGAGGCTTATTTGTACAAGCCTTCAGAAGATCAGATTATGAATAATAAAGAAGTCACTAATATCCACCTAGCAAGAACAGCTGTGTCGTGAGAGGCATCGTTGTGCGCTATTGCAGGTAGTGGGTTTGAAACCAACTACAAATGTTTTTTTAAAACCCAATCTTCTTTTTAACAGATACTGGAACAACAATGACTTTTGTATTGTTACTTGCCACATATACTTTTGATGTTTTTGCAAATATGTTGCGATTTTAAGGGTAAATGATATTTATACTCTTTGTTGTAACAAATATTTACCTGTTTGAAGATATGTGGGGAGTGCAGCCTTTGAACATGTGTAAGGTTAGGAGGGTTTGTTGTTTAGTCCTACAGTGTCACGTGACCCAAAGGTAGCTTGTCTTTTCATCGTAACAGATTCATTTCATTACGGTCACTTAGCAGTGTAATCAGTTTCTTACTTTTTTTAGTGTTCATGTGCATGGTCATATGTTCTTGGTGTTCATTATCAAAGAAAAATAAACAATATTCAGTATCTTTCAGTTCCCTGTAGGGTGACCCCTCAGCTCGAGTTGAAGCAAGCACAAACAAGCCAAGGCACGACAGTTCCAGGAATTCCTTCACTAGTTCTGTGGTGCAGAAGTCGTCTACACTGATGGTTCTCTGGTAGATGGCCACACTGGCTATGCCTATCTCCATGGTTACCTCGTTCAGCGGTCCTTAACAAGTGGGAGTAGTGTTTTCACTGCGGAGCTGGTCGCTGTATCTAGAGCTCTGGAACATCTCCGAGCCTACCCGGGGAGTCATTCATCATCTGTAGTGACTCCCTGAGTGGCTTGCAGGCACTTGACTAGTGTTTTCCGAAACACCCATTGGTGCAGGCCATCCATGTCTATCTCTACCCTGGTCCAGTCAGGCCATTCTGTGACCTTCGTTTGACCCCTGGCCATATTGGCATATGGGGGGAATGAACGTGTTGATCAGTTGGCCAAGAAGGCCAGCACATCTTGGCTTTTGCAGATTGGCCTCCAGGACAGGGATCTCCGACGGGAGTTGAACTGCAAGGTCCTAGGGCTTTGGAACACTGAATGGGCTGACTTGAGTGCACCAAATAAGCTCTGTGCAGTTAAATCCTCGACAGGCGCAAGGAAGTCCTCCCTGAGGGCCTCTCATCGGGAATCTGTTACTCTTTGTCGACTGCGTATCAGCCATAAGTGGTTAACACATGGCCACCTCCTTCACCGAAAGTACGCACCAAAGTGCCGTTGTGGTACTTTTCTGACAGTGGTCCACATTCTAATGGACTGTCCGCTTTTAGCTGATTTGAGGCACTCCTTTAATCTGCCAACTGCGCTTCCGTCAATTTTAGCTGACAATGCCTCTATGGCTGACCGTTTTAGGTTTTAGGTTTTTATACGCGCATCTGGCTTTTACCATTCTACTTAGTGGTGGGCTCATTAGTCTGATTTCTCAAGCCCCCTACCCTTACAGAACTTTTAATCTGTTGTCTTTTATTTAGTTTCTGTCTGGTTTTTAACTGGAGGATTCAGTGTGTGCAGAGTGGCTGGCTCATCCTGTATTATCCTCATGATCAGCCAGCCACACTCTTCTGCTGTAATATTTTAGTTTCATTGCCTATTTGGTCAACAACAGCTGTGTCTTCCATTTTAAATTGTCATTTTACCATCGACTGTCACTGCCCCCAGCATATACTAAGCATAGAGTGCTATGTCATATATGGCTAAGTTTTATGGATGTGAACTCTTAGCCAAGAACAAGGGACTGATAACCCAGCAGTTTAGTCCCCTTTAAACACACAACAACCGAGGTAAGACATTCTGCAGATATTGTTACGAAAATATATCAAAAAGGGGGGGGGGGGGGCGGCAAACCGAGGTGGTTTCCCTTGGCGCCACTTGCAGAGGTACACAAAATTGTCTCTTTGGAGGCCAACCGAGGGAGGTGGGGCACTACCAAAACAATGTGTTGAATTGGGGGGGGGGGGGGAGAAGGGGGGTGGCGAAGGCCAGCACCCTTCGAAAATCTGGCACTCAAAGAACCGAACCCCATACGAAGCACCAGCCGCCACTGACGTAGGCCCTACATTCACTCAATGTAACTCAACTACAGTGTGTTAACTGTTAGATGGCAGAGCTTTCCCTTGCCCTGAATCGGTAATAGTCGGTAGACGTCGTGTGGCTTTGGTAGGCAGTCTTTGCTTCGAGGCTGCAGCCAACATTACTGACTAAAAGGCTGCTCATTTCCGCTTCAACATCCATTGCGTGCAGACATGTGCACAAATGAGGAGAAGTTGGATGTATGGTACTCCTTTTATATGGCCTTGGTGTGTTTGCACGTGAATATGTGTGTGTGTGTGTGTGTGTGTGTGTGTGTGTGTGTGTGTGTGTATTTGTTTACCTTCCTTTTTGTCCCCTAAGGTAAGTCCTTCCACTCCTGGGATTGGAATGGCTCCTTTTCCACTTCCTTAAAACCTGTATCCTTCCCTTTCTCCTCTCCTTCCTTCCTCTTTTTCCCGAAAAAGCTGCCAGTGGTGGCGAAAGCTCGAATGTTTGTGTGTTCTTGTGTGTGTTTTATGTTTCTGTCGACGAGCCTGTACTTTAGGTAAATAAAAAATCTTTATTTTATACATATTTTTCTCACCAGGAAAGATCACCCTGTGGCTAAACATGCCTTGGTGCACGGCCAGCACATCTTGGCACAGTGTTACACCGTCCGGGTTATCTGGATACTTCCCACCAACACCAATCTTTCAGAACTCCGGAGCTGGGAACTTGCCCTTCAACACATTCTCTCTTCCCGTTGCCCACCTGGTCTCAACCTCCGCTAAATTCTAATTCCCGCCCGCCATCTTTAACATCTTTGCCTCGGTTCTGTGGACAGAGCCTCTGCCTGAAGTGGTATCTCTGTCCAACTTCTTTGGTTTCTACAAATGTCTGCCTAGGTGTGTTTGGATGTGGATATGTGTGAGTGTGTGTGTATTTGTTTACCTTCCTTTTTGTCCCCTAAGGTAAGTCCTTCCACTCCTGGGATTGGAATGGCTCCTTTTCCACTTCCTTAAAACCCGTATCCTTCCCTTTCTCCTCTCTTTCCTTCCTCTTTTTTCCCGAAGAAGCCACATCTGGTGGCGAAAGCTCGAATGTTTGTGTGTTTTTGTGTGTGTTTGGTGTTTCTGTCGACAAGCCTGTACTTTAAGTAAGTCAAAAATCTTTATTTTATACCTATTTTCCCACCTGGAAAGTCTCCTTCTAAAACGGATGACTTACCCAAAAGGACCGGCTCGTCGATAGACACAAATAAAAATAAAAATCACACTCAAAACACACTTACTAGCTTTCGCCACCACTGGCAGCTTCTTCAGGAAAAAAGAGGAAAAAAGGGGAGGAGAAAGGGAAGGATATGGGTTTTAAGGAAGTGGAGAAGGAGTCATTCCAATCCCAGGAGTGGAAGGACTTACCTTAGGGGACAAAAAGGAAGGTAGACAAATACACACACACTCACAAATATCCAAACACAAACACACCTAGACAGACATTTGTAAAAAGCAAAGAAGTTGGACAGAGATACCAATTGAGGCAGAGGCTCTGTCCACAGAGCCAAGGCAAAGATGCTAAAGATGATGGGCGGGAATTTGAGTTAGCGGAGATTGAGACCAGGTGGGCAACGGGAGGAGAGAATCTACATCTACATCTACATAGATACTCTGCAAATCACATTTAAGTGCCTGGCAGAGGGTTCATTAACCACCTTCATAACTTTTCTCTACCGTTCCATTCTCTAATAGCGGGCGGGAAGAAAGAACACCTAAATCATTCCGTTTTCGATCTGATTTCTCTTATTTTATTGGGATGGTCATGTCTCCCTAAGTAGGTGGGTGCTAGCAAAATATTTTCACATTCAGAACTAAAAGTCGGTGATTGAAACTTCGCAAACAGATCACGCCGCAATGAATAACGTCTTTCTTTTAATGATTTCCACCCCAATTCATGCAACATTTCCGTGACGCTTTCCCCCCCGTAACGTGATAAAACAAAACGAGCTGCCCTTCTCTGAACCTTCTCAATATCTTCCGTCAGTCCCACCTGGTGAGGGTCCCACAAGGGGCAACAGTACTCCAAGAGAGGACGCACAAGTGTGATGTAGGCAGTCTCTTTGGTGGAGCTGGTGCATCGTCTAAGCGTTCTGCCAATGAAACGTAACCTTTGGTTCGCCTTCCCCAGAATATTTTCTATGTGTTCTCTCCAGTCAAAGTTGTTCGTAATTGTAACTCCTAGGTATTTGGTACAATTTACGACCTTAAGGTTTGACTGATTTATCGCGTAATTGAAGTTCAGCGGATTTCTTTTAGTGGTCATGTGTATTACTTCACACTTTTCTTTATTTAGTGTCAATTGCCAATTTTCGCACCAAGTAGAAATTTTGTCTAAATCGCTTTGCAGTTGCTTTTGATCCTCTGTTGACTTCACTAACCGATAAACGACAGCATCATCCGCGAACAGTCTAAGGGAGCTATTCAGATTATCTCCTAAATCGTTTATAAACACGGGGAAGAGTAGGGGACCAATAACGCTTCCCTGTGGAACGCCAGATATCACTTCTGATTTACTCGATGACTTACCGTCAATTACAACGAACTGTGTCCTTTCTGATAGGAAATCGTGAATCCAATCGCACAATTGGGGAGATATTCCATAAGCACGCAATTTCATTAGAAGCCGCTTGTGGGGTACAGTATCAAAAGCCTTCCGGAAATCCAGAGATATGGAATCGATTTGAGATCCCTTGTCGATGGCACTTAACACTTCATGTGAATAAAGGGCAAGCTGTGTTTCGCAAGAGCGATACTTTCTGAATCTGTGCTGACTATTGGTTAATAATTCAGAGAATAAGCTGAAGGGCAAGTTCCCATCTCCGGAGTTCTGAAAGATTGGTGTCAGTGGGAAGTATCCAGATAACCCGGACGGTGTAACACTGTGCCAAGATGTGCTGGCCGTGCCCCAAGGCGTGTTTAGCTACAGGGTGATCCTCATTACCAACAAACACTGTCTGCCTGTGACCATTCATGTGAATGGACAGTTTGTTGCTGGTCATTCCCACATAGAACGCTTCACAGTGCAGGCATGTCAGTTGGTAAATCACGTGGGTGCTATCGCAAGTGGCTCTGCCCTTGATCGTGTACACCTCCCGGGTTATGGGACTGGAGTAAGTGGTGGTGGAAGGGTGCATAGGGCAGGTTTTACAACGGGGGCGGTTGCATGGGTAGGAGCCAGAGGGTAGGGAAGGTGGTTTAGGGATTTCATAGGGATGGACTAGGAGGTTACGAAGGTTAGGAGGGCAGCAGAAAGACACTCTTGGTGGAGTGGGAAGGATGTCATTAAGGATGGATCTCATTTCGGGGCAGGATTTAAGGAAGTCGTATCCCTGCTGGAGAGCCACATTCAGAGTCCGTTCCAGTCCCGGAAAGTATCTGGTCACAAAAGGGGCACTTCTGGGATTTTTTGGTGGAAGGTTCTGGATTTGGGGGGATGAGGAGGTGGCTCTGGTAATTTGCTTCTGAACCAGGTCAGGAGGACAGCTGCGGGATGTAAAAGCTGTTATTAAGTTATTGGTGTACTGGTTCAGTGATTCGGGACTGGAGCAGACTCTTCTGCCACGAAGACCTAACCTGAAGGGAAGGGAACGTTTGATATGGAATGGATGGCAGCTGTCATAATGGAGGTACTGTTGTTTGTTGGTAGGTTTGATGTGGACGGATGTGTGAAGTTGGCCGTTGGACAGATGGAGGTCGACATCAAGGAAAGTTGCATGGGATTTGGAATAGGACCAGGTGAATTTGATGGGACCAAAGGAGTTGAGGTTGGAGAGGAAATTCTGGAGTTCTTCTTCTCTGTTGGTCCAGATCATGAAGATGTCGTCAATGAATCTGTACCAAACTTTGGGTTGACAGGCTTGGGTTTCCAGGAAGGCTTCCTCTAAGCGTCCCATAAATAAGTTTGCATACGAGGGGGCCATCCTGGTCCCCATGGCTGTTCCCTTTAGTTGTTGGTATGTCCGGCCCTCAAAAGTGAAGAAGTTGTGGGTTAGGATGAAGCTGGCTAGGGTATTAAGGAAAGAGGTTTTAGGTAGGGAAGTGGGTGGTCGGCGTGAAAGGAAATACTCCATCGCAGCGAGGCCCTGGGCATGTGGGATTTTTGTGTATAAGGAGGTGGCATCAATGGTTACAAGGATGGTTTCAGGAGGTAACAGGCTGGGTAAGGATTTCAGGCGATCGAGGAAGTGGTTGGTCTCATGATAACGCAAGGGATTTTGCAATGTCTTGCATAGAGTCCACTAATTTTTAACGTTTATTATTAGACTAATGTTACATTTTCTTTCATATTTAATGCTTTTTTTAAAACTACATTCTAAACAACTTTTTTTTCTTCGCAAAATTTCTAAGTACATTACATACATCACTTCTATTTATTTCTCATGATGTTCCAAAAATCAGTTTTTTTATCAGTTAGGCACTATCCGACGCAATCTTGTCCTATGTGGCTTCTCTTTTGAACAACAATTTGCACATCATTTCGATTTGCTCTGAATAGGCACAGATGGTTCATTCAATTGTCTTTTGTCCATAGAGACATTCATTCTAAAAGTCTTTTTAGGGCTTCAGGGTTATCGCCTATGCCACAAGGTTGATACAGCACAGCAAGAGGTGGTTTTGCAGTGAAACCTCTGTGATGCAAAGAGTCCATAGACAACATTTTGAACATAAGAAGGCCTAAACCTATTATTATGTTCTTTGGGTGGTTACCAAAGCATTGTTAGTAAATTGTTTATTACAGTTACATGTGTACAAAATTGCATTACAGCATGAAATAAGTTGACAGCTTGTATTGCACGTAGCTGGTAACAGTGTCATTTCTTACTTATGTTCAGCATGCATTACAGCATGAAATAAGCTGACGACTTGTATTGCACGTAGCTGGTAACAGTGTCATTTCTTACTTATGTTCAGCATGAAGCAATGTTTCATTAAGAAGAATATCTGTTTTGTGGAGTATAGGTGGTCACCAAATTATTTTTAATAAAATGTTGAGTTCAATGAATGTGTTCTGTATGGTATAATTTAGAGCAGTGTAGGTTGAGACAGTTGCACTACGGCATGTATTGTACCCCTTAGAAGCACATAGACATGTACAGGAAACAATAGTTCAATTATTCCATCTATAATTTAGATATTTCATACAGTAGTTGCTTTTTCAGTATATAATATCTCTCTATTTTTTAAGAATGAGTAAAATTGGTACGACTAAGACGACTGTAATCTTTTCGAGAAAGCACATAAAAGGAAAACTAGCTGGCCGCGGTGGCCGAGGGGACTGAGGTGCTCCAGTCACGGTCTGCACGGCCACTAAGGTCGGGGGTTCGAATCCCCCCTCGGGCGTGGATATTTGTGCTGTCCTTAGTCTTAGCTAGTTCATAAGTAGTTTGTAAGTTTAGGGACTGATGACCCCGTAGTTAAGTCCCATAAGCTATACAAACATTTCAATTTGAAAGGAAAACTAACAGTTCCTTTATAGCTGCAAAATAAAGCAGAAATAAGATGAACTGTTAGGTAGTTTACCTATAAATGTTGCTGAAGTGAACATATATCAAAATAGTAAAATTATGAGGAAATGAGAATTGTAATTGTGTGAAATTACTGTATGTTATTGCCAAATGTTTGGTCTTAAACCACATACAGAACGAAAGACACACCTATTCTGAAATAAGAATTCTAGAAGCATGGTTTGAACATTAAAGTAGAAGGGTCTCTCCTGTTTCACGCTGAACATTTGTTACCAATCATATAATGAGTTTAGCAGTGATCATACAAATAATTAAAACAAAAAGTAAATAGAAATTTGAGTAAAATTTTACATGATGTATGCTGGAAACTTTTACTACAGATTATAATGGTAATGGCATTTATGTGTGGAGAAGGCCTAGCAATCATTACTATGTTGTAGCACTATAACGAATATGTTTAACTTGTGGAGGAAGAGTGATGGGTGTCCTCACCAAGGTCTTGCCTACCCCTGGTGTTCTGTCACCCACCCAACGTTCACAACATCCTAGTCTATTTAGATTCCACTCCCAATCCGAACTCCTTACTATAGGGATCATATCCATGAGGAAGACCATGTTGCAACACCTGTGCAATCCACCAACCTAGCCCTTCTTATTCCTGTCTGGTCACAGGCTTATCCTACCCTATCAAAGGCAGTCATGTAATTTACCAAATGTGCTGCAATCACTGCACAACTTTTTATATTGGTAAGACCACTAACCAGTTGTCCATTAGGATAATGGCCACTGCAAACCTATGATCGAAACCCACAAACTCACTGCTTGTTCTAATTTCAAAGATTTGGGAGTGTGAAATAATTCTACAAGATTGGATAGATGCCTGCATTTGCAAGATTTACAAAGTCAAAGGTTGCATTTCTGACTGCAATTCTTACAGGGGAATCTCTCTTCTCTCAGCAGCAGGGAAAGTCCTGGCTCACATACTCAACAACTGGCTAATGCAACTTTCAGAAAACGTGCTACCAGAGACCCAATGTGGCTTTCTTCCGACCAGAGGCACAGTGGATGCCATATTTCTTGTCAAATAAATGCAAGAGAAAAGCTTAGAGTAACATCAGCCTTTGTTCATGTGCTTTGTAGACCTGGAAAAAGCATTCAACAGAGTCCCAAGGAAAGCTCTTTGGATTATACTGAAGAAAACTGGCTGCCCTGGCAAACTTATTAATTTGATTAGACAGTTTCATGACAACAAGATGGAAAAAATCTGCCATGTAAACCAGCTTTAGAACAGTTTCCCGTGACGTGCGGTGTAAAAAATGGCCGTGTACTGGCTCCCACACTCTTCTCACTTTATTTCGCAGCTGTTATGAGAGGTGTGACCAAAGCCTGCAGTGGTCAAATAGGTCTTGACTTGAGAACAGACAAAAGTGACTTCAACATCTCTCGTTTCAGGACTAAAAGTTGCCTAAATAGAATATATCTTAGAAAATCTTTATGCAGATGACGTATGCATGATGGTTAATTCTCCTGAATCTCTCCAAACATACACGATCCTGCTAAATGACTCCTGCAGAAGATTTGGCTTAGTCATAAGCATCACCAGGATGCAAGACCTTCAACAACTACTTAGGGGTTCTAATATATATGACTGCAGTATTAATTGGGACACGAACTTTGGAAAAGTATCAGTCACACTTTAAATATCTAGGTAGCTAAATTAGAAGTGACAAGAGAAATTGCAGCTTAGCCAATGCAGCCTCATTTTTGGCAAACTGAATCACCGAGTTTGTAAATCACTAAATCTCAGACTACAAACTAAAATTGTGATCTACAAAGCAATAGTATTACCAATTTTGCTCTATGCCTCAGAAACCTGATGCTGTTGTAAAGCTAACATTAGGAGGCTGGACACCTTTCATCTGTGCTGTCTGAGATCAATTCTCCACATAAAATGGGAAGATCATGTTCCAAACATGGAGATTTTGCATTGTGTGAAACAGACTGGCATTGAAGCTGTCTTAATGAAACACCAACTGAGATGGAGTGGCCATATCGTGTGGAAAGCAGCAGCAGGATGGCCAACACCTGTGATATAAAGACACCACCAAACACCACCTTACAGCCTGTGGCATTCAGCGCAAATGTTGGTAGAAGCTTGCATTGCACCGATCAGAGTGGTGCTCAACTGTACACAAGATTGTGGAACTATTCGAGCATATCCACCTAAAGAACCTGGATGATAAATGACCGCAAATATAAGGTCAAGCCTAATTACATCCATACGTATAACTCCACTGGGCAACTGTGTTACACTTCGTGTGACCAGATCTTCAAAGAAAAGCTCAGTTTTGCAAGCCACATCTGCGCCCACCACAATACGGACTAAACGATTGACGGCGTCGGTTGACCCAAGCATTAAGAAAGGAAAAAGATGGAATAAAAGGGGATGATATAAGAGGAAAGTCATAAAGATGTACTTAGTCTGTGAAGCAGACCACATATAAAATGCTTGTACATCATCATCTTGAGTATTGCTCAACTGGTTAGGACCTGCAGCAGATCAGTTTAAATGAAGACATGGAAGCAGTTCAGAGGCGAGTTGAATGCCAATATGGACTTTCCATTATTAGATAATGAATATTTTAATTGAAAGGTGTATACCCTTGTCCAGTTAGTAAATTACTTATTTTTTATATTTGTAAAGAAGACATTTTGTAGCCAAACTTTCACACTCTGTAACCATGATGTGCTCTAACCTTGTAAGCTTTGTCATACACTGTGACACCATATTTCAAAAGCTTCTATTCTTTTCTGATCTTCTTGTCATTGATGTTTCATTCACTTACAAAGCTACACTCCAGGCAAATACTTTCAGAAATGACTTCCTAAACCTTAAATTAATGTTTGATGTTAACGGATTTCTCTTCTTCAGAAATGCTGTTCTTCCCATTGCTATTCTAAATTTTATATCTTCTTTATTATAAGTTGTGTTACTGTTTAAATAACAAAACTCTTATACAACTATTATTGTTTCGATTCTGATGCAATTAATTAAGTTGTGACTGGTTTAATTTCATTACACATTATTACCCTGTTTGCTCTTATTAATGTTCACCTTATATGCTCCTTTCAAGACATTAACCATTTTTGTTCAATTGCTCTTGTAAATCTTTGGCCATATTTGACCAAAATACAATGTCATTAGCAAACAGATAAGTTTTTATGTCATATCATTGCACTTTAATTCCATTCCATTTTTTTAAATTATTTTTTTATATTTTTATTTTTTATTTCATATCACTGAATTTTAATTCCCATTCCAAATTTGTCTTTGCCCAGTGAGTAGATTGAATAACACCAATGAAAGACTACGACATTGTCTTACTTAATTCCCAACCTCTGCAATCCTTTCATGCCTTTTGGCTCTTATAATTGCCGTCATAGGGTCAGTATTGATTCCATTGTGTGTTCATACTTTTCTCCTCAAAATGTCTAGCATTTCTACTTAAATTTACTTATAATATATCTCCTAAAAGCAGTCAACAATCCAAAGATTGATTTGAATACCACAGTGCTTTATCAGGCATGGTCCTGTTTGGTGGTGGTATACTGTTGCCTTCATCCAACCTTCAAACTGAATTACCCAGCCAGTTATAGGGGGACCTATATTTTAATGTGGATTCCGAACCATGGTGCTACTCAACATTTTTCACATCAGCAACATTGCTAGAGGTGGAAGAAGTAAAAACTGACAGATAAAAATTCTAGGATTTGCCAGGGAATGAACCTTGGACCTTTGGATTTGTAGTCATCCTATCTACCACTGTGCTACTGTGCCACACTCTTAATTCTAATTTACTGCACCCTGATCTTTCCTGCAACTGGATGGGGCTCTTCCTCTCTTATTTCATGTAGTAGGTTATATTTCTGATTATGTACTCCATAACCTTACAATTTCCACCTATCACTTTCCTTTCCTCTTCTAACTGCCCTAGTTCAAATTTTCTTGCTATTAACTCTACTGGCGATGCACCTCCTTGTATTTATTTTTTTGTCTCTGTTGGAGATATGTCCACATGGTTGTCTCAGTTATTACCACCTTTTCCACCCCTCTTTTATCATCCAAATGAAATTAGAATCAATAGTTTCTCATCTAACCTCCAACATAGGCCTACCTAATTGGCTGCTGGTGTGCGAGATAATAATGATTATCTACTAATGGAAAGACCATGTTGGAATTCAACAGTATAATGAGGACAGGTTACAACTAACCATGGAAATGCATGATCAGTTGCAACAGGCACATAAAAAGACACACACATACAACACTTAAGCTAGTGGCCATTGGTCTTCTTCAGAACAGAGAGCATTAACACAACCACACAGTCACACAACTGTCATCTCCAGTTGCCACACCCCAAATCACAGCTTGAGGTGAGAGAATAGAGGGGAAAGGGAGGGGAGGGACGGGACAGTAAGGTTGTGTCACGGTGGCGGCGATGGATACATAATTATGATACACAAAATTCTTTTTATGAATTCTATACGTAACTTGAAATTTACATTAAATATAAACAGAAAGAATGGTTGCAGATGTTTATTGCAACACACAGTTAATTCGCTATCCTTTGTTGTATACAGTAAATAAGAACATAATTTAATAATGGAAAGTCACAATTTGAATTGAAAAATATAATATGGATAATTTAAAACTCACCACAAAGACGTATGATGAGCTGCAACAGCCACATAAAAAAGACACTTGCACATACAACACTTAAAATGTTGGCCATTGGCCTTCTTCGGAAAAGATAGCATTTACACAATCATCCTCCCTGCAGACAGAGGATCCACCACTGGTGTCATAAATCACAGTGACTACCTGGCAGAAGGGCTCCACCAACAAAAGTTCAACAAAATCTCCTTTCCCTGCTGAAATCATACAGGCCTTCCCAGAGGCTCTCTCCTGAATCCATCTCCCTCATCACCCCAACAGCACCACACACACACACACACACACCTTCTACATGCTTCCCAGAATCCACAAACCAAATAATCCAGGATGCCTGATTGTGGCTGGTTACTGTGCACCTACCAAAATAATTTCAGCCCTTTGTACTAACTCTTTCGACCAGTTGTCCAAAATCTGTCCTCACATATCAAGAATGCCAACCACTTTCTTCACCATCCCCACCCCTCTATCTCTTGGATCATTATTTGTCACAGTGGGCACCACCTCTGTATACACTAACATCCCACATGTACAAGGCCATGCCACTCTTGAACACTACCTCTCCCAATGTCGCTCTGAATTCAAACACGATACCTCATTCCTCATAACCCTCGCAATTTGTATCCTAATAAACAACTACTTTTCCTTTGAGCAGAAAGTTTACACTCAACTCCTTGCACAGCCCATGTAGAACCTTCCTATGCCAACTATTTATGAGCCGTTTGGAGCAAACCTTCCTAGCATCAGAAAACCCAAATCTCTTTTCTGGTTCAGGTTTATTGACAATATTTTCGTGACTCAACTGTCACGCCATCTAGCAGTGGCACCACCCGGTCTTCCTCTGTCTCGCCGGGGCCGCGCTACTGCTAGCCGATCATTTGGCCCTTTACTGGCGGAGAAAGCTGCCCCTGTCGATAAATCCAGGCAGGCGGCGGACACTCCAGATGAAGCGATGGAACATGACCCTTTACCTGTAGATTCCAGTAGCAGCGTTCCCTCAAAGTCAGACCCTCAGTGGTCAGCGAGGTGATCTCTTTTAGCTTTTTCTTCTCTATCTTCTCACCTTATGGCTCTCCTTCAATGGAATATATGCGGCATTCGTTCCAACAGAGAAGAATTGAAACTCCTACTCAGACTGCACCGTCCATTCATGGTCAGACTTCAAGAAACGAAGTTACGCCAATGCAACAACATACTTTTTTCACAATATACCTGCAAGCTCTTTGGCCTGTCCCCTGTGGAGGATATTGCGGCCCATGGAGGGGTTATGTTGCTCATTAGAGATGGCATCTACTACCATCCTATTCCAATGCACACTCAACTACAGGCAGTTGCCGTCCACATCATTCTTCTCACCTTTTCTTTCTCCCTTTATAACATCTATACCCCATCATCTTCTGCCTTTACTAGGGCAGATGTACTGCATCTTGTTGCCCAACTTCCTTCCCCCTTTTTGTTGATAGGCGATTTCAACGCCTCCCACCCCCTATGGGGTTCTGCAGCCTCTTGACAGAGAGGCTCCCTTTTAGTGGACATTCTCAACCATCTTAATCTTGTCTGCCTAAACACAGGTGCACCAACCTTTCTTTCAGATATGACGCACACCTACTCTCACTTGGACCTCTCCATATGTACTGCTCAACTTGCACATCGGTTTGATGGTATGCTCTCTCTGATATGTACATGAGCGACCATTTCCCGTGTATAATTCATCTTTTTCATCATACCCTACCTCCGGGTTCCACTAGTTGGAATATCTCGAAAGTTGACTGGGGACTGTTCTCCTCCATGGCAGTTTTCCATGATGGGAACTTCCCCACCTGTGACAGTCAGGTCGAATACCTCACAGAAGTTATTCTCAATGCTGCCGAATATTCCATTCCATGTACTTCATCTTCTCCACGTCGCGTCCCAGTCCCTGGTGGACTGCGGCATGTCGCGATGCTATTAGAGCCCGCAGACATGCTCTCCGCACCTTCTGCTGCCACCCAACGTTGGCGAACGGTATCAATTACAAATGTCTATGATCGCAATGCTGTTGAGTCATCAAGGAAAGCAAACGGACCTGCTGGATTGATTTTACTAGTTCATTTAACAGACTTACTCGTTCTATTATCTGGGGGGGGGGGGGGGGGGGAGAGCTTGCGCCGGTTATCCGGCACTAAGGTCCACTCCCCGATTCCTGGCTTGACTGTCGCAAATGAAGTCTTCGTGGACCCAGCCGATATATCCAACGCTTTAGGTCAATCTTTTGCAGAGTTCTCAAGCTCCACACACTACCACCCTGCCTTTCTCCCTCAAAAACAGACAGGAGAGGCGCGGCCTCCTTCCTTCCAATCTCTCAATCGGAAAAAGTTACAATGCCACCTTCACCACGCAGGAGCTTGAACGTGCTCTCTCCGTGTCCCAATCTCCTGCTCCAGAGCCTGATGCAATTCATATACAGATGCTGAAGAACCTTTTCTCTTGCGGGTAAATGTTTTCTCCTCCACACTTATAATCGCATATGGATTGAAGGTCAGGTCCCCACACGCTGGCGTGAAGCAATTGCTGTTCCTGTACCAAAACCAGGGAAGGACAAACATCTTCCTTCAAGTTATCGCCCCATTTCTCTTACCAGTTGCGTTTGCAAGGTGATGGAACACATGGTTAATGCTCGACTGATTTGGCTACTCGAATCTCGCCATCTCCTTACCAACATCCAGTGCGGATTTCGTAGGCATTGTTCTGCTATTGACCACCTCGTTACCTTGTCGACCTACATTATGGATAACTTTTTGCGTAAGCGCCAGACGGTGGCTGTGTTTTTTGGTTTGGAGAAGGCTTATGACACCTGTTGGAGGGCGGGTATTCTCCACATGCTCTATACGTGGGGCTTTCGCACCCGCCTTCCCATTTTTATTCAAGCATTTTTACTAGATCAAAGGTTCCGGGTATGAGCGGACTCTGTTTTGTCGGACACCTTCCGCCAGGAGAATGGGGTTCCACAGGGATCTGTGTTGAGCGTGGCACTTTTCGCCATAGGAATTAACCCAATTATGGATTGTCTTCCGACTGACGTCTCTGGCTCCCTTTTTGTGGACGACTTTGCGATTTACTGCAGTGCCCAGAGAATGTGTCTCCTGGAACGCTGTCTTCAGCGTTGTCTCGACCGTCTATACTCTTGGAGTGTCGCCAGTGGCTTCCGGTTCTACAGTGAGAAGACAGTCTGTATAAATTTCTGGAGATACAAAGAGTTCCTTCCATCGTCTCTCCATCTTGGCCCCGATACTCTGCCTTTCGTGGAGACGACGAAATTTTTAGGGCTTATATTGGCCAGGAAACTCTGCTGCTCCCTGCATGTGTCATATCTGGCTGGCCGGTATATTCGTTCCATTAACGTCCTCCGTGTCCTCAGCGGAACGTTATAGGGAGCAGATCGAACGGTCCTACTTCACCTCTACCGGTCCACTGTCCGCTCAAAATTGGATTATGGAAGCTTCGTTTACTCTTCCGCATGGCCATCCATTTTACACCACCTACACTCGATTCACCATCGGGGGCTATGCCTGGCGATAGGAGCTTTTTACTCAAGCCCTGTTGACAGCCTCTATGCCGAAGCTGCCGAATTACATTTACCCTAGGTGTGCATGCCGTTTGCTTTTGATGCCCCACCATCCTTCCTATCCATCATTCTTTAACGACTCCCTCAATAGCCAATACTCGCTGTCTGCGACTGCCCTGCTCCCTCCTTGAGTCCGTTTTCGACACTTGCTTCGGCAGCTAGATTTTACTCTCCCTTCCACATTTCAAATAGGTGAGAGCCTAGTGCCACCTTGGCTTCAGGCTCAAGTTCGTGTTCACCTCGAACTCGCCTCACTCCCGAAGGAGAGTACTGCGGATGCTTTTTACTGCTCACAGTTTCTTGAACATCGTGCATGGCTCGAAAACTTCGTTTTCATATATATGGATGGCTCAAAGACCAATGAACGTGTCGGATGTGCGTTTGTTGTCGCTGAGCTTTTGCCCTCTATCAGGCTGTACTATTTATCCGCCGGCACCGTTCTTCCTATGTCATCTGCTCTGACTCCCTCAGCGCCATTCAGAGTCTGAGCGACCCCTTTTTGGCCCATCTTATTGTGCACCGAATCAACCGATCCCTTCAGTTATTAGCTGCCAACGGCCCCCATGTTCACCTCCTATGGGTACCTGGCCACGCAGGCATGCCTGGTAAAGAGGCTGCTGATGCCGCAGCCAAGGCTGCAACTCTCTTACGTGGGACAGCTACGTACTGTATCCCATCGCATGATATTCAAGGGCTGTTTCGCGGCGCCTTATATCGTCATATCGTAATGTGTGGTTCTCACTTAGAAATAATAAGCTTCGTACTATTAAACCGCTCCTGGTGGCTTGGAGGATCTCGTCATGCCGCTCGCGACGAGAAAAGATCATCTTGGCCCGTTTGCGGATCGGACATTTCCGGTTCAGCCACCGCCACTTGCTCACTGGTGACCCCACACCGTTATGTTCCTGTGGCCACCTGCTGTCGGTGTGCCATGTTTTATTGTCGTGTTCCAATTTTGCTCCTGTTCGGCTTGCACTACATCTGTCGGACTCACTGGAAGAAATTTTAGCTGATGACGTGTGGGCTGTTGCTCGAGTATTGAATTTTATCACCTTGACCAATTTGTCAAAGGACATTTAGCTCTTCCCTTTGTTGTTTTTGATTCTATGTTTTTAGCTGTTTTTCTATAGTCTCATTATCCTTGGGTATATCCCAGTTTTGTTTCGGGCGCTAATGATCTCAGCAATTGTGCGCCCTAAAACCACAGGGAAGAAAGAGGAAAAAAAAAAAAAAAACCTTATAGGTGGCTTGCGGAGTATGGATGTAGATGTAGTAGATATATAGATGAAGCCGTGGCCATAACTCTGGACTTTATTTCATACTGTGTAACTATACCAGGCATTTCATTGTATTTCACATTTTGGTGTTACAACTTGGCTGCCAAAATCAGAGGATGTAAAAATTTAATTACTTCCATAACTGCATGTTTTATTTGTAGGCCTTAGGGGCAGTCTGTTGACATGAATAAGTACTTTTTTCAAACTGCATAAAATCATCCCTAAACATGAATAGCTTAAAAATGTATGCATTTTTTTTACTTACAATGCAGTTTTCACATTTCTGATTTCTGGCACATAGAAAGTCTGGATTGTTTTTGAAAAAAGTGGGTTCCGTAAATGCATCTACATTTGGAAGATTTTCACTATCTGTCTTCACAAAATGCTTTCCATTCTTATTCATAAACTGTGAATATGTTTTACTCACGAAAAACTATACAGTGCTCCAAGAAAGTAAGGGAAAATCTGGTGACATTTGCTAACACTGCTGTGATACAGTTACAGCTCCCTTTTTGTAATGCCATTTTACCTCACCAGAGTTTCAACCAATTTCATAGTGATTTTGATCACAAGATCGAATCATGAAATTTATTGATTGTTATGCTTTTATAACATGAAATTAATATATGTTTTGTTAGAGTAATGTCTGAAAATACTATTTGTAGGTAAGTCATTGATGATAACAATAATTAAAATCATATTTTTCATATAGCAAAATAGTCAATAGTGAAAATGGAGCTTTCAGTATGTGTTATTTCATCATTTAGTAGTCTAAGGCTGTACCTGTAAATTATGTGGCATGTGCTGCATCAAACAATGTGTGCCACAGTGTGTGTGTGTGCGGCCGGCCACCAGACGGTGGGTGGCCCAGGTCACAGCATTGCCTCCGCCTCACAGCTAGCTCTTGCTCATTGGCATGTATTTTGGCCTGGCATGGACAGACATAGTGTGTGCCTTGTGGCTACCTGTTCTCAGTGTAGTTCGCAATAGGCAGCCCCACATGCTCCTCTTTCTCCCTGACCTCAACCTCTACAACCTTGAGGACGTATTCATGTTGATCATGTGGTCACATTTCTGAATTCTTCCTGGTTTTTGTTACATTAAATGTGTTCTGTTTTACAACAGCAAACTTGCTGGAATTCAGGGCAGGTCCAGGTGGGCCAAGTGACACTGGGACTGTCTCAGGTTTGCTCGGTACTTCTTCAAAGTATTCATTCTGACCTGACAATTCACATTGCACTGTGATGCGTCTTTTTCCTTTCTGTTTTATGGTGTGAAATTGTTCCAGCTGCCAGTCCCCATTTCCCTAAGCTTTCTGGTACCACAAAATTGAGATTTTGTAAAATTCAGTTTAGTTTTATAAGAAATGCTGCAGCAATAGTTTTCAAATCATTATCAGGTTACAGTCAACCTTTTGTCTCATTTTGAGATGTTTTAAAGTCCTCTGATCATTCGCAGCTGGAACTGATTAAATTTCAGTCCAATTTTTGTTTTTAAGATAAATTATAATATGTTAAAACATTTGTACAGAGGATTTCCAACTGAGGAGTTTCCGCATCTTCATAATGAGGCTGCAAACATTATATCCATGTTAAGTTCAACTCATTTGAATGACTTTTTTGATAATGAAAGTAAATGCCACGATTGGTAGCAGCTTCTGCGATGACAATCTAATAAACTGCCTTCACCTGTCAGTGTGCCAAGGATTTCTAGTGGATGTAAGTGTTGTTAAATCTTCAGTGAATCAAAATTAATTAAATATTTTGTTTGTTTCTAATATAATTTTTTAAGCACTGCAGATATGACACTATTGGTAGAGATGTGTGTGGTAGTATTTTAATTTCTCATCTAGTTCTGGTAATTTATTACATCCCTAATGCCATTCTAAGATTACATTTTCCTCTTTCTGTACCTCAGTTGAAATGTAAGTTTTACATGGAACAATGTGGATCACAGAGTATTACTAGTTCCAAAACAAACTTAATACATTTTGATTAATAGAAGTTCCATAAAGGATTCAACAATATCTTTGAGAACGGTAGGTTATTACCCACCACAGACATCTCGATGAGCCAAAGAAAGGCACACAGAACAGATACAAATTATTACAAAGCTTTCGGCCTTTACAGCCTTTGTCAGAATGGTTGCAGCAGTCAAAGACTCAGTGAGTGTGTGTGTGTGTGTGTGTGAGAGAGAGAGAGAGAGAGAGAGAGAGAGAAACCTAATATACAAGCAGGTCTCATGTTCTCACATGTTCTGTGCACCGTTTTTGTGGCCGGTCCTGCTCTAATGGTAACTTGTGTTTTGCAAGTGGATGTGTGAATCCATTTAGTCTGCTGCATTGAACTTTTACTTTTCAATAGGGTCCAGTAACACTGGCAGCAGAAACTCAGTTTGACCAAGAACGATGGATTCAAGGTTTGCAGGAGGCAGCTCGTATGTAAGTGTATAATTCTACTCTTATAGCATTTGTACTTTTAATCCTAAATTGAAATCCCAAATATTTAACACACAGCATTAATGTAATTTTCTTCAAGTTGAATTATCATTATTTTGTTCTAGTACAGTGGAAGAATACATAAATATAATTTTTCAGAACATGGGAGAATTCGCGAATGGGAGAGTCCATTATTCGAGATTTAGAGTCTCAGGGCCTAAAGCTCAACAAAGAAAAGCAGTCTTATGTGGGTAAGTTATAAGAACCGTATTAGTTACCAATGGGGATGGGGGATTGGAGCCAGTATGTGAAACTAACTAACTTGTATTTTGTTCTGACCAGAGAAGTTACATGAAGAGACGATCGCTTTACAGGATGAAATAGACAGAAATGAGGTATGTATTCACATGATATTTATAGCCATTTCAGAAAAAAAAATAGTTTTCTAAAATTAGTATTACATGCAGTACATGGGTATTGGTGGGTAGGTTGTTTGTTTGGGTTGGCAAAATGCTCTGCATCTTGTTGAACCTGCATCAGTATTAGAGATGACTTAATACCACTATTACCTGTACAGTTGCTTTCAGAACCCCTATTTGATTACCCCCATTGCCACTAAAACATGTTGTTTGTTTGTTTGTGTTTCATTTCACAAACTAGGCAGAAAACATTTCAGGTTTGAGAATGAATGCATCATATTTAAACAAATTAAATAAGGAGTGCAGTCTACTTTTAAAACTCAGTACATAAACCTTTTAATGATGATATTTGCCACCACATGACAGAATTTACCTTTTACCAAGATGCTTACTGATAACAAAGATTTCATGAATAACAGTTGGGCACACAATCAGACACAAACTGTATTAGTATCATAGCACAGTAATGTTAGTCATATGGCATGCTGGGATGTAGCAGCAAGTGTCAGTCGTTTGTGTGTGCCAAGTGAGACAGCTATGTTCCAACAAAAAATAAGACAAAATATTTCACTACACAGCAGCTTCCTTAGCAATGTTTCTAGTTATTAGTATTTTCAAACTAGTTGAAAACCTATCATTTCCCGCATATTAATTTATTTATTCCTGCCCTTTTTCAGGTATATATATATATATATATATATATATATATATATATATATATATATATATACCAATTTATGTAGTTGTAGCTACAAAATTGCTTTAATAGCGATTTTTTTCAAAAAAACTTTTCATCCCCTATTTCACCCCCTTGATGTGTGAAATTCCAAAATCCCCTAACACTTTATTTTTATTTTTTAACTGGCCAACAGGCCTAATATTAATTTTCTTAGCTCTAGCCTCAAAATTGTCCCAAGAGTAATGTATTTTCAAAAAGAATTTTTGATCCTCTATTTGATCCCCTTAGTTGTTGAATTTTCATAAACACCGAAACACGTATTTTTTAAATCCTGACCAAGAGTCCATATCGGAATTTGCAACCAAGTATCCAAATAGCAATTTCTGTAATTCAGGGTTCAAAATTGGCTTAGTAGTAATGTATTTTGAAAAACACATTTCATCTCCTGTTTCACCCGCTAAATGATTAACTTTCTGAAAATACCGAAACAAGTATCTCTTTAATTCTGACCAAGAAAACATATATCAATTTATGTGGTTGTAGCTTCAAAATTGCATTAACAGCAGAAGATTTTCAAAAAAATCCCCCTCCAATTTAACCCCCTTGATGGTCGAATTTCTGAAAATGCCGAAACACGTATTTTTTAAAGTGTAACGAACAATACAAATACCAGTTTTTGCCGCTCTAGCTTCAAACTTGTCTTGAAAACAACGTGTTTTCAAAAAGAATTTTTGATCCCCTATTTTACCCCTTTAATTGTTGAGTTTCCAAAAATACTGAAATTTGTGTCTTTTTAATCCTGATCCTAAGTTTCATAGTTATAGCTTGAAATTTGAGTTAACAGCAACATATTTTTGAAAATCCATTTTTGCATTCTGTATTTCACCCCCTTATTGGTCGAATTTCATGAATATAGAATGGCAAGTCATTAATATATATTAAGAACAGCAAAGAGCCCAAGAATGAACCTTGTGCCCCCCCCCCCCCCCCCCCCCCCATTTTTAGTGTTCCCCAGTTTGAGGAATCAACTGTTTTTTGCATATTATGTGAACTACTTATGTCAACTTTCTGCACTCTTCCTGTTAGGTATGATTTAAGCCATTTGTACACTCTCCCATTCATACCACAATACTTTAGTTTATCTAGAAGAATTCCAAGATTTGCACAATCAAAAGCCTTGGAGAGATCACAAAAAATCCCAAAGGGTGATGTCTGGTCATTCAGAACATTTAATATTTCATTGGTGAAAGTATATATAGCATTTTCTGTTGAAAAGCCTTTCTGAAAACCAAACTGACATTTTGTTAGAACTTTATTTTTACCTATGTGTGAAACTACTCTTGAATACAGTACTTTTTCAAGAATTTGGGATAAGGCTGTGAGAAGTGAGAGTGGGTGGTAGTTGTTGACATCAGACGTATCCCCTTTTATGTGTAGTGGTTTAACAATAGTATATTTCAGTCTATCAGAAAAAACACCCTGCTTCAGAAAACTATTACATATGTGGCTAAGAATCCTACTTATTTCTTCAGAACAAGCTTTTATTACCCTGGTGGAAATAGCATTAATTCCATGTGAGCTTTTACTCTTTTATTCATTAACCTGACATGTTCCACATCATTACGAAGTGTCGTATTCATGATCTATGGAACAAGTACTAATCTAATCTAATCGAAATGCAGACTTAGCAATAAGATCTAGGAAAACAATTATCTAGAAGTAAACAAATACAGAGTGCAGTCAACACACGACTAAGGAGTGTGCCGCAGCTCCATGCCTTATATAATGCGGCTACATGTGCTGATGGGCCTTCATGGAAGGCACATCTTTGCGAACAGCACTGAAGTGGCAGTGACAGTGCTCACAGGTTGTGTGTACTGCTTAAAGGCCGTTGTCTAAATCCATGTGGTCTGGTGGGCTCTCTAACTCGTCGGGTCGGGATAGCAGAGGTTACCTTCACTACCTTGTTGGCCAAGTTATCTAATTAGATTTCTCAACCCTCTCAAACTCCCCCTTTCCCTTGGGGAAATGTGTGAAGTTTTTTCTACTTATTATTGTAAATGTGGGTGTGCTATTCTGTAACTTGCTGAATTCCACCACTGTTGCAAGAAGCCTCATCAGTCTTACATAGCTTGGGTGGATGAACTTCATAGCCTTAGTCATAAATGTAAATTTGTTACAGATACTTACCATTAGTCTTATGCAGATTAATTGATTCCTGATGCTACCATCAGGTTGACCCCCACCATTTGTGTATTCTCAAATTTAAATGATGTCAGCTTCTCATGCTCCGGCAGCGACTCGGCACTCTGTGAGTTACAAAATCAGATCATTACTATTCTAGGAAACTTTATGGATCCTACTAACTATAGCTCTCTTGTTTGATTATTGACTTATATGATTGTAGATTATACAGGCACAGACAATTTATTTACTTTGGATTTGTTTAAAGTGTTTGTTATAACTTGGGCATAGTTCATCTTGTTTCTAATATGATACCACATCAACATGTAGAAAACTTCTGCGATGAATTCTCCTCATTGTTCTCTAGTGGTCTAGGTTGTGCTACCAATGTTGAAACACACATTAGTTTGAAGCTGGTGGCATGGCTGTTTTTCCAACAGGCTCGATCTATACCAGCACTTGATAGGTTAATGTCGTTTGGGGGCTATTAAACCTACTTTCTCCAGTACATGATCTTCTTCTCTAGTAATTGTATGAAAGCCAAATTGCAAAATATAATCTGCCTCCTCATGATGAGCTGGTTGCCAGTCTTGTTGGGTGTAATTATTTTTCTAAGATTGACTTGTTGGAAGCATATCACTAACCCCCTTGATAAAAATCTAAGAAAATTTTGGTGGTAAAAAATCAAGTGAGATGACACAGTGGTTAGCACACAGGAATTGCTTTTGGGAGAATGGTGGTTCAAATCCACTTCTGGCCATCCAGATTTAGGTTTTCCATGTTTGTCCTAAATCACTCCAGGGAAATACAAGGATGGTTCCTTTGAAAGAGCAGGGCCATTTTTCTTCCCCATCCTTACCGAAATAATTCAAGTGGGAGCCTCTGTCTTCAGTGATTGTGTTGTTGACTGGTGTTAAACCATTGTCTTCCTTCCTTCCATTTATGGTGGTGAACACCCCTTTCAGACTCTTACCAATAACAGTGCCCCCCAGGGGGCCCACAGCTCTTTTGTGGGTATGTGTGTGGCGTGCACGGGGCCCTGAGCCGGAGCAGCCTTTCTTCCGCCCCAGGCTGCTTCACTTTCCCTCCTGGTTCATGCATTCGCCCGGAGACGGGTGTCCTTTGCAAAGTTACGGTGGTTTCTTGTCTTAGTTTCTCTTATTAGTTGGTTTCTTCTTTTCTTAACCTTTGCTTCTGTCTTTCTCTCCTTGCTGTACTTTCCTAGCCTTCCTCTCCTCCTCATTCGTCTCCGCTTCGGCATTTGAGACACTTCTTTCTCTTCACTTCCTCTATTCTTCTTCTTTCCTCCCTGTGCTTGTCTGAAGGCCGACCCACGCATTATCATGCAATTAACCCAATTATGGATTGTCTTCCGGCTGACGTATCTGGCTCCCTTTTTGTGGACGACTTTGCGATTTACTGCAGTGCCCAGAGAACGTGTCTCCTGGAACACTGTCTTCAGCATTGTCTCGACCATATGTACTCTTGGAGTGTCGCCAATGGTTTCCGGTTCTCCAGTGAGAAAACAGTCTGTATAAATTTCTGGAGATACAAAGAGTTCCTTTCACCGTCTCTCCATCTTGGGCCCGTTACTCTGCCTTTCGTGGAGACGACGAAATTTCTGGGGCGGACAGGAAACTCTGCTGCTCCCCGCATGTGTCATATCTGCTGGCCGGTGTTTTTGTTCCCTTAACGTCCTCCCGTGTTCTTAGTGGTATGTCATGGGGAGCGGATCGAACCATCCTACTTCATCTCTACTGGTCCACTGTCCGCTCAAAATTGGATTACGGAAGCTTCGTTTATTCTTCCGCACGGCCATCCATTTTACACCGCCTACACTCGATTCACCATCGGGGGTTATGCCTGGCGATAGGAGCTTTTTACACAAGCCCTGTTGACAGCCTCTATGCCGAAGCTGCCGAATTACCTTTACCCTAGGTGTGCATGCCGTTTGCTTTTGATGCCCCACCATCCTTCCTATCCATCGTTTTTTAACGACTCGCTCAATAGCCAATACGGGCTGTCTGCGATGCCCAGCTCCCTCCTGGAGTCCATTTTCGTCACTTGCTTCAGCAGCTCGATTTTACTCTCCCTTCCACATTTCAAATAGGTGAGAGCCCAGTGCCACCTTGGCTTCAGGCCTAAAGTTCGCGTTCACTTCGAACTCACCTCACTCCTGAAGGAGAGCACTTCGGATGCTTTATACTGCTCGCAGTTTCTTGAACTCGAAAATTCAGTTTTCATATACACGGATGGCTCAAAGACCAATGACTGTGTTGGATGTACGTTTGTCGTCAGGGATGACTGTTATCAGTACAGGCTTAATGCCCACTGCTCCAATTTCACAGCGGAGCTTTTTGCCCTCTATCAGGCTGTACTCTTTATCTGTCGACACTGTTCTCCTTCTTGTGTTATCTGCTCTGACTCCCTCAGCGCCATCCAGAGTCTGAGCGACCCCTTTTTGGCCCATCCTATTGTGCACCGAACCAACTGCTCCCTTAAGTTATTAGCTTCTGACAGCCCTCGCGTTCACCTCCTGGTGGTACCTGGCCACGTAGGCGTGCCTGGTAACGAGGCTGCTGATGCCGCTGCCAAGGCTGCAACACGCGTACATCGGACAGCTACGTAATGTGTCCCATCGCATGATATTCAAGGGGCTCTTTTGCGGCGCCTTATATCGTCATGGCATAATGTGTGGTCTTCACTTACTCATAATTAGCTCCGGAACATTAAACAACTCCTGGTGGCTTGGATGACCTCATCACATCACTCGTGACGAGAAGAGATCATCTTGGCCCGGTTGCGGATCGGACATTGCCGGTTCAGCCACCGCCACTTGCTTACTGGTGATCCCGCACCATTTTGTTTCTGTGGCCACCCACTGTCGGTGCGCCATGTTTTATTGTCGTGTTCAAATTTTACTCCTGTTCGCTTGCACTACATCTGCCGGACGCATTAGAAGAAATTTTAGCTGATGATGTGCGGGCTGTTGCTCGGGTATTGGATTTTATCAATTTGACCAATTTGTCAAGGGACAAATGTGTGTGTGTGTGTGAGAGAGAGAGAGAGAGAGAGAGAGAGAGAGAGAGAGAGAGAGAGAGAGAGAGAGAGAGAGAGAGAGAGAGAGTGAGTGAGTTTAAAAAACCACACAAAAAAATGACAAACAGGTGGAAGAGAGAGATGAATTTGGAGGAGATATATGATTTTTTTTTGGCGGGGGGGGGGGGGGGGGGCGGTTGTTAGCTATTGTGTTGTTGATCGTGCATCTCAGTATGTTTCTGTGATCAATACATATTTCATATTTCCCTTTGTGGTTTATTTGCAGGTTCTTTTTCTGTGTATATATTAAAGTTAACTGCAAATTTATGGATTCAGCTATGCTGTGCCCACAAAGAAGTTCCAAGTTATAATTTTATAATTTTAATCAAACTTCTGTGTCTGAATTGCTTCACATGGAGATAAATACTGAATTTGTTTAAATCATTCAGTGAAGGGTTTAAATTACTGAAGAGTTTATTATAACTCTTAACCCTACTTATACTTGACTGATCATTACAGTAAGATTATCTGTATATGAATAAAAATTCTCAAACTAGACAAAAGAACGCTATATTACATATTGTCATATAAATTAGTTTGTTTTCTATGGAACTTGACTGTTCCTTGCTGATATACCTCTCCATGATTGTTAACCACTGTGCAATCCAGAACCTGTACAAACAGAGTTCTCGGGACAGTAACTGCCTCCATAAGCTGATAATCCTCACAAGACAAATTTATTTGATATCTTGGATTGAATATAAGACATGCAGTGTAACCTGTTACACTATGGTATGGAGTGTATGAATGATAGATTCGATTTGGGTGAGGTCAGAATGTCTTTGGGACCTTAGAATGTATTGCAAAGACAACACCAACCCGTACAATTCTGAAAATATGTGGTGCATGGGAAGATCCAGATGGCTGGATTGTAAAGCAGTCATTGAAATCGAGCATGTTATACTCAGCGGCATGCTGTGCCATAGGATGGTCCCTCTTGCTTTTAGCCACAGTTTGAAAGTGGCCATTCATTCTGATGGACAACTGGTTGGTAGTCATACCAGTGTAAAAAGCTGTGCATTGTTTGCAGCAGAGTTGGTAAAACTCATGGCTGGTTTCACTAGTGACCCAGCATCTGATGAGAAAAAGCCTTTGGTGGGACTGGAATAGGAAGTGCTGGATGGGTGAATTGGACAGGTCTTGCACCAGGATCCTGCACATGGATATGATTCCCATGGTATGGGATTGGTTTGGGAGTGATGTGGGGATGGACTTATCCTCTACATTCAACAGTCCTGCAACCGTACTTGCCACAATGTAAGGTAACCTTTCATCTCTATGTACCATTCTCAACAGGCTCCCCACACTATATCTCCTCCCAATACATGTCTCTCTTCCAACTGTGCCACTCATTTTTGCATTATTTTTTAATATTTCTTTATATACTGCTTTCCAAACTGCATCTCACATTCCCATTGTGCTGGTAGTAGTTTTTAAGTGACTTTCAGATATAATAAACGATCAGCTTCTTGAATGACCGTGACTTCATACCCGAAGTTAACTAGCTCTCCAGCAACAAAAATTATAATGACAGATAATATTAATCTTCATATTCTTCTTGTTATTCTTCTTCAAATTGATAAATGAATTAATTCAAAATTATATTCCACAGGCAGATCCAATAAGTTGGCAAAACCTGAGAAAAATTTTTAATTACAGTCAGTACAAGAGTTTTAATTTACTCCACAGCTCGTCTCTAACTTCTATCGATATCGCAGTATCAATAGTCGTGCAACTTTAGTGACACATAACTTCCTTGTAAGTCGTTAAGACCACAATCAAAAATTCACTTTAAAATAATCATCACTAAGTAAAAATTCAATTAAACGTCTTGAATAAAAAATCTTGAAAACACTTCGAAGACTTCTTTGTTTAACCTTTTATTGAAGTATGTATAATGTATTCAATTAATATGGAAATTCTCCACAGAGATAATAAATGATTATTGAAAAGGGATAGATTGGCTGGCCAGTACTTACCTTTTTGCTGTACTGACGATAGATACACTCAGAAAAAGAGGAGGAAAATAACAAGCTTTTGGAACTGTGTTCCTTCTTCAGGTGGAGAGAAGGGAGAAAAAAGGAAAAAGGAATGGGAAAGGAAGGGAAAGGTAATTAACGATCTAGGTCATGAGGATGACCACAAAGTTATTCTTTCAGGACAATAAGTGAATAGCAATGGCAATAAATAAAATTATTCCCTTACTGTAAAATTTTATTTCAATTGCTGACTAGACGGTCGTCCTCATAGTTCTAGCACTAGATGGCTGCCATGCTACACCTGTACCTTTTGTCTTGTATTGTCATCTAATACCCTCTTTAGAAATGAAGAAATCCACTGCCTTTAAACCATTCATAATGGCACCATACACAAATGATTTTTGTTTTGTGCACATATGTGGCAAAGCCTGTCACAAATTATATAGTTTTTAGTTGCCCTCCTTTTATAAGTAATATTAAAAAGAAATACTTCAGTTAACGTGTTTATGATTTTTAAGATTCGATTTGCACACATCATGGGTCTCAGTTTGCTGTGTTTTCATAAAAGTGAGCTACAGATGAACTATGGAGGACGTGCTCCACTTGATCTACAACCAGACAGGGTGCTTTTCATAATGAATGGAAGCTAACTTAAGTTTGTATTCCAAAACAAAGTCCAGTCCATACCTTACCCCTGTCACGACCTGCATGCAGAATTGTGTATTTCTGGTTTTGCTCATTTTATTTCTTTGTGATTCATGCTAGATAGTTCAGGCCTGCATCACTCAATTGTGGATGGACTGTGGTAATGTGCGCAATGTGTTTTAGTTCCACGTTTCTACCCCATGTTACCAACAGTCAGCAAACTTGCAGCACAATTAGAATAGTGGCAAGAAAGACTTGTAGACAAGGTGCTGATATCCTTGTTTTGAAATGTGAAGCTATCATATCTGACAGTCAGTTGATTTTATATGATCCTGTGATGTTATGTCATTTCTTTCAAAGGCTTGTTACTGTAAGTTGGTGCATATCATAAAAATATGGAGGACTAAAACAGACAAAACTGTGTGGGTACAAAATTTTTGAAAATAAATTTATTTTCTTTTTTGTAATGAATTAGTGTATGTATTTCGTATCTTAAATGTACCTCTCTATATCAATGTCACATCACCTACAACCTTGGGTCTGAAAGGGTTACCAAATAATGCTAGGAATAGTAGCACCTAAACCAAGCAAGCAGCACACTCTGTGCACACTCGACGAACCCCCTCACAGGTCAAAAGCTAGATTTTGCCATGGTCCCATCAAACGACTCTCCAGATGACAAGTACTGTCCAAGTAGCAGTACAGCAGTCAACTGTAATGTTGTGGTAGCTACTTGATTTCCATAACAGTGGGGTTATTAAAGATGCAGAACATGTCACTTAGGATCTGTGAAATGAGATGCAAGAGAAAAATATGAAATAATTTATTACCCTGATGATGTGGCTCTAATGCCACAAAACTAGTTGGTTGAAGATAAAAGAGTACCATACAGCTGAAGCGGTTTCCATTCAATATGACTCAATCTACAGCTGCGGATTTCCACAATATATAATTTGTTTCTCATGATTGTTACACATATTTTACCTATACCTTTCTTCCCTTTGTCTATACCATTTATTCCGCACTTCAGTTAAAGGAGCTCAAAAATCCGAAATTTGAGATTTGCTCATTTAATGTGTCTGACAATGGAGTTATATTTATTTATTTATTGTTGCCTCTTAGTTTTAAATTCAGTATCTCACACAGTGTACTTAACATCTGTACCTTTCCTTTTACCGATTTGTTTTGATATGTAAATGTTATTCTCATTTTAGCTGGATAAAAAAAAAAAAAAAAATTGAAAAATTTTTTGTACTAGGAATTAGAAAAATTGAACTTAATCCTTGATGAAGAAAAATGCCGGCTTCAGGAAACCATTGCAGAATTTAAAAAGGAGCATGAAGCTATGAAGAGAGAATATGAAGAAACAATAGCAGCATTGCGATTAGTGCAGCAAGATAAAGAAGCTTTGGAACAAACCACAAATGATTTGATGGTAAGTTCAAAATTATACTATTTCAGTGATTATATCATTCTCTCTCTCTCTCTCTCTCTCTCTCTCTCTCTCTCTCTCTCTCTCTCCTCCCCCCCCCCCCCTCCCCACACACACACACACACACCTCCGCACCCCCCTATACTGACAATGCTAATTTCTGTTATCATTTCACCCATTTTACTTCTGGATGCAGTTAGTTAAGTGATCTACAGTGGAGAAAATATACATATTGGAAATAAAGATTTTTTTTTTAAATTCCTTTTTTTTCTAAAAGAAAAAAAAAATACAATATCAGTCATATCACTCTCAAAACACTAACTGTAGATATGAATTACTTCACAGTTCTCATGTTTAAATGTATGTTAGTTCTGGCACTTTTGTGAGAAAATATACAGTTTTGAGGAAATTAAAGTTAAAACTGCAAGTACATGGAAACACTGCTCTGTTTTTTTTCTGGGATAAATGGGTTAGAAGCAGCGTGCTCCATTGTCTAATCCTTCCTCTTCGACTAACTGTCTCCTCCTCCTCCTCCTCCTCCTCCTCCTCCTTCTTTTTGCCTCCTTATTTGCTGATCAGAAATGTCAATTTTCTTCACTCTTTATTAGTTTATAGTTTCTTATGTTCTTGCTGTTTCTATCACATATTTACCCCAACTGATGCATGTTTCCATTATTCAAGGACTACTATTATTGATGAAGATCACTGCATCACACACATCACTGCCTTCATAGATAAGTAATGTATCCCCCACACACTAACCTTGTAACTTTCCTTTCGGTGAACTGAAATGAGTGTCGGCAGTCTCCTCACCACTACAACTACAATGTGTGTTTGAAAATTTTGTTGAATTGTCTCAGGAAATATAGGAAACAAGAGATAAAAACAAAACTACCTATACTGACCTTCAAAGCAATTGCCATTGCCTACAATACACCTCTGACTTTGGTTGTACAGCTATTGGAAACTGCAGCAAAAACTTCTTGTGGAATTGCTCAGAGCACTGAGGTCACACATTATTGGATCTCTGCAACCATTGTTTATCTTCAACTCACCTGCTATCATTCTCAAAGACAGCCACCATTCATCCGCAAGCATCCATCACACTTATTCAGTATTTTCTGGGACTGTGATTGTGGACGGTCGTCCTAAAGATGGCTCATTCTGGACACCTTCGTTTCATGATTTTGCCTAATTTAAAAAGGGAATTGATGTTAACACAATGCTCCATTTTGTGCTCCATGCTGCAATAACATGAGATCTCACACTGACACTGTTAGTGAGGTTGCAGTGTGAACCACCACCTCATGCTGTGTTTTGCATGATATGAGGCACTTGTTGATATGGTTCACAATTTGTATACAGAGGCACCTCTTTCTTGCCAGCATAGTTTGTAAAATATCAGACCTTTCACCGAACTTTTCAGACGCACCTATACATAACTGCTATAGTTCTGTAATACCTGTTACGTTTATTCTGATTCTTGAAGATATATTTTGGTTTGATCATTGTAAAATGAGAATGTCTCACAACAGTTTCAGCATAAAAACAGCAAGCTACCAAATATCAACCTTAGTTGTGTTTTCAAAGATCACGAGCATATGAAAAAAGGAAGTTAATAATCAGTGTAGCCAGCTATGGTAAAAACCTCCAAAGAGATCACAACAAAATTCGCTTCAAGATCAAGTACATCAAAGATTTAAGTATAAAGAACACAGAGGTGAATGTCAACATCTTTTTGTGTCATCTAATATATACTTTTCTGACCACCCTCTGAAATTAAAATTGGCCTGCCCTGTCAGTTGGGGGACCATAAAGTTTATGGAGATGGTAAGCTCTATTCTCCCTCTGACATGAAAACGTACTTCCAATCAGTCAGGTGATTGAGGCATAAGAAAAGTGTGCATATATGAATAGCCAGCAGACACTGTGCACTTTCAGAGGTGAATACAACTTCAGTTCCAGAAGAGGATAATACACTAAACCTTGCAAATTGTCTAATAATCATCATTGAATCAAGATATGCTTTTTCCCCAATACTTGTTCTTATCATGGATCTGAGAGGGTCACTCCATTTCAGAAAATAACGGTTGATTTCTTTGCGTGTGTGTGTGTGTGTGTGAGAGAGAGAGAGAGAGAGAGAGAGAGAGAGAGAGAGAGAGAGAGAGAGAGAGAGAGAGAGAATCATGCACTGGATTCATTTGACAGTGACGTGATGACTGGAAGCAACATTCCAAGGTTTCATCTGAATTCTTGAATAACAGAAGGTCTTGATTGCAAATATTTTTTATTACAATGACACATTTTGCCCAGTTAGGGCATCTTCAGATACCTTGTAAGATGTCCCTGCACCTTAGGTCGTCAGCATATTAATACGACTTGCGTCGGTATAGGTACAAGTACTTCCTGAGACAGAGTTCAAATTTGTACTGTACAAATTTGAATGCTGCCTAAGGCAGTAGTTGTACCTATACTGACACAAGTCGTATTAATATGTTGACGACCTAAGGTGCAGGGACATCATACAAGATATCTGTAGATGCCCTAACCGGGCGAAACGCGTCATTGTAACAAAAAATATTTGCAATCAAGACGTCTTGTTATTCAAGAATTTAACTGAACACGTTTGCTGTACCACACCACGTAAAAATGGAATGGGAAGCTTTCTAGGTTTCATTTGTGTACTGAATAAATTTACATAGCATTTGTTCATCCTGGGCCAACTTTGGGATCCAAGAAAATACCGGAAATTTTTCCATCTGGCGTCTGCTGGTAGCAGAAAATGTCAGAGGATTTTAGATGATGATTATGTAATAGAGTAGAGTGTCAGTCTGACACATATGGAACCCAGATATGTCAGATTATAGAAATTAACATCATTTTTGAGAAGGAGAGGTTGCTACTCACTACAGAAACGTCTTGATGAGCTACAGAAAGGCACATAACCAGTTACAACTTTCCGTAAAAGCTGCCAGTCGTTATGGCCTTTGTCAGATGGAAGAACACACACACACACACACACTCTTACAGATATGACCGCCTTCTCCAGCTGCTGTGGCCCTACTGTCAAGGAGACCACATGGACAGTTTCTTTCTTTTTCCTTTTTTTCCTGTTGTGCACTTTACAATTTTAGTATCTAATGGTTATTTTTACAAAAAAATTCACATATTTTTGTTTATTCATAATTTTCTATATTTTACAAAGGTTATTAACAATGATGCTTTAAATTAAAAATAACACACACACACAAGTTATGTTTCTTACAGTATTGGTTTGACTATTATTTAGCTAACCTACTCAACCATCATTTTAGGTGATAAGAAATTGTTCAACTCATATACATACACATAATGAAATACTGAAGCAACTCATGGAATTACAGATCCCAAAATGTTTAATATAACTGAATTTGAAAAGAGCGAAAAAATATATCTCAGGAGGATTCAGACCACCGACTCTATGGTTATGAGGCCAGAACGCTACCACCTGAGTTACACTAACAGATACTACAAATGATTTAGTTATTGGTTCTTATGTGTACTTGCAAAACTTAAAAGTCGATTTCTTCAAGAATGTTTTAGAGTTGCATTGAATGGCTTTGGCTAATTGTTATTTAAGTTCAGAACTTCAAATACCATAAATGTATAAAAATTCTCAAATTTGATACCCATGTGGTCTCTTTGTCAGTAATGAGTAGATGGTTATGTTTCTGTTTCATAGTACTATAATAATGGAAAGTCCAGGTTGGAATAAATAATATAATGAGGACAGTTACAACTCACCGCAAAGACGTGGCGACGAGATGCGACAGGCACATACAAAAGACACACACATACAACACATTCAGCTATCAGCCATGGCCTTCTTCAGAAATAGAGCACTCACGCAATCACACAGGCACACAACACAGTCATACAACCATCACCTCCGACTGCCACACTTCGAAAGTGATTCGAAGTGTGGCAGTCGGAGGTGATGGTTGTATGACTGTGTTGTGTGCCTGTGTGATTGCGTGAGTGCTCTATTTCTGAAGAAGGCCATGGCCGATAGCTGAATGTGTTGTATGTGTGTGTCTTTTGTATGTGCCTGTCGCATCTCGTCGCCACGTCTTTGCGGTGAGTTGTAACTGTCCTCATTATATTATTTGTTTCATAGTACTCTTTGATAAGTTTATATAAGTATTAGTTTGTAGATTCTCCCACTTCCTTCAATATTTCTGCTGGGATGAAATCTTTATCTGTTGCTTTGCCATTACTTAGGGCATTCAAAACATTGTTAAATTCCTTTTTAAATATAGGTGGTCCTATCATGTCCATATCCACATTTCTCTGTTTTTCCAGAATTTCCTCCTTGTTAACAATATCTTCTCCTTCACACAGTTCTTCACATCCAACTTGAAAAGTAGATCATCATTTTTATTCTTGACCATACTTGTTTTTGGCTTTATCTGCATTGCTTTAATTTTAGCATAGGCTTTATCAGATTGTCAGCCCTTTAGGTCTTGCTGAGTTTCCTCATATTTTCATTGCATTCCCTTTCCTTCTTCCGGTCTACATTTCTGTGTAATTATATATATATATATATATATATATATATATATATATATATATATATATATAATAAAGATTTTTGACTTACCTAAAGTACAGGCTGGTCGATAGGGACACTAAACACACACAAAAACACACAACCATTCGAGCTTTCGCCACCAGTGGTGGCTTCTTCGGGAAAAAGAGGGAGGAAGGAGAGGAGAAAGGGAAGGATACGGGTTTTAAGGAAGTGGAAAAGGAGCCATTCCAATCCCAGGAGTGGAAGGACTTACCTTAGGGGACAAAAAGGAAGGTAAACAAATACACACACACACTCACACATATCCACATCCAATGTTTGGATGTGGATATGTGTGAGTGTGTGTGTATTTGTTTACCTTCCTTTTTGTCCCCTAAGGTAAGTCCTTCCACTCCTGGGATTGGAATGGCTCCTTTTCCACTTCCTTAAAACCCCTATCCTTCCCTTTCTCCTCTCCTTCCTCCTTCTTTTTCCCGAAGAAGCCACCACTGGTGGCGAAAGCTCGAATGGTTGTGTGTTTTTGTGTGTGTTTAGTGTTCCTATCGACCAGCCTGTACTTTAGGTAAGTCAAAAATCTTCATTTTATACCATTTTCCTACCTGGAAGGTCTCCTTCAGGAAAAATTCCTAACAGGAAAAAAATTATGTAAAAAATAGATGAAGAACACTTGCCAGGCGAAGGGGCACAGGCAGTAATAGCAACAAATAAACACACAGACACACACACACTCAAAAATGCTAGCTTTCGCAGCCTAGCTGCTTCATCAGGCAGAAGGGAAGGAGAGGGAAAAGGAAATGATGAGGGATTTAAGGAAGGGGGTAAGGAGCCATTCCAATCCCGGGACAGGAAAGACTTACCTTGGGGGAAAAAATGGAAGGTAAATAAATGCACATACACCCACACATTTACACAGACACAAGTACACTTAGGCAGACATACTGTAGAACTGTAGAAAGCAAAGAAGCTTTTTCTTTGCTTTCTACAGTTCTACAGTATGTCTGCCTAAGTGTACTTGTGTCTGTGTAAATGTGTGGGTGTATGTGCATTTATTTACCTTCCATTTTTTCCCCCAAGGTAAGTCTTTCCTGTCCCGGGATTGGAATGGCTCCTTACCCCCTTCCTTAAATCCCTCATCATTTCCTTTTCCCTCTCCTTCCCTTCTGCCTGATGAAGCAGCTAGGCTGCGAAAGCTAGCATTTTTGAGTGTGTGTGTGTGTCTGTGTGTTTATTTGTTGCTATTACTGTCTGTGCCCCTTCGCCTGGTATATATATATACCTGGAAGGTCTCCTTCTATAATATATATATATATATTACGAATATTAAGACAAAAATTCCTAGCAGGAAAAATAAAATATAAAAAATAGACGAAGATTCCTGACAGCTTAGGTCTTCGTGGCAAACGAGTCTGCTCCAGTCCTGAAGCTCTGAACCAGTACTCCAACAACCTATTAACAGCTTTTACATCCAGCAGCTATCCTCCTAATCTGGTAGAGAAACAAATTGCCAGAGCTACTACCTCATCCCCCCAAATTCAGAACCTTCAACAGAAGAATCCCAGAAGTGCCCCTCTTGTCACCGGATACTTTCCGGGACTGGAGCGGACTCTAAATGTGGCTCTCCAGCAAGGATACGACTTCCTCAAATCCTGCCCCGAAATGAGACCCGTCCTTCATGACATCCTTCCTACTCCACCGTGAGTGTCTTTCCGCCGCCCACCTAACCTCCATAACCTCCTAGTCCACCCCTATGAAATCCCCAACCACCTTCCCTACCTTCTGGCTCCTACCCTTGTAACCGCCCCCGTTGTAAAACCTGCCCTATGCACCCTTCCACCACCACTTACTCCAGTCCCGTAACCCGGAAGGTGTACACGATCAAAGGCAGAGCCACTTGCGATAGTACCCACGTGATCTACCAACTGACATGCCTGCACTGTGAAGCGTTCTATGTGGGAATGACCAGCAACAAACTGCCCATTCGCATGAATGGACACAGGCAGACAGTGTTTGTTGGTTACGAGGATCACCCTATAGCTAAACACGCATTGGTGCACGGCCAGCTCATGTTGGCACAGTGCTACACCGTCCGGATTATCTGGATACTTCCCACTGACACCAATCCTTCAGAACTCCGGAGATGGGAACTAGCCCTTCAGCATATTCTCTCTTCCCGTTGCCCACCTGGTCTCAATCTCCGCTAAATTTGAATTCCCACCCACCTTCTTAACATCTTTGCATCGGTTCTCTGGACAGAGCTTCTGCCTCAAGTGGTATCTCTGTCTAACTTCTTAACTTCAATAACTTAACTTCTTTGCTTTCTACAGTATGTCTGCCTAGGTGTACTTGTGTCTGTGTGAATGTGTGGGCATGTGTGCATTTGTTTACTCTCCATTTTTTCCCCCAAGGTAAGTCTTTCCTCTCCCGGGATTGGAATGGCTCCTTACCCCCTTCCTTAAAACCCTCATCATTTCCTTTTCCCCCTCCTTCCCTACTGCCTGAAGACGCAACTGGGTTGCGAAAGCTTGCGATTGTTTGTGTGTGTGTATTCATTTATTTATTTGTGATGCTGTCACACCTGTGCTCCTTCGCCTGGTGAGTAATCTTTGTCTATTTTATATATATTTATATATATATATATATATATATATATATATATATATATATATATATATATATAATAGAAGGAGACCTTCCAGGTACGAAAATGGTATAAAATAAAGATTTTTGACTTACCTAAAGTACAGGCTGGTCGATAGGAACACTAAACACACACAAAAACACACAACCATTCGAGCTTTCGCCACCAGTGGTGGCTTCTTCGGGAAAAAGAGGGAGGAAGGAGAGGAGAAAGGGAAGGATACGGGTTTTAAGGAAGTGGAAAAGGAGCCATTCCAATCCCAGGAGTGGAAGGACTTACCTTAGGGGACAAAAAGGAAGGTAAACAAATACACACACACTCACACATATCCACATCCAAACACACTTAGGCAGACATTTGTAGAAAACCAAATGTCTGCCTAAGTGTGTTTGGATGTGGATATGTGTTAGTGTGTGTGTGTATTTGTTTACCTTCCTTTTTGTCCCCTAAGGTAAGTCCTTCCACTCCTGGGATTGGAATGGCTCCTTTTCCACTTCCTTAAAACCCGTATCCTTCCCTTTCTCCTCTCCTTCCTCCCTCTTTTTCCCGAAGAAGCCACCACTGGTGGCGAAAGCTCGAATGGTTGTGTGTTTTTGTGTGTGTTTAGTGTTCCTATCGACCAGCCTGTACTTTAGGTAAGTCAAAAATCTTTATTTTATACCATTTTCCTACCTAAAAAATAGATTAAGTACACTTACCAGGCGAAGGGGCACAGGCAGTAATAGCAACAAATAAACACACAGACACACACACACACACACACACACACACACACACACGCACACACACACACACACACACACACACAAATGCTTGCTTTCGCAGCCTAGCTGCTTCATCAGGCAGAAGGGAAGGAGAGGGAAAAGGAAATGATGAGGGTTTTAAGGAAGGGGGTAAGGAGCCATTCCAATCCCGGGACAGGAAAGACTTACCTTGGGGGAAAAAATGGAGGGTAAATAAATGTGCTTGTGCCTGTGTAAATGTGTGGGTGTGTGTGCATTTATTTAAGGAAGTCGTATCCCTGCTGAAGAGCCACATTCAGAGTCCGCTCCAGTCCCGGAAAGTATCCGGTGACAAAAGGGGCACTTCTGGGATTCTTCGGTGGAAGGTTCTGGATTTGGAGGAATGAGGAGGTGGCTCTGGTAATTTGCTTCTGAACCAGATCAGGAGGATAGCTGCGGGATGTGAAAGCTGTTATTAGGTTATTGGTGTACTGGTTCAGGGATTCGGGACTGGAGCAGACTCCTTTGCCACGAAGACCTAAGTTGTAGGGAAGGGAACGTTTGATATGGAATGGATGGCAGCTGTCATAATGGAGGTACTGTTGTTTGTTGGTAGGTTTGATGTGGACGGATGTGTGAAGTTGGCCGTTGGACAGATGGAGGTCAACATCGAGGAACGTGGAATGGGATTTGGAATAGGACCAGGTGAATTTGACGGGACCAAAGGAGTTGAGGTTGGAGAGGAAATTCTGGAGTTCTTCTTCTCTGTTGGTCCAGGTCATGAAGATGTCATCAATGAATCTGTACCAAACTTTGGGTTGACAGGCTTGGGTATCCAGGAAGGCTTCTTCTAAGCGTCCCATAAATAAGTTTGCGTACGAGGGGGGCCATCCTGGTTCCCATGGCTGTTCCCTTTAGTTGTTGGTATGTCTGGCCCTCAAAGGTGAAGAAGTTGTGGGTTAGGATGAAGCTGGCTAGGGTATTAAGGAAAGAGGTTTTAGGTAGGGAAGTAAGTGGTCGGTGTGAAAGGAAATACTCCATCGCAGCGAGGCCCTGGGCATGTGGGATATTTGTGTATAAGGAAGTGGCATCAATGGTTACAAGGATGGTTTCAGGAGGTAACAGGCTGGGTAAGGATTTCAGGCGATCGAGGAAGTGGTTGGTGTCTTTGATGAAGGATGGAAGACTGCACATGATGGGTTGAAGTTGTTGGTCTATGTAGGCAGAGATTCGTTCTGTGGGGGCTTGGTAACCGGCCATAATTGGCCAGCCTGGATGATTAGGTTTGTGAATCTTAGGAAGTAGGTAGAAGGTAGGGGTGCGGGGTTTCGGTGGGGTCAAGAGTTTGATGGACTCGGGTGAAAGCTTTTGTAGGGGGCCTAAGGATCTGAGAATTCCCTGAATCTCTGCCTGGACATCAGGAATAGGGTCGTGTTGACAGACTTTGTAGGTAGTAGCTGGAAGTGGGAGATTGAGCAGATGGGAGAGACTGGGTTTCTGTGTTTCTTCCAGCTCCACTCCACCCCAAACCTCACAATCCTAATCCACACAATCCTGAACCACAACATCCCAATTCAGTAGTGAACCTCTCCTCTAAACCTCTCTCCCAATCTGAAACCTCCGTCCTCGTAGCCTTGGCTGGAGATATCACTTTGCCACGAAGAAAAATAATGCTACTCCTGATGATCGAGTTCCCCAAGACATCATTCAAATTGAACCCTGCCTGGAACAGTTCCGTCCTCCATCACAGCGAGACCCACCCGCTCTCCCTCAAAATCACCCCCTTCAAACCTTCCAGGAATTCCTTACTTCCAACCTTGCCTCTCAGTCCTTCCTGAAAAACCTTAATCCTACTCCCAACATTACCGCAGCTGAAACCCGAGCTATCCGTGATCTGAAGGCTGACCATTCCATCATCATTCTCCCTGCGACAAGGGATCCACAACCGTGGTACTTGATCGGCGGGAGTATGTGGCTGAGGGACTGCGCCAGCTTTCAGACAATACTACCTACAAAGTCTGTCAAGAAGACCCCATTCCTGATGTCCAAAGCTTTTCACAAATGTCTGTCTAGGTGTGCTTGCGTTTCGATATGTCTGAGTGTGTGTGTATTTGTTTACCTTCCTTTTTTCCCCTAAGGTAAGTCCTTCCACTCCTGGGATTGGAATGACTCCTTTTCCACTTCCTTAAAACCCATATCCTTCCCTTTTTTCCTCTTTTTCCTGAAGAAGCTGCCAGTGGTGGCGAAAGCTCGTATGTGTGTTTGTGTGTGATTTTATTTGTTTCTCTCGACGAGCCGGTCCTTTTGGTTAGTCATCTCTTTTCTATTCTTATTTTTGTTTATCCCACTGGGTAAGTTTCCCTCTATAATTTTCATTTCATCAATTTGTGTGTATATATGACAAAGATTACTCACCAGGTGAAGGAGCACAGGTGTGACAGCATCACAAATAAATAAATGTATACACACACACACACAATCGCAAGCTTTCGCAACCCAGTTGCGTCTTCAGGCAGTAGGGAAGGAGAGGGAAAAGGAAATGATGAGGGTTTTAAGGAAGGGGGTAAGGAGCCATTCCAATCCCGGGAGAGGAAAGACTTACCTTGGGGGAAAAAATGGAGGGTAAACAAATGCACACATGCCCACACATTCACACAGACACAATATATATATTTTTCCTGTTAGGAATTTTTCAGTATGTCTGCCTAAGTGTACTTGCGTCTGTGTAAATGTGTGGGTGTGTGTGTATTTGTTTACCTTCTTTTTTTACCCCCAAGGTAAGTCTTTCCTGTCCCGGGATTGGAATGACTCCTTATCCACTCCCTTGAAACCCTCATCATTTCCTTTTCCCTCTCCTTCCCTTCTGCCTGATGAAGCAGCTAGGCTGCGAAAGCTTGTATGTGTGTTTGTGTGTGATTTTATTTATTTTATTTGTTTCTATCGACGAGCCGTTCCTTTTGGTAAGTCATCTGTTTTCTATTTTTATATATATATAAGATGTAGATTACTCACCATGGCGAAGGAGCACAGGTAGCACAAATAAATCACACACACACACACACACACACACACACACACTAGCTTTCGCATTCGCAGCCTAGCTGCTTCTTCAGACAGAAGGGAAGGAGAGGGAAAAGGAAATGATGAGGGTTTTAAGGGAGTAGGTAAGGTTCCATTCCAATGCCACGACAGGAAAGACTTACCTTGGGGGAAAAAAGGAGGATAAATAAATACACACACACCCACACATATACACAAACACACCTAGGCAGACATACTGTAGTAAGCTTTCTACAGTATTTCCATTTCTAATATATATGAATAGACCTGAGGTAGGGGCTCCTGCAGAATTACAGTTTCGTACATGGCACTTTTGAACACTGTGCACTGCCATGTATAGTATCATTAAATAAATTATGCAGTAAAAAGAATAATTATCCTCCAAAAAATTGAGTAATGAAGACAGTCACCTATTTATAAAAAAAGAAGAAGAAATAAAGTACATTGCTGTCAACCCAATCAAATTGTAGAAAGCACCTCTCTCTCTCTCTCTCTCTCTCTCTCTCTCTCTCTCTCTCTCTCTCTTGTTTTGTGTGTGTGTGTGTGTGTGTGTGTGTGTGTGTGTGTGTGTTGTTTCTTTCTTTCTTTTTGTTGTTACATTTTTATTATTTATCCCTTTTTATATAAGTAAAATTGTCTATAAAGTTTAAATAATACGAAAATTTCATAAGGGGTGGTCACACACAATCTATTGCTAATAACATTGTATATACCACACAGACCTAGCAACACAAACATCACTAATTATTCTATCTGCTAAATATAACTGCAAATATTATATATATATCGTATGGTGTCTCTGTTACATTAACATCTGACTATATTTACTGAATATTTCACTTTTTTTTTCATGGAATGTACTTACTGTTAGTTTCATGATACTTTGTATGTGGTTGAAGTTTTTCTGTTGATAGTATACAGTATTTTAACTTTCCAGAAAAATCTAGCTGATTTAGAAGAAGAAAAACGGAGAATCCGTGAACACCTGAATAGTAAAGACAGAAATCAACTTGACGAAGAGAAAGCAACAGAAAAGTTACATGAAGATTTACAAGATATTGAGGAAGAGACAAGATGCTTGCTGGAAGAAAAGACAGAAATAGAAATAAGGTTAGTTGGACAATAAACCTACAGAATTGTGTGCAACATCTGTTTAAATTTTGATGTTAACTTGTTTTAAGGCACTCCTGAGTAACAGTTCCACTTTGCTGAAAAATCGCAGAGACAATAAATTATTTTTCAAAAGAGATAGATTAGGTGGCCAGTGCTTACCTTTTTGCTGTACTGCCGATAGTCACACACAGAAGGAAAAAGGATGAAAATAAAACAAGTTCCGAAAGCTTGTTTTATTTTCATCCTTTTTCCTTCTGTGTGGGACTATCAACGGTACAGCAAAAAGGTAAGTGCTGGCCAGACAATCTATCTCTTTTTTTTGTGTGTGTGTGGGGGGGGGGGGGGGGGTGGGGGGGGGGTACAGTTCATGGAGGGGAAAATTTACTTCTGAAGCATGCTAAATTCAATTTTTTATTTATTTATTAATCTAAAATTATCAATCTATTTAATTGAAGAGAGATAATAGTGATAGGTAAAGTACATATGAAAAATTAAGTAATGTATTGTAGTTAACAATGGCATTCCAGTTATGTGATGAATGGCAGAGAGGTCTGAATAGTTGATAATATGTTCATCAATATAGCTCAGCTCAGAATAGTCAGTGTATGTCATAATCATTCTTTGTGGTATACAGAGACTGATACCAAGTATTTCAGTTTTTGCTCAAACTGTGTAGCATGGATAGTAACTTCCCAGTTACCACTTTGCCTTGAAAGACAAGGTGCTTCTTCCTCCTCTTCACGAAACCACTTGAGGTGACAGATTATTTTGGGCACAATAGTATTGTCATGTCTGGATTTTATTACTCCATTTTCAAGTACTATTAACTATAGTTCACCCTCGCTCAGTATACATATTGTGTTGTTTCACCAGAAGTTGGAAGAATAGCTTAAAAATCGGTACACTGTTTGCTATTAAATTATTTAATTATATTTATTTATACTGGAGGGAAAGAATGAGAGGAAATAAGAAAACATCACATAGTATAACATTTCCCAATTGGATGATTCTTCAGGCAAAACAAATTTTGCACTATTGTCCAAAGTGATTATGACAACTCTGTTGCTAACACAAAGAAATCTGACAAACTCTTATCACTTCAACATTGAATTCATTACTAGTGGAAAAAATTAAAAATTTCTTAGTAAAATTAAAAAAAAAGTATGCCATCAGTTAATATTTACTGAAAAGAAGTTGAGTGATGCCAAGAAAATGAGTAGGTTATACTATTCTATACTATTCAAGTTGTAAGAGCTACATTGTCACTTCAGGTTCTTTCTCTTTCTTCCAGCACTGTAATTTTCAAGAGTGTCCAAAAAAATAGGGAGAATGATTTCATTAGGCCTAATAACATGCTGGAAAAACGAGGATGGAGACATCCCAATTTGACCATTTTTAAAAACTTACTTAACCTGCACACACACACACACACACACACACACACACACACACACCAAACTGCCTTAACCTGCACTCTAACTCTCTTATGACTTTACATTATCTTGTGTTTGTGCGCAATTTTTAATGAGTAGATTCTTTTAGATATAGATATAAAGCTTATATAAATAAGTATTAATCTGTAAATCACAAAATCTAAGATATTTAGTTCTGTCGAAGAAAATGATTAGCTATTAAGTTTTGCTCCCCCCCACCCACCCACCCACCCACATTCCTACTATACACATCAGAATTATGTAGTAATTTGCTGCTCATATCTCATCTGCAACATTACAGAAACTGTTTTCACAATTTTGATGATTCCTTTCCCCTTGGGCTAATTCTAATCACCCCCCACACACCTCCCCAATCATACATATTAGGATGCATTACTATTTGCTATATTCAAATTTGTAACCTCTGCATCATTTGGCCATAGTAAGAAATTTGTCAGTGGAATAGAAGGAGTTAACGGCTAATAAATATTCTATTAAACTGAAGTTTGTTAGTAGCAAAACTTATTATGGCTGCTGACAAGATAGTGAAAATGTGTTTCTGAATAATCAACACTTTCCTGGGTCAAAGTAAGCAGCTGTAAATCTTCGTGTAGATCATTCTTATTTCTAGTATTGATTGTTTAAATGAGCTTGGTTTTTTAAATATTATATGATTTATAGCACATTGTGTAAAGTAATAAATGTGTTATTTACTTTAAATTTAACAGAAATATAATTTGTATAGTTCAAGTATAGTAATAGCATTAATTATTTTTACAGGTATCAAGAAAATGAATTACGAGCAAAGATACTGGAGGAAGAAAAACAGCTAATTTCTGAAGAATCATCAAAACTTCTATCATCACTGAATGTATGTTTCCAGCTGGACACTATGTATGTTATTCAGGATCTTACAGAACATGCATGTGTTACTACCACACTAAGCAAAATTCAGAATTATATTTCTGCCTCGTCCTGACCTTTTATGTATATGCCTCACCCAGGTGTCCAGCAAACTTTGAAATCTTGAAAACTGGGAAAAAATAGGGAATTTTCAAAATTGGGGTGAAAAACCGGAAAAAACCCTTGAATTTTACTCAAAAACTTTGAATTTTTTATATTTCCTACAATTTCACGTACAGTGAAACCCCGCTTTAACGTTCCTGGATTTTACGTTTTTCCACTTTTTACATAATTTTTTGATCACTTCACAATTTTAATTCACCCTTGCTTTTGCATAAAGATATTTACATTTTTCTCACGATTTACGTTTCGTGAAACTATGTTTGAGGGGTTAAAAACTTATGTAATTGACATAAATTGTAGCTGGCATGATTTTCGCCTTCAAGTTGTGTTTAAAACGTTATGCAGTAAAGTTGCTTCATCTGTTTTGCGTTTATACGTTATAACATTTTTACCTTCTAACCTCAAAAAGAGAGATATTTGCGCTTGAGAATGCGATTAAATTCTCAAAAATCGTTGTCTGAAGTGTGGGGGAAAAATACAAAGCATGAAAAAATTCGCAACTGCTGAAGTGTTTCATTATTTAAAGAATGAATGACACAAATGCAGTCTTCACTAAAACACGGATTATGACGAATAAAATTATGTCAAATCTTTCCTATGAAGTTACCAGTTTCAGTTATGCTCTGAAGTTCAGATAACCTTTATTGCGTAATAAAAACAGGTGCTGCCTAGTATTGTGATGCCTATTATTCATATAAAAGCTACAAAAAATGCAAGTGTGATGCTATAAGCAAATTTTAGCATTAAAAAAGTAATTCCCCATATTTTACACCATTTCTAAAATCCCGTGAAAACGTTAAATCGGGTTTCCATAGTATTTATAATTCACAGTTATGCCAGTAGTTCATTGATTTGAATAGCATATCATAGCATTCAATAACACAGCAAATTGATTTTGCGTTTGTCAGAAAGGAATGTGGCAAGTGAAGAATTTGTAAGACGATGCACATCGTTAATTAGAACGAATTTGCCAAAAAACCTGCGTATATTTTCTAAGTTGCTGAGGTGCATATCTGTACTTCTTTAAATTTAAAAACATTTATTTTAAATAAACTAAATTTTCTCAAGTGTGATACATACATTTTTGGTTTGAATTTTTAATGTATGTATGATAATACCAATAATTATCTATTAAGGAATGTAATTGTGGATCTTTGTGTACATTTTCGGTCACTATTCAGTTGTTCTTGTATAAAAATGCTTTCCTTCAAATGCACTCATGTTTTCAGCAGTTTTGATTTGTAAGCAGTTGAAGATATGTAGAAAAACTGTTAAATATTCGATTAATGATGAAAATTCTCCTCAGATATGATAAACTATTTTTCAAAAGAGATAGATTGGGTGGCCAGTACTTACCTTTGTGCTGTACCACTGATAGTTACACAAATGAAGAAACAGAAAAAAAGGGGACGAAAAAGGACAAGCTTTCGGATCACAGTTCCTTCATCAGGTGGGAGAGAAGGGAAGAAGAAAGGATGGGAACGGAAGAGAAAGGTAATTCACAACCTAGGTCGTGAAGGTGGTGTTTCGGGAGTGTGGACGTCGGAGATACTGCATATTCATACTGAGCCAAGCTGGAGAGGATATATATAACCAAAGAGGCAAGATCAAGTAGTAAAGAGAATAGACAATGACTGAACTGAATGATGCTGAGGGGTGTATTATGGACAGGGGGGGGGGGTGTCTAAAACGTTCTTCATTAACAGGGAAAGATGGACAGACGGACGGACACACACACACACACACACACACACACACACACACACACACATATGGAGAGAGGGAGTGGGGGAGAGGTAAGGTAAGGAAGGGATAATGAATAGGTGAGCTGAGGATGGAGAAAGGGGAGGGGTTAGCGTAGATTTAGGCCAGGAGGGTTGCACAACATCCTTGTACAACCTTACAACATCCCAAAACCACCCTCCTTACTTAATGGTTCCTATCCCTGCAACTGATCCCGCTGCAAAACCTGTCCAATGCATCCTCCCACAACCACATACACCAGCCCCACCACAGGAAAAACCTACCCGATTCAAGGCAGGGCTACATGCAAGACAACACATGTCATATATCAGCTGACATGTGTCCACTGTTCAGCCTTTTATGTCGGTATGACTACTAACAAATTGGCTGAGTGGATGAATGGGCACAGATGGACTGTTCGCCTGGGGACACCCAATATCTTGTGGGAGAACATGCCCTCCAGCATAACTCGAGGGGCCTGGGCACGTGTTACACCACATGTGCCAGTTGGATACTACCAACAAACACCAGTCCCTCAGAGCTACGGAGGTGGGAACTTGCCCTCCAACATATCCTTTCCCCCCCCCCCCCCCCGCCCCCCCCCTGGCCTAAATCTACGCTAACCCCTCCCCTTCCTCCATCCTCAGCTCACCTATTCATTATCCCTTCCTTACCTCTCTCTCCCCCCCCCCCCTGTTCTCTCTCTCTCTCTCTCTCTCTCTCTCTCTCTCTCTCTCTCTCTCTCTCTCTCTGCGTGTGTGTGTGTGTGTGTGTGTGTGTGTGTGTGTGTGTGTGTGTCCATCTTTCCCTGTTGATGAAAAAGTCTTAGACAACCCCCTCCCCTGCCCCTCCTACACCCCTCAGCATCATTCAATTCACTCCTCGTCTCTTTACTACTTGATCTTTCCTCTTTGGTTATATATATCCTCTCTGGCTTGGCTCAGTACGGACATGCATTATCTCTGACGTCCACACTCCCAAAACACCACCTTCATGACCTAGGTCATGAATTACCTTTCCCATCCTTTCTTCTTCCCTTCTCTCCCACCTGATGAAGGAACTGTGTTCCGAAATCTTGTCCTTTTTCGTCCCCCTTTTTTTTCTGTTTCTTCATTTGTGTAACTATTGGTGGTACAGCACAAAGGTAAGTACTGGCCAGCCAATCTATCTCTTTTGAAAAATAATTTATCAAAACTGTTAAATAATTAAACAAATCTATATTCTTTGTGGTGGGAGTAGGAGAGGAGCCTGGAAAAAATTATTATTCCTTGAGAAAACCTTGAATTTGAAAATTACTTATCACTGGACACCCTGTCACTATTTAATCAGATTTTAACTATTTCGAAGCTGCCACATTCACTCTCAACACACCTATCTAGCATTTAATTGTAAAGAGCGGCTAATATAATGTTTAATAGATACTGATTGAAAATATAATGTACTTAATGGGAAACCTATCAGGCTGAATTTATCATGTAGACAACAAATATAGTTTTGTAGATGAAACTTGTGATAATCTGAAATGTGACAGATATCGGTGCCTGTCCAATTGACTCGCGCATAGAATTCAGCCAGTGTCAGAATTGGTGTTTGGGGAATACCAGGGAGGTCTCCAACCAGGGACCAGGGTGGTCAACACTAGATCACATCTTCACTCTCAGCAACTGGGTGAATATGGTAAAGAACTGCATATTTTGTTTGTAGATTCCAAGAAGTCCTATGTTTGCGTACATGGCAAGAGCTGATTCAGAGGTTTAAAGGAGTTTGGGAGAGCAGAGAAACTCATCAATCTGATAAGGATCTGTCTGAGTGAAACAAGTGTTAATGTGAAAATGGGATATCGCATAAATGAGGAATTAAAATTGTAAAAGGACTCAAGCAAAGAGATAGCCTGTCTCCTATGCTGTTCAATTTCGCCCTTGAGAAGAAAGTGCGTGAGACCTTCCAAAAGAAGAAAGAGATTGAAATTGAGGGGAAGAGACTGGCATACTTGGCCTATGCAGACAATGTGTGTCTACTCTTCAGGTCTGAAGAGATGTTGAAACAGATGATCAGAGCACTAAAGGAGGCTGGCAGAAAACTTGGGCTACTCATAAATGAAGCCAAGACAGAGTACCTCATTATGATGTGTGGGATACCAGTCCTACAAGAGAGTGTGTGAAACACATTAAGAAATTATGATTTTCAAATATGAAAGAAACAAATAACAATACACTTCACAGATAATTGCTTCTATAGATGAAACTGTGCAGAAAATAAAATTTTTATTCCCAATTACACTACTGAAAAAGTTTTAGTAAGACAGGATGAGCATTATATAGACATAGGTGCCACGTATGCTTCGAGAATTGTGACAGGTGCAAAGTGCAAAACTTACAGCTAAGCTCAATTCTGTTTTAATTTTACAACTAAAAATAAAAATAAAGAAAAACCTCTAGTAATGGAAAGCCCAGGTTAGAATGCAACACTATAAGAGTATAGTTTTCAACTCACAACAAAGACATATGACGAGCTGTGACAGGCACATAAGAAAGACAATCACACGTACAACTATCAGTCACTAACCTTAATCATAAAAGAGGGCATTCATACAGGCACAGTTCACAAACACACAAGCTTCATTTCTGGCTGCCGCACTCGAAATCCGATTCAGAGTGTGGCTTGCCGGAGATGACGGTTATGTGTTTGTAAAGTTCTTTGTTTGTGGAAATTTATGCCAGTTCCTGTTTTCACTGCTGTTTTTGCGTATTATATCTTCAACAGCTTTGTTTATATCTGCTGCAGGACTCCTCTTACCATATCAGTTTAGATGTTGTCTGTGTGTTATGAAATTAGCTATTGGTTTCAAGATGTCTTGTGTTTTTAAATTCTGAGCAGAAGCATCTTAATTTTTTATTTGTTAGTTGAATTCCTGATTCACACATGAGTAGTCTGGCAGATCAAATCTCATACATATATTTGAAACTATTATGCTTGTGAGAGATAGAAACTGCAGAATTTTATGAATGCACTGACCTTATTGTAGTAAAATCGTTTGACCCCACTAAAATGGTGACACATTCACTATTAGTGTGGTGTTTTGGTTTTCTATATCACAAGTCGCATTACTGAAATTTGTACCATGAATGCCAATAGATGACTCACTCACAAAATCTTTAGCAGAGTTTGATACAAAGTCTTAAATATTACATGCATGGCTGTCTATGAATATTTTGATCCCATTATTTGATTGTTTTTGTACCCCCTTGGTTAGCTATGCAGTCTAATGCAGCGCTTTCCGAAATGGGAAGGCGCACCATCCCCGGTTCGAATCCGCCCGGCGGATTAACGAAGGGGGTCGGAGCACCGGCCAGCCTGGTTGTGGTTTTTAGGTGGTTTCCCCACATCCCCCTAGGTGAATTCCAGGCTGGTCCCCAAGTCCCTCCTCAGTCACACGATTCGCAAACATTTCATAAGACTTTACACTTTCACACATATTGCTGCAAGACCCCTAGTGAACCGACTGCCGGTGTGGCGCAAGGGATAGCATCACCAATTGCGGTGATGAAGGTCGCTGTTTCAATCCTGTCCACTGGCAAAAATTTATTTCTTTGTAATTATCATTTCCAGAATGTTTTAAATATTGCTTATGTTCACTTGTCATTTCTACTTGTTTCTTATGTTAACTATTCTTCTAATTTCCTGTACATTCTGTCTGTGTATAAATAGCAGATAACTCTGCCTGAGAGGCAGTCAGTGCTGCGTGTAAGTTTCAGTTCGCAATAAACCTGCTTTCAGTACAAGTACTGTGTTCAGTTGACTACCCTGTCTTCGAAGTCAAGCCTGCTTCCATTTCAACACGACATTGTTTGGTGGAGGCGCCGGGTATCCTGTGCAACAGCTGCATCGCTGTGGCTCAGATTAGGCAACGTAAAAGCCATTGCTTACACAGAGTAGAGCTGGAATACAAGGAATATATCGAGTACATCCTTCTGAAAATCTGAATCATCAGTAAAACCATGGATATGAAACCAGCCGTAAGCCAGCTGCATATCAGACACCCATCGGTGTTTTCTGAAGATGCTGGACAGGACCCCAACAAATAGCTAAAAGGCTTTGACTGAGTCACCAAGTATAACAGATGGTATAATACAATGTACTTGGCCAATGTTTATTTCTACCTGGATGGAACAGTCCAGCAGTGGTTTGAAAACAGCAAAGAGAAGCTAAATGACTGGGAAACATTCCAGATGGAACTTAAGAAGACGTTTCGAGACTGCCAGTGACAAATCCGCTCTGCGGAAGAACAACTGAAGAACTGGGCCCAACGACATGGTTAGCTTACACAGTCATATACATACAGAATGTTTTGGCCCTGTGTAACATAGTAAATCTGAATATGACTGAGGCCGACAAAATCACGCACCTGATGAAGGGTACTGCAGAAGACATGTACCAAGCTGTAGTATTACATTAAAAATTTTCATTCGATAAATAATGTATTTACGATGCTTATCGCTGACCACAGCTTTCTCTGGCAGCTAATTACGTTTGTCTTTTTTTTTATGTTCATCTATTTTTTACGAGCTGCCCAGATCACAGTTGTGAACTAGGTCTTTCGCCTTTCTTACCTCATTGAGAACAGTCACACTTCAGGGGCTTCTCCATTATTAATTGTAAGTGTGTGTGAGATCGTTTTTCTTATGAAGTATGATGAAAATATATATAGTTGTGTATAAATATTTTACTTATTTCAAATGACCCACCTTTAATAATTCATGAAGTGTTTCTATTTTTCCAGCAGTAATCTTGATTATGTAACATGATGCTTGGAGCCATTGTTGGACTTGTATTTATAATTTACTAGATTTACTTCGAGATCTCATTATTTGTAATTTTCATGAATGTGACTTTCTAGTAATGCCTGCAAAGAAATGTTCGGAATTAAACGAAATACAATTGATATAAAGAGCCTTTTGTCACGAAACTTAACATTTTTTTAAAATGGTCATTCAGTTAGTATAATCTGCTCCCAGCCAACCAAGCATCATTTTACACAATGCAGCAAGAGTTTTTACAGCTTCATCTACTACATCCAGTCAACATAATCATCATGATAAGAAAGGTCATCGCGGAATCTGCTAGTTACTTTGTGTAATATTGTGCTCAGGTGTTGCTTTCATTCGAAATTACTACTGCCGCTAAACATTAAAGGCAGGTTCCACTTTTTTTTGATTCTTCTAATTATAAAGTTACCTAAATGTGTCAAATCCACCAAATTATTTTCTTGTATTATTGACCCGTGAACTTTAATAGTGGCTACGAACTGTAACTACTACTCCAACACCTGATCAGAAGAAAGAAAAACACAATATTACAAAGCTCTTCTGATAAAAGACGGCACTACAATGGAAGAGTTCATCAAGTGGTGCCAGCGGATTGAAGAGATGCAACAAAGGAGGATTGGATGAAAGAAGTATGCCAGACTCCCCAATGTAGTCCCTGTGGCCATTGTGGAAGACCAGCATGACTTTGCTTCTCTTATACGCCAAATAGTGACAGAATAATTACAACAGTTTATGACTGCCGGGACTGTTAGACCGAGCCTCAGATTATGGCCATGGATTTAACCCTGTAAGTCACGAGGGAGCTGACGCTGCTGAGGAAGAGGTATTTCAGACATTAGCTCCTGTCTGCCCCATCAATCGCACCCGACGTGAATAATAGCATTGCCCTGCTATGACTTATGCCGCAGCCGCAAAATGGCAGCCTATGAACCAGTCGACACGGCCACAACTAACTCCCCCGGTAACTAAGACACCCTGCAGAAGAACAGACATCTGGAGGACAGAAGACAACACACTACTGCGGGCTCCCTGGACAAGTATGCTACTGCAGAGAGAGGAGGTGAGTATTCAATGATAATTTTACCTTAATACGTCAGCCATCAGAGCAGTTCTATCCCAGGCAGTCAGCTGCTGATGAATTCAGTCGACCTATCGTAAGAAGCCCATCGCCGTACCCTGATCAAGGTCGCTTCCCGAAATGCCGTTTCCATTCACTGTTACCGTACAGAGTTACCAGCCACTCCCCTAGCCGCTGTGCCCAGGAAAACTAAGTGAGACGACCATCTACGGAGGTGAGGCTGCTGCAGATGAAAATCCTCCATGGACAACAGTCACTAAGATGTTGGGAAATCTCATCGACATCATAATTGATGGCCAACCTGTCTGGGCACTAGTTAATTCAGGAGCTTCATTCTTTGTATTGTTGGATAACTACTGCCGCACACTAAAGAAGACAATCTTCTGTGATACGTGGGCAACTGTGCTGAAGGTCACAAATAGAAAGTACATCCAGCCAGCAGAACTTGTGCCGAGAGAATAACCATCAACAACAGAATACAGCCATTTGAATTTGTCGTTTTAACAGAATGTAGTTATAATGTCATCCTTGGATGGGACTTCCTTCAGGCATCCCAAGCTATCATTGACTGTGGAAGATCTGAGTTGCAAATTGAGGAAAGTTGTTCCGACGGATACACGTAATACAGAATTTTCTGGGAAGTTATTTGCTGTCGACTATGTGACGATCCTGCCATTGACAATGAGAAGAGTTCCATTCACAAACACAGATGACTGGTTAAACTGTGAAGTGCTTGTCGATAGTAAAAAGTTGATTAGGCTCACAAAAGATATTTACATACCAGTGGCTATCATAAGCATTACTGGTGCTGGAGGAGAGATTTGGATCACTAATTGTCACAATCAGTCACAACTTATCCCAAAAGGAATGTGTATTGGGACAGCTGAACCAATCCAGGATGGTGTGCTCAACGTCATCAACGAAGACCCATGCTCTGCTGTTAGTACAGACAACACACTGGAGGAAACAACCGTGGAACCGCCAATAGGGTCCGGACTGACCAAGGAATAATGCCATCTGGTGTTAGCTATACTACGCCAATTTTCTGGTGCATTCACATCCCAGTAGGATAAAAGTCAGATGAAACAGCACATGATAAAGCACCGTATCAATACTGGGGATCATCCACCAATTAGCCAATGTTCGTATAGAGTGTCGCCAGTTGAAAGACGGATAATTCGGGAGGAAGTGGAAAAGACGTTGCAAGATGACATTATTCAACCTTCAGAGAGTCCTTGGTCGTCTCCGGTGGTCCTTGTAAAGAAGGATGGCACATGTTGATTCTGTGTTGACTATCAGCGCCTGAACAAAATCACAAAGAAAGATGTCTACCCATTGCCGCGCATTGATGACACCTTAGACTGCTTGAAAGGAGCTACATACTTCTCAACTATGGACATGCAGACAGGTTACTGGCAAATCGAGGTTGACGATGCTGACAGGTAGACGACAGATTTTATTACACCTGACAGCCTCTCTGAATTCAAAGTAATGCCATTTGGATTATGTAATTCTCCGGCCACATTCGAACGCATGATGCACAACTTGCTTTGACACCTTAAGTAGACAACAAGTCTTTGCTATTTAGATGACATTGTTGTTTTCTTGAAAACGTTTGATGAACATCTGAGTCACCTGTCAACTGTGTTGAAATGTGCTCAGACTGTAGGACTCTGCCTCAAACCAAAGAAGTGCCTCTTCCTGGGGCATCTAGTCAATGGAGATGGTATCTGTCCTGATCCAGATAAAGTAAGGCCAGTCACAGAATTTTCAACCCCTCTGCACAATCGTGATGTGAGAAGTTTTCTCGGGCTGTGCTCATACTACCGACCTTTCATCAAAGGATTTTGTAACAAGGCATGTCCATTGCAAGAACTTCTGCAGGGAGACCCCAAGTTTGACTGCGATGAGACAAAAGAAAGCGCTTTCTGGGCATTTACGGAGGCTCTAAACTTCCGCACCAGTTCTACCTTGTATGACGAGAATGCGGAAACTGAACTTCACACAGACACTAGTGGCTAAGCACCAAGAGTACTCTCAAAGTCCGAGATAAACTACTCTATAACTGAGAAGGAATGCCCACAGTTATCGGGGCCATCAACAAGATCCAGCCATATTTATTCAGAAAACTATTCACAATTGTGATAGATCACCATTCTTTGTGTTGGCTGACTAGCTTGAAGGATCCCTCAGGTCAACTAGCAAGATGGGCACTACATCGTGCTCCAAAAGTACGAGGATCATTGCCATGAAAATCAGAGGAACACTCAACTTAAGTATCCTCACAAGTCGGCGGTTGCAGAGCAGTTTTTGTCCGAAAATCATGAGATAGATTACGAACTTACCATGATCGTGGCACAGAATTCAAGATACTGGGACAGCGTTGTTAGAGGGGCCATCGAGATCTCCACTAGGAAAGGGCGCATCAACCGAGACCGCAGCTACAATCTGAGCAAGGCTTGGAAACCAACACTGAGTCTAATAAAGAAGAGGATATTTCAAAGACGCGTGACCGCGGGCGTGGATTGTGGAGTGAACACCTTTGGGGGGGGGGGGGGGGGGCGGCATACAAGACGACTGCCTGCCCTCACAGAACTCAGTACATCAGTACACCTGATGATGGTGACATGTCTGATCGCTGAAACTTTGTGCCCCTTGGACACTATGAACCAGCAGTACACCAATGGATTGTTTGAGTAACAAATACGCTGGGAGAAACTGAAGAATCATATCCTCACTACTGCTTATCCACTTACTACAGAGCTGTGACATGGTGACTGTTGACAGTTGCTATTTCATTGTAAGCTGAGTGGTCTCTGTCAACATCAGCAGCTGTTCTGAGTAAGCTAATCTATCATAGCAGACAACAGCATACTTTTGTACATGTGAACAGCACCAAGCGTGTAATTTGGTAGGCTTTCACAGTGATTTGTTGCCAGTCTCAGATAGCGAATGATGCCCAAACCATGTTACGACATCACAATATTATGTTGGGAAAGCAGAGACCACAAGCAGTACACCAATTTCTGGGAGATGACAGCAGGAATATTTTTGAATTTGGTTTACACTTGATGATATGTAAACTGAAAATACTCTTTCGTACATACAAATAAAATATGTTATATTAAGTAACTTAAAAACATCTTTGCTACTACTGCTAATACTTAAATGTTTGCTTTACAGGATTCATTATTTTCATAAAAAACATTGTTAGTGGTTCAGTTTTGTTTTATTATGTTTACAGTTGTAAATTTCATCTGATGGCATGTTTATTACTAGTTGCAAATATGGATTTCAGATATTTTTATTATTGCTAGTAATAATTATAAAACAATGAATATTTTCTAGGTTTTGAAGTAATTAACTAACCAGAAAATATCAAGACACAACAAAGTGAAATATCGCGAAACACAGTGAAACATTGTGGCTTCAAGAATATAAAAGTAGCAGGTGGTAATCAAGTGAAAATATTGTGAGGGCATAGTCTTTTGACTTATTTATGGGGCTTCTTGTTCTTTTTATTTGCTCAGTTGTTTTTATTTCTTTGTGAGAATTTAGCTCTTTCATCCATTTTTTACCGGTTCTCAAGGCTTTTGTTTCTGATTAACTCTCCCATTTTCAACTATTATTTTAAAATTGTTTCTTGTGTACATTTCTTCTTTGGTAATTGTGGCTAATTCCAACTCTTTTTTAACAATTTGGATCAATTCTTCTCCATTAATGTGCGATGTTATGTATCTTACTAGTCTTTTTGTCAGTCTGTGATCAGGAATACTCATTATACAGACATAGAATTTAAACAATCTTTTCATCATGTTTATATCTTTGTTAGAATGTTCTTAATTCTTTGATGTTTTCTGGAATCAATATCCATTTTCAGTTCAACTTGGTCCCAGAATTTTTGTAGTCCCCCCCCCCCCCCCCCCTTGAGATTTTCCATATCTGTTTTCTTATTGAGTGACAAGGTTTCACTGGTATATAACATTGTTGGTTTAATTACTGTGTTTTAATGTCTATTTTTTTATTTAGTGATAAACATTTTTTTTTTTTTTTAATTAAAATAGGTTTTGCACCAAACAAGCCTCTAGACGCTTTTTTATACTTCCCATGTTGTGAATATTTTTCAGATACAGTTTATCCTAGATATTTATTATTATTATTTGCAGGATCTCCTAACACAAAAGGATCTTCCCGAGTCAGATTTGTTGTTAGAAATGTCTGCTCGCATTGATGCGGAGAAGCAGTTGAAACTTGCTCAAGATTCTGTTTACAAACTTGAAGGAGCCCTTGAGACAGAAATTAACCCATTAGAGTTACGTACAAAAATTTTGCCCGATGTGAAGAAACTGCGACGTAAGTAGTAATCATGTAGACGACTGCATCTGGAGTCTGGTGCAGAGCGCACACATTAAAATAATTAAAATAGGGAGAACCAGTTTTAGCTGCATTGAAACCTTTATTTTTTATTACAGATTGATTTCAGTCAGTGTCTGATCATCTTCAGTGCTAGAGTCCAAGCCCTGTGGGGCCACAAAAACTTGCACTTTGCATGTTAACATAAGAACATATGGTGAATGTCAATCATAAGTTGAGTTTATGATTGACGTCCACCATATGTTCTTCTTATCTTATGTTAACATGCAAAGTGCAAGTTTTTTGGGCCCACAGGGCTTGGACTCTAGCACTGAAGATGGTCAGACACTGACTGAAATCGATCTGTAATAAAAAATAAAGGTTTCAATGTGGCCAAAGCCGGTTCTCAATATTTTAGTAAGTAGTAATGTTATCTCTCTAACTGTAACTCTAAACTTATTTTATGGATGTACGGTTTAGTAATAATATGAGACCCATTTATCAATTTCCCAGTGGCATATACTATTTTTTTTAAAAGTCACTGAACAAACCATAACTACAGTTTTATCTGCAAAACACAGTTATTGTTCTTGTGAATTCCAAGTGCCTAAAATCTAAAAACATTGATTTTGAAGATGGTATGTTGAAGAAAGAACTTTTAGGTATAGTTAAAAATCACAGAACAGCACACGATGAATATGCGATAGATGAAATGGCGAAGAATGCAGGGAAAAATGTTCTTAGAATTCCTCCGTACCACTGTGAATTAAATGCCATCAAGTTGGTTGAGCCAGAATCAAAGGCTATGTTGCAGCGAAAAACGAAACCTACAAAATGCTAGACATTAAAGAACTACTAAAAGAAGTAGTAAGAACAGTGACTGCAGAAGATTGGAACAAGTTCGTCCTCCATGTCGTAGAAAAAGTTGAAACTCAAATGTGGGAATTAGACTGCATTATAGAGAAGTGTTTGAATGGAGCATTTTGTTGGCAACCCGAATGAAAATAAATCTGCTTCAACAGAATGAACTCAGTTTCATTGTACTTTTAACATTATTGTAATTAGCTGTGAATCTTCAATGCCCTCTGTGTTTTATTTCATTACATTGTTGCCCAAGTTTCACTACTGTTATGTCAGCTTGGCAGCCAGCCAATACCGCCAACTGCAAAGCATGCACCAAGGATTTTCCACACTCCTTCGTATTCCTGAAAACGATTGTAGTCACTTACATGACACTTTTTATGTTTTGCCCCAGCTCTCGGTGAATAGCCGCAGGTGCATTTTTAGATCCCGAAAACTAGATCAAAGTGTGGCTTTCATTTGGGTAAATACGGTATTTATTTATATCTGTTACAGGTATGAAAAATTCCTAACAGGAAAAATATACATAAAAAATAGATGAAGTACACTTACCAGGCGAAGGGGCACAGGCAGTAATAGCAACAAATAAACACACACACACACACACACACACACACACACACACACACACACACACACACACACACACACATTTACACAGACACAATGTCTGCCTAAGTGTACTTGTGTCTGTGTAAATGTGTGTGTGTGTGTGTGTGTGTGTGTGTGTGTGTGTGTGTGTGTGTGTGTGCATTTATTTATTTACCCTCCATTTCCCCCCCCCCCCCCCCCAAGGTAAGTCTTTCCTGTCCTGGGATTGGAATGGCTCCTTACCCCCTTCCTTAAAACCCTCATCATTTCCTTTTCCCTCTCCTTCCCTTCTGCCTGATGAAGCAGCTAGGCTGCGAAAGCTAGCATTTTTGTGTGTGTGTGTGTGTGTGTGTCTGTGTGTTTATTTGTTGCTATTACTGCCTGTGCCCCTTCGCCTGGTAAGTGTACTTCATCTATGTTTTACGTGTATATATAATTTTCTTTTGTACTACTGTCTTTATTTATTCTTATTTTCTCTTATTCATGTACTTATTGTCATAGAAAAAGAACTGAAGGCTGTCTATTGTGCGTAGACCGAAGATTACATCTGTTGTACCAAGTTTTGCTGTATATAACTACCTTGCTATACTGTTACAAACATAACTGGCCTTCAGTCTGAATTTTAAATAATTTGTTAATAATAATAATATGTAGCTAAGGAACAACTCATCGTAAAGACAAACATTGAGCCACCGACAGACACACAAACACACACACAATTCTAAATTTTCGGCCGCGACTTTCCTCAGAAAGAGAACACTTATCCACACAATCACTCAGGCACACTCATCCACATGTCAGTCATCTCTGGCCACCCATCACAGTCTGAGTACACTCCAAGCGGAAGGGATGGGAGTGGGGAGGGGGAAGGAGCAGATAAGGGGGAGGGGGGGAGCGGAGAGGGAAGATAAGGGTGAGGATACAACAATCAGTGGCAATGTCAGGCGGAAAATGAGATGTGGTATGAAAATGGGGGGGATATATAATATGAATATTATAGAGGAAAAAATTCCTAGGATTGTGTAATGTAGATTTTGTTGACACACACGTAATATTTAGTAGAACAAAGCAACCAATAAAACAATTTTCAGAAATTGGTACAGTTGGAAAGTCAAAGAGTACCGGTAACTATAATTCTCAGAGTAATTGTTGTGCCGTATTTTGTGTTATATTCTTCATGTCACTAAATATCTATCAGATCACTATGAAACATTGTGTAAAACCTTCCTCAGCTATAAATAAGTAACTGTAGAAATTTTTAAGTCTCTGTGTCTTTTGGTTTGGACGTGATAAGTGTACACTGAACAAACATATAAGATAGATCCTGCCCAATATCCTTCTGACCCCTCCTAAAGTGGTATTTGTTATCCCACCCAACCTCCACAACCTTCTGGGCATAAGAGAAAATCAAAGTCTTGATGGAGGATGTGGTTTAGTTGGTCTGGTCCTGGGTGATATTTGGTGTCAAGGGAGGTGCTATTTTGTAGCTGGTTATTGGGGGTGGAATAAGTTTTTGGGGTGTGTCAGTTATAACATGGGAAAGCAGTTTGTGAACTAGGTCTGGGGGTAGTGTCCCCTACCTTGTGACCCTTGACCCTTGTGAGGCCCTCAGAATATTGAGAATATCATTGCTGATATGCCATCCACAGAGGACTAAGCTGTAAGGGAATGTTTATTATTATTATTATTATTGTTATTATTATTATTATTATTATGAGAAAAGGGATGGCACTGTTAAAGTGTGGTACTGCTTGTGGTTGGTAGGTTTAATGTGGACAGAAGTGGGGATAGAGCTATCAGTGGACTGAAACTTAAGATCCAGGAATGTGGCATGGTGGGTAAGGAACAGCAGGTGAAGCAGATGGGGGAGAAAGAGTAAAAGTTGTGAAGGAAGGAGGCTAAGGTGTCCTTACCTTGAGTCCAGCTCATGAAAATATTGTCAATAAACCTGAACCATACCAGAGGTTCAAGGTTTGAGGACATTAGGAAGGTTCCCTCCAGATGGCCAATAAACAGGTTGGATTGAGACAAGTAAGGATCCAGGAAGTAAAAGGGTGGGGATGGTGGATTGTTGGGGAAGGAATATGGTTGCTGTCCTTGATGTGAGAGGAAAGATTTCAGACAACTGATTGAATGTGTTGGTCAGTGAGGGCAAAAATTCTTTCAGTAGGAGCACACCAACCATCTATAGTTGAGTGTCCAGGATTATTTGGTTTGTGGATTTTTGGGAGTATGTGGAAGGTCCATGTGCATAGTGTTGTTGGAGTGAGGAAGGAGATGGATTCAGGAGATGGGTTCTGGTAGGAGTCATATGTCGTCAATAGGGACTGGAGATGTTGTGGGACTTTGGGATGGGGTCATTCAGGCATAAATAGTAGGTGGAAGAGTCAGAAAGTTGGCAGAGACCTTCAGCCAGGTAGTCACTGTGATTCATAACAACAGTGGTGGAACCTTTGTGTGTAGGAAGGATGTTTTGAATTTGTGGATGGCTCTCCTTTCTTCTGCTGAAAGGTTTGTGTTCTTGGGAAAGGGGGTGAGGCCAAATTGGAGGTGGGGAGTTCCAATGCAGTGACCAAGGAATGCTTAGGTGAGAGAGATCTCAGTTGAATTGTGGTATGAACAGGAAAAGGGTTCAGTGTTGGGTTTAAGTTTGCTTTGACCAGAGAGATTGACAGAAAAGTAGTTTTTCCTTCGTAGGATTTGGAAAAGGAGAGTAGGTCTTTGACAAGTCCAAAATGGCAAAATAGGGCTGTAGGGCTGAAGGTGAGACTTTTGTATATAACGAAAACTTCTTTGTGGTTGAGATTCTTGATGATCATGTTAACCACAGTGTTATGGGGTTGTTTTGACTCTGGCTGTTGTTGAGTGTTGGTAGAGAATTTTGAGAGATGTGGCAAGTTTAAAAGTGAGCTAGTCATGTCTGGATGGACCATTTCATAAAATTTATGGCCTTAAATGAAGTTGGTGATCATCATGACAAAATGGCTATGAGTACTCCGTGATTTCCAGTTATTTATGGAGCATTTTGAGGAACGTGCATTAAATTCAGCTCCCCTTTGCCCATCTTTATTTTTCAAGATTTTGACAATGGCATTGAAGCTCTTGGGCTCTTCATCGAACACATGCACAGTATACATCCAAACATCCAGTTTAGTGTTGAGACAGAGAATAAAGGAAGGCTGTCTTTACATATTTTAGTAAAACATAGATCAGATTGGCATCTTGGCCTCTCTGTGTACTGTAAAACAATGAAAATAATTTGCATCTCTGAGCACAGTGTTTCCATCAGCCAACTCAGCAGAGAAATATTTTGAACACATTGATATAATGCACAAAAACCGTTTCTAACAATTACCTCTTAGATTCCAAAATTAATCACCTGAGGTTTGAGTTCCGAAAGAATGGCGATGGACCACATCATTTAAAGACATAGATCACCAGGTAAAAAATTGTAAATATTTTGAAGATTCACAAATGAGCAACATATTGTATTTGTTCCTTTCTGCACTACAACATCCACCAAAACAATTAGAGTCCTGTGGAGACGATGTATTAGATTGATTTTCCAACCTCCTAGGAAAATAAAAGAGATGCTGTGCCTCTTTAAGGACAGTCTCAGCCTCAGAATCAGTAGTATTTATAATATAATATGTGAGTGCGGAAGTCACTACATTGGTCAGTTTCTCTACACTGTTTCTGATAGCTGTACAGAACACCAACAACATATTAAAAACCGAGAACTGGAGTAATCAGCAGTCAATAGCATAGTTTCACAAACACAAAATCCTTTTGTCCCAGGCCGCCACATACTGGCATACTGTAATTAAAGAGGCTGTGTAAATAAGAATGAGTGAGGAAAACTTTCTGATAGCAGGTATAATTTATCAATGCGTGGAATTGAGCACTCAATACAGAGATCCAACAGACACATTCTTTTTATGATACAGTGGAGTGGTGGCACTAACAGTTCAAAAGTTGACACACTCTGTGATAACATTACGCAGTTGCCAACCACACTTAACACCAGTTCTCTAAGTAGATAGATGGTCATAGAGGTGGAAAATGTCCTCAGCAGTATTGCCAAGTCACAATAGAACTAGCAATATGAGAAACTTCATGGGCAGCCCAGAAAATTGTGACTGCTATTCACAACCTGGTATGGATAGCCCTCAGTGGAACTGCGTCAGTCTAAGGGAGGCTTTTAGCTGAATGCAGAGTACACCACTGAAAAAAATACAAATGATTTGGCTTGTGACAAACGCTTGTTTTAATGATACTAAAGGTGAACACAATATGACATGCTTAAAATGTCAAAAAAAAAAAGAAAAACAGTAGTATACTACACACTGTGGGCCTCAACAGTTGTGTCTATTGTAACTAAGATATGCCTCTAGTCGAAGGTTAACACCATTCTTATATTATTTGATGTTTGTACTGAGAGAGCAACATTGATTTGAACATCATGAAGGATTTATCGTATGGTGAACATTATTTTAAAATAACAAAAAAATCTGTAATTAACAATTATTTCATTTGTCTTTACATAATATACACCACTGATGATGGGTTCTACACTTCTATACTGGTCTGATTATTAAACATTGTAAATTGATCTCATGTTATTTACAAAATGACTTTAACATGATTACAAACTTGGTTATGTCACCATTTCAAATCATGTTACTCGTGAAATATATCAAGCATTTAAGGAACATCATACATGGGCAGAAAGCAAACTGAACAATTCAACACAAATTACAATTTCTTGTTTACATTTTTAGTCATTAACAGTTTACCCTCCCTTTGATAAACCGAAGAAACTGATCACCTTAGAAACTTATATGTGACAGAAGCTAGAATGACATGTGGAATAACAAATAAAACACTCAGAGGCTGGTGGTTGATCTACATTTCCTGGACAATAAATGTGGTAATCCAATCATCAGTTATCACATACTGGGAGCAGACTTTTCATTATGCTGATTATGAAAAAAAAAATCTACAAGGACACTGAGGTTATCGGCCTTTTAGAAGAAGCTATAAGACAAAATATCGATATCATGGTGCCCTTGGCAGATGTCTTTTAATTTCTGTGCTGTAGACAGTTCGACTCCTCTTCAATGGCTGTGTGTTTTTGTTGCAACTCCTCATGAATGAGAGGATATTCTAATTTAACTGACAACTGATAAAATTTTGAAGATGTTTGTTGTATATATCTTTGGCTAGACAAAAATTATTTTCATCTATTGTTTTCTTTTTCGTGTGTCACTTATTTCTGTCTGCTCATTTTATTTATTTTTTAAATTATTGATTCTTCCATCAGTTCTTGGTGGAACATCATCATACTGAATTAAATATCACAATTTTGAGTATGTTCTACAAGTTTATTTTAATTCATGAACCAGTTTTTGGTTTATAAGACCATCTTCAGACTTTCTCTACCTCAAAGAAGTTACATTGTTTTGATGCAAGCTTGAAAGCTATTTTACTCATTACACTTTTATACCCAAGCACATAACAATTAGTCCAGTATCATCCTTGGCTGTCCTGTCGTAGTACAATTAAAATGTTCCAAGAAACAATCATTAATATCAAGAGGGGGGACCAAGAATAAAGTTAATTTTAATCTCAAAAGTCTATGTATAAAACATTTAAGACAATTAACCATTCCAGTGAACAAAATTACTTGAGATACTGCTTAAAATTATTTCAAATAATTTACATTTCCATCTCCTGTGGATGTAATTGTAATGGTATGTTGTCAGAATAAATGATTAATAGTATTTGGCATGGTACCACTGATAGTAACACACAAAAATATTTCCTTCATCATGTAGGAGAGGAGGGAAGAGAAAAGGGATAGAAGGGAAAAATTACTCACAACCTAGACCATGAGTAGGTATGCGTGGATGAGGAAGTCAGAGATATTGCCTGATAAGTACTGAGCCATTTCAATGCAAACTGAGTAGGATAGATCCACAAGTGAACCAAATAATATTGAGTGGGAGGGGTTGTTGTTGAAAAATTAAAATTGAGGGAAGATCAGATACTCCATAGCTCTGAGGTATGCATCATTTAACATGTGCCGAGGTCCCTGGAGCCATCCACTGGCCAGCCACTCTTATCTCTTTTGAACAATATTTTCACATCTCAGTGAAGAATTTACATAAGATTAATCATAAATTAACAGCAAGTAAAAGCCAAGTCAATTTGAGTCATTAATTTCACCACTAATGAATTTCGTTAGAATTTTTCAGAAACTCAGCTTAGATCATGCCACAGTGATGCTGCTTGTGTAGTCGCATTTGTGCTTACAGAGTTTGAGCTAAGGAGTGTGCTTTTATTCCAAATTATACCTATAGACGTTAAAAAAGATGAAGTCTACTTACCAGGCGAAGGAGCACAGGCAGTGATAGTAACAAATAAACACACACACACACACACACACACACACACACACACACACACACACACACACACTAGCTTTTGCAGCCTAGCTGCCTCATCAGGCAGAAGGGAAGGAGAGGGAAAAGGAAATGATGAGGGTTTTAAGGAAGTGGGTAAGGAGTCATTCCAATCTTGGGACAGGAAAGACTGACCTTGGGGGAACAAAAGGAGGGTAAACAAATACACACACACCCACACATTTACACAGACGCAAGTACACCTAGGCAAACATACTGTAGAAAGCAAACTGCCTGTGCTCCTTCGCCTGGTAAGTAGACTTCATATTGTTCGAACTGTCTTGCCACAATGTGGCATCCTATCTCATTATAAAAAATAAAATAAAAATTTAAAAAATAAGTAAGAAATTTAAAAAAATCATTAACTTCTTATTGTGATTTCATTCAAAAGTTTATGTGAAAATTGAAACCATATTTGCTTTAAAAATCAGTTAAGTTTGATTCAAATGATTTTGCCCTTTTCTTAATCGCAGTAAAACAGAGAATAGTGACAAAATAAGAAGAAAATGTGTTTCTTCTCGGTTCCATAGTCACCAACATACTTTTGATATTTTTGTTTTGATTGCAAGATAGCTGGTCGATTTAGACAATTTTGTGGTGTGGTAATAGTAGTTGTTGCTATTTTATTCATTTATAAAGATTCTGAACATGAAGTATTACAGTTTAAGAAAACAAAAAATGTAGTCCCTATATACCTGAATTGTTTACTTTCATGTCTAGTTTGCCTAGGATGTGGCAGATAGCCAGTTGTGACTTTGTAGTTGACTCGTTGCAGCATTTGCCTGAAGTAATTTAGAGAAACCACAGTAAAGCTAAATCAGGATAGCCGGTAAAGATTCGAATCTCCCGAATACCAAGCTGCTTTGCTTAAAACACTACAGCTTTGTTCATTAATACAAATGCTGTTGTGTTTATATGTTTTTACAAATAAATTATTTTATAAGGCAAAAAATCTGTTCATTTATTCCACAATACCAGTCACCATACACACTACATGGTGGTTCAAATCCACCTCCGGCCATCCAGATTTAGGTTTTCGGTGATTTCCCTAAATCACTCCAGGCAAATGCCGTGTTGGTTCCTTTCAAAGGGCACGGCCAATTTCCTTTCCCCATCCTTCCCCAAAAATCCGAGCGTAAGCTCCGTCTCTAATGACCAAGCAGTCAATGGACGTTAAACCCTAAGATTCCTTCCTACACACTACATGCATGACCATGATAAAGCTATTTCTTTTCCATTTACTAGTCTGAGGAAAAAATTGTAATATACACTTGGGTGAAAGTTGATATAAATGTAGTGTGAATATGATTGACTTTTGTTCAAGCCTGTAAGTGGCTCAGCAATCATCTTTGTGGTGAGTTGAAACCTGTTCTCACTCCATTATTAAAACTTAAAAGTTTTATTATTATTATTTATTTGTGCTACTACTCTGAGTTATTAAAATACTTCTTCACTGTATTGGATATAAGTACTATTTAACTGCCTTTTTAAATGTAATTAGTTTTAAGAAACACTTTAATCTCCCCAGGTAATTTAATCCAACATTTTATTCTTTTGCATTAAATATAATTTTCAGTTTTCATATTTATTCATTCGTGGTAAACTGAAGTTTAGTTATGATTATGGTCAAGAGCAGAGTTCTTCTACATCTATATCTATAATCCTCAACTCATCTCTCACTATCTGGCAGAGGTACTTTGTGTACGCTGTCTCTTCCTCTTTATAGTGTTCGTGTTGCACATGGCTAGCAGAAAGAATGACTGCTCAGTAATCTTCCTAGTATATTGTAATCTCTCATCTTTTTCCTTGATCTTGTTGCCTTATATATGTAAGATGATTCTTCCTGAAACAATTATTCTCAGAATTTTCACAATAGCCCATAACGTGATACAGAATGTCTCTTGCAGTATCTGTCAGTGAAGTTGGCCTATCATGTTTTTAGTGTTTTCCCCCTTAATAAACTAGCCTGTAAAAAAAAGTGTGCTGCCCTCCTTTGCATCTTCTACATTTCCATTAGCTATGCTATCTGGTATGGCTCCCACAATGATAAGCATTATTGAAGTATTGGTCAATTAAGGGTTTTATGAGCTGCTTCCTTTGTTACTGGGCCAAACTTCCAGAGTATTCTACCAATGAATCTGAATTTGTTATCTGCTTCAACTATGATTAAAATTTGGTCATTCCACTTTTTTAAGTCCCTCCTTATCTAGGCCTATATACTTCTATATTTTATGAAACAGAATGCTTGTAGTGATTGTTCTGCAATGGTATCCACAGTCCTTTCCTCTGTTGAGCAATTTTAGTCTCTTTTCCATTCCTTTGGTTTTTTATTTTGAAATCTGCTATTTTGTTGTTCAAAACAACTTGATTGAGATGGCATCTAGTGGCCAGTCATGGCATCTGAAAACCAGGCACACTCTGTCAGACAGCACTACCTAACATGCTTCCCCTTCTGCCTACCCTCCCCATACTGTGTCCATCCCCACCATTGACTGCCAATTCCACAGTCACATTGTGGAGACTTCAGCTGTGTGTGTGTGTGTGTGTGTGTGTGTGTGTGTGTGTGTTTGTTTTGTGAGTAGCAATCTATACTATTCAAAATATTATTGTAATCCTCCCTGGGCATTCCATTGTTTGTTTTGCATTATGCTTGCCTATTATATGTTTAAATCTACTGCTTTAATTTGGGCCACCGTGTGTTATTTTTAGCAGTACAAGGCAATGAAATATATTACAGGCCTTTCAATATATTTATTATACTCATCATTCAAGGACACTGTGTTGTTCAACTTATTAAATTGTTCAAAATCTAAAAACCATGGGAAGTTATTAAAATTTGTCATCTTTCATAAGTTTTCATTCATATGTTAATTAACTTGTCCTTCATTCTTATTCTGAATTCAATGTAAAACTTAACCACAGTTCCTAAAACACTGAAAATGGGGTACACAAATTTGGTGCAGAATATACAGAGTATTTTATTATAATTTTAAAAAGAATTAATAGAATTTCTTAACAGTTTAACAGCAGCATTTTTATATAAATTGTTAAAATTATCATTTATTGATTTATTTATTTGTAATTATTTATTCACAGAATTTTTTGAACATGTTGCTGAAGAAGCAAAGATAGATGCAAACATGCCAGTCATCATGAAGAATGCTGTTTACGCTCGTAAGAAATTAGCCAAAAAAGCAAGATCCCAAGTGATAGAGCAGTCACGCCAAGAAAAGGCAAAAACTTTAGGTAAAACAAACTAGAAGTACTCAATTTCTAACTGTGTTTCATTAAACAGTGAGTAACTATTTTGTTCACAATGAGAGTCTTTTTAATGAACTAACTTTTCTCAGAAATTTTCAGTTTTCTTCAATAGTTAAATGATTGTACATTTACTTTTATGAATTATTTCGTTACCACCTGTAATCCATTACATAATGTTCACAAATTCCACAATATAATTCAGAATGTGATAATATTTCATTTTCTGGTGTGAGTGTTTGAAATCAGTGAGGCTGATTATAACAACAAAAAATCTCATGTGCACTTGGATGAAAATATTAGAATCAGTATGATGCTTTTGAGCTATACTGTGTTTGACATGCTATTTTTTTAATGTTTCTTCATTTCTCTTCAGTTTGTAACTAAAACAGCTTAACAGTTCATTCTACTTTAATACTGATATACTGGAAATCTTGAAGTGTAATGAAGTCAATGGAAGGAGTACTTTTCCTCTTAATCTAATTTTGTTTCCATGTCTCTTTTTTACATTTTTCTATTATGTTCCATTGATAAACACAAATTATTATTTTTTATTAGCTCTCTTGTGCTGAACTTCAGTAACCTCCAGTTTGCTGCTTTCAGCTAATTTGACTGCATAGTAGTTTCCTCTTACCTGCCTGTAAACAAAATCTTTGCTTAACATCATTTAATTATTATATAACTTCACATAAGCTGTTAACTTCCCTGCATTCATTAAAAAACTTTTCTTAATTTATTTCATGATATTCCCAGCCTAGTTACAGTATGGGAAAGTTCATACCTCCATCCATCAGTGACACAATCTCTCCTATCACACCCTGGTTATCTCTCAGCATTTGCTCTCTGGCAACTGACCCTCATACAAATAAAGTAGAGCAGTTCTTTGAACACTGGATTTGCATTTGGTAGAATGCCTGTTTGAATCCCTGTCAGACTACCCAGATTTAGGTTTGTTTGCTATCATAAATCACTTCAGGAAAATACAAGGATTGGTCCATTGAAAGAGCTCAAACAAATATGTTTCCCTTATCTAATATGCTGCCCAGTCTCTTATGACCTCAATTTTGACAAGACAGTAAATACTAATCCAATAATGGAAAGTCCCAGGACAGTTTATAACTCACTGCAAAGACGTGGCGACGAGCTGCGACAGGCACATACAAAAGACACACACATACAACACTTTCAGCTATCAGCCATGGCAATCACACAGGCACACAACACAGTCATAAAACCATCAGCTCCGGCTGCCGCACTTCGAACTTTGTGTGCCTGTGTGATTGCATGAATGTTCTATTTTCTGAAGAACGCCATGGCCAATAGCTGATAGTGTGATATGTGTGCGTCTTTTGTATGTGCTTATTGCAGCTCGCCGCGACGTCTTTGCGGTGAGTTGTAAACTTTCGTTATTACTATATTATCAGCACTAATCTACCGTCTTTTCATTTGTTCCTTTTCAGTAACAGAAACACATCAAAAGAGGAAAGAGCAACCACCCACAATACCAAAACAGTAGTTTATTTGATCTACAATGCTGCAAATGTTGCACCTTATGGTGATGAGAGACAAAAATTATTTGACAGAAGGTCTGCACCAACTGTCACGCCTTGTTCACCTTATGGTCCTCCCCACACACCCCTCCTCCCGCCCACTATTGATCTCATCTCAGTCGTTTGCCCTAGGTTCAATCAACACTTAGATCCAGTACCCTATAAACTCACCACAATTACCTATATTTATTAAACAAGCTCACTTGAGCCTGATGTGGGTAGGAATCTGGAGTGGGTGTTAGGGGTAAGTAGGTGGTATTGATTAAGGGGTGGTGGGGAGTGCACAGTAGTGGTGGGAAGTCAAAAGGCTCTACTGAGAGAGAGGGGGGGGGGGGGGAGAGGGAGGGAGGGAGGTGGGGGGGGGGGAGGGACGGGCAGAGGCATAGAGTAGGGTAAATATTGTAGGTACATTCTACATCTACATGGGATACTCTGATGATGATCTTTTCTACCTATGTAAGTGGGAATAAACAATATATTTTCGCATTCGGAGCAGAATGTTGGCGATTGGAGTTTTGTAAGTAGCCCACGCCACAGTGATAAGCTCCATTGTTGTAATGATCCCCATTCCAGACCCTGTATCATTTCTGTAACGCAGTCTCCCCTGTATTGTGACAATACAAAAGGAGCTGCCCTTCTTTGGACTCTTTTGATGTCCTCTGTCAAACCCACCTGATAAAGATCCCACACTGGGCAGCAATACTCCAAAAAAGGACGGACACGCGTAGTGTTTGCAGTTTCTTTAGTAGTTCTGTTGCATCTTTTAAGGGTTCTGCCAATAAAATGCAGTCTTTGGTTCGCCTTTCCCACGACATTATCTAAGTGTTCTTTCCAGTTTAAGTCGATGTAATAGTAATTTATGTTTTGTGTATCGGCTTTCACACAGATAAAAAAAAGTCCACTAATCAACATATGAAATTACATAAGAGTGAAAAGAGGTTTAGCACATCACAAAGATATGTCCTCAAAGGGCTGCAGCTAAAGATTCCAGGGAAGTTTTTTGTTTGATCAATGCTGAGAGGCATTTTTGTTGTATGAAGATGATTTGGACACATCAGATGTTCCTAACAATACTAAAATAAAGAATGGAGATACTGCTGAAGTATAATAAAATAGGTTGAAAGCCCATAAACTAAAGATGATTAAATTTTGTATTGTTCATTTGATCTATTATGTTTTGTGAATGTTTCACAATATCTCGTTTATTCTTAATTTCATGAAAGGAAAACGAGTTTATATATATAAGTGCAGAAATTATTTTGAAAGCAGAATTTGCATAAAAACATTTTCAGGCTTAAATTTGCAAGATGTGTGACATCACATCATGACAAGGAAGGGAGGGAGGCTCCAAAAATAACGTTAATTTATGGATGGCCCTTAGGTAAATGTTGAGGTCTTAGTCTTCATATACTATAGCTAATTTCTTTTGGGGGTCAGCCTATGAGCCTTTGATAGTGAGGTATTTCAATACTGAAAGAAACATAATGTGAGGAATGACTCTTCCCTCTCATCATATATATTTGGCTGTCTTTGTGCATGTGTGTTTTGCTGCCACTCTGCTCCAATATATTTGGAGAGGATGCAAAGCTCCAGCAGCTGCTCTGATGTGCAGCTCTAGTCTGCTGCACCACTCCACTATAATCCCACACTTAAGGACTGAGTGAGGTGCCACAGTGGACTCACATGTGGGAGGACAGTGGTTTAAACTCACCTCCAGCCATCCTGAATTGAGTTTTCTGTAATTTGCCTAAATCACTCCAGGCAAATGCTGGGGTGGTTTCTTTTGAAGGGCATGGCTGATTTTCTTTTCCGTCACTGACAAAAAGTATACGAACTTGTGCTCCATCTTTGATGACCATGAAGTCTATGGGTCATTAAACCCTAATATTCTTTCCTTTTCCTTTTTACACATAGGATGTTGGTAGTTAAGAGAGAAATAATATTAACTGTGAAAGAAACTGTTGTGTGATAGCTAGGAAGTATCTGTGAAACTGCACAGAAAAACTTTTTCAGGTCTCAGTTTTGAAGAATCTCCATCTGCTGATCAACCCCTCAGAAGATCACTGTCAATAATGATATCTAAAAGTAGTTTGAAGCCGCAGTTAATGAGATCAAAATCTATGAGAATTAATAATGGTGAGTTTTGTTTTTAATAATATTTGAGTTGGAAGCATGTACTTACAAGATGCCAAAATTGGAAGAAATGCAACTGAGCTAATGGAAATGCAAATGCATGTAAGCCTGTTAATTCTGGATGTCAGAGGTAAACTATCATAATTACATTTTGCTAACTTTACAAGAGAGCACAGGCAAGCCTTCATACATTATACAATCTCTCCCTTCATCTTTGTATAGCCTCTCCCGACTCTTCTCTCTTTTTAAAAGTTTCCCAACATCCCTCCCTCTGAGGAAGGAACAAGTGTTTCTGAAAGCTATGCTTATTTGATGTAACTTTTCTGACATGTGTGTATCACCAGTACTAAATATCTCTCATTTTGAAGATACGTGGTGGGCAGTAATTTTCTTCCAGTATTCAGATAATTTGTCAAAGGCTTGGCTAACAATATATGTTTAAATTCAAATTGAATTTCTGGGAATACTTAGTTTACAGCCTTACATTTGTAACCAAATCCTAATTTTGAGCCAAAATTGAGAACATTTAAGTCAAACAGGCATATGTTATATGAATGGTATTTATTTATCTCTCTTCAGTTGCATTCCTTCGTTTTTCTTTTATATTTGTCGTTTGTTGTGTATATCTGCAAAGAGTGGATGTATCAGCAGTAATAGAAATAACTAGCTAAACCCTACGACGCTTCTCTGTGGCTCACTCTCATATGAAATAAATAGAAACAAAAATACTGTAACTCATGTGAACCTAGAATCACTGAGAGAATGCTTCAATCATATCAATATTGTTCGTTCTTTTAACTCCAGTGGCTATGTAAAGCGAAAGTATAGTATGTAAAATGAAAAGTTAGCTTCACATATACACATTAGTTTAAACCCTTAAGATATATTACTTATTTTGTCGTTCGTTTTCTCCACAAACATACAGATCACTTTACCGGCTCTTAGGAAAAAGCTACTGTTTTCTACATTCTTTCCATCTATTTCCCATCCACTATGTCTGTTTCCTGCTTCCCAACTATCTATCTCTTCATCCTCCCTCTATCTAATCCCGGCCTCTGTCAATCTCTCCCTTCCATCCATCTTCAGTCTCCTCCTCCATCTATCTCTATGCATGTCTTGTCTTTCGCTCGTTGTACCTACATAAAATGAAGAAATGAAAAATTACTAAATTACTATCACATTCTAAGTTGAAAGCTATGCTGTTGGGATTTTTATTCTACTCTTCCAACAATTTATAGTGGGCAACAGACTGATTGTACTATTTGTTGTATTTGAGGCTCTTGCAAGGAAGACATCAACAGCACGTCATGTAGAAGTCAGAAAGATACTCCTTGCCTACTTACAATCGGTGACAGTGAGGAAAACTTGACTCCTTACAACATACTTACTGTTCCATAAAATAAAATGAAATAATGACGCACATAAACAATGTTTTGTTCAGAATTTGTTTCTATGGTGTTTTGATTTCCACTGCTAGTATCATGATCTATCTTACTGAAAATTAACCATCAAACATGAGCATATATAAAATGTGTTTCCACGAAAAATTGTTACTTTAGTGTCGCATTTTTACCATAGCATCTGACCGGTACACGAGGCAGGAGTTGGTACCACCTCAATTTTTGTTGCTCACTTTATGGGCAGCTGGAGATTTTAAAGCATGATCAGAGATACAGATATGAAAACATCTGATTCCTTTTTCCTCTCCTAATGGCTATGTATACAAATGATTTTCGTCTTGCACGGATCTGTGGCAAATCGGCTTTTAAATTGTGAGAGTTTTATTGGCCTCCTTGTAAAATTATAATTGAAAAGCGATATGTGATTTTTCATGTTCATGTATTTGTATAATTTCGGTAAAATTTCACTTGTGACAGCGGCTGATGTTGCCAAAATCTCTTGACTGCTCTTTGAAAACTCAGTTACATAGAATGAGGCTAATAATGTTCGGCATTTGCCATGAAATATTACATTAGCACGGAATGCCACAGCTGTCGTAAATGAAACAACTCCTTCATTTCCAATTAATTCTATGATGGTAAATGTCCATTTTTTGTTGGCAGGGATTTAGAAGCGCACATTAGATATATATATCATTAGAGGTGGGCTACTTCAGTTGCGAACATTATTATAAAGCATCTGGTTCCCGAGCGTTACTCAGGAATTTCTGCTCTGTCATTAATACTTTACTGTATGAACCACTGTCAATAAATCAATTATTGCTGTGGTTGAAGGGTTATTCCATTGCTTACATTGGAAAGCTATGCCGCCGCCTTGGGATAAATTTAATCATTGCCTCAAAGCTGTAAGCATGACAAAGTTATATCTGTGTGTCCATATCGTGACGTTTATTTGCACTATGGAGGGCTATTATTTATTGCTTGCGGGATCCATATGTTCATCGTACAGCGATTCGTTGAACAGCGGGATTGACCACCCAGTCGTCCAATTTGGTAAACGACTTTGTATGCAACTTCGCTGCGCTCTGCTTGATAATGCTCAGTATATAACAGGGAACACTGCATAGACCACCTTCAAGTGAAATCACAACAGCTTGCAACCCATAATATCTATAAATAAAAGGCAATGTTCTGAGTGACTGATTGACAGATTAAATGAATGACTCATCATCGCCCAGCCAAAACCACTGATGATAAAAACTTGAAATTTGTAGAGGGTGTTCATCTTACACTTTTGGTGATGTTTAAGAAATGATTTCTCAATATTCCGTCCCTAAGGAGGGATACTTTGAAAATCACAGTTAAGTGCCTGGTAGAGGGTTCATCGCACCACCTTTATACTGTTAATCTCCTATTCCATTCTCAAATAGCCCATGAGAAGAAAGAACATCTTAATCTCTCAGTCTGAGCTCTGATTTCTTGTATTTTATTCTGATTATCATTTCTACCTATGTAGGTGGGAGTCAACAATATATTTTTGCATTCAGAGGAGAATGTTGGTGATTGGAGTTTCGTAAGTAGACCACGCCACAGCGAGAACCACAGTTGTTGTAATGATTCCCTTTCCAGGTCCTGTATCATTTCCATGATGCCGTCTCTCTGTATTGTGACAATACAAAACGAGATGCCCTTCTTTATGTCTCCATGCAGACACTGCAGCAACAATTTCTCATGGTCCCTTCAGGGGGCTCAGCATTTGTTTGCTGGGTACTGATGAACCCGGGGTCCCTGTGCTGGGGTCTGTGTCACACCAACAGTCCTCTACACAATAAGCTCTGTGCATGCTTCAGCAACCACTGTATTGCACAACTGTTACAGAGGCCAGGATTCTTGACTTAACTGCCCAGGAGGCTGGCCAAGGTCAATGTAACGACCCTAAGTCAATCACTTCCCTGGCTAAATCAGGCGAGAAATACAGTGCCCTCAACCAATGAGCAGTACTTGCCATAATATAAATATCGATTTAAATATAAATTTAGTAACCCTGAGACGGATTTTCGTCTCGAATATGTCCAAGACATTACAGATAAAGGAGAAGCAATGAAATAAAATTTGTGATGCGGCCAGGAATCAAACCCAGACCTCCATCTTTATTAGGCAGACATCTTACCATTAGACCACCGCACCACTAATGATTAAGGTGCCTCGGAATAGTCTAAGTACGACTTCCCTCCACGTCACAAACTTTAATTTAGCTTCTTTGTTACATAGATAATTGCCACTACTGCCAAGGATCTCCGTGCAGCTGAATAGCACCTCAGCAAAGGACATGGTGAAACATTCCTGCTAAGATGATATAAATATAAATTTAAATGTAAATTTAGTAACCCTGAGATGGTTTTACGTCTCGAATATGCCCAAGACATTAGAGATAAAGGAGAAGCAATGAATTAAAATATGTCTTGGACATATCCAAGACAAAAAACCATCTCAGGGTTACCAAATTTATATCATATTAGCAGGAATGTTCCACCATGTCCATTGCCTAGGTGCTATTCCTCTGCATGGAGAGCCTTGGCAGTAGTGGCAATTACCTGTGGAACAAAGAAGCTGAATTAAAGTTTGTGACGTGGAGGGAAGTCGTACTTAAACTATTCCGAGTGGTCTAACGGTATGACTTTTGCCTAGTAAGCATGGAGGTCCGGGTTCGATTCCTGGCCGCATCACAAATTTTAATTCATTGCTTCTCCTTTATCTGTAATGTCTTACCATAATACTTTGTATGTACATGATCTGATGAGAAATTTTGTTTTGTCAACCAAGTCTCTGAAAAATTTTGGGGAGTGGCATATCTAAGATGCAAAGTGGGTTTGTCTTGATACAAATAGCAACCCATATTCAGTCGCAGGCATTACTGCTGCAAGTTGGGTGTAGTTCCTGTGACTATCAAACCCGACAAGTTGCTGAACGTGGTCCAGGGTATAATTTACCATCGGGATCTCCTGTTAGAGTGCGATGAAGAGTTGTGTGCCAACTTAGAGTGATATATCCACTTCGTCCTGTGTGTTCACAGGGCTGCCACAGGTGCTTTCATCTTGTTCTTAGAGGGTGATACAGTACACAAAAAGGTCAACATTGTGGAAATGCTAGAAATTCATGCACATGTCCTCCAGATGCACTTCCAGCCCCAGATGTAGGTAATGCCAGTGGCCATCACATCTGGATGCTCCATGTACACCCTCCCTCCTCCCGTCTGTGTGAATTGGAGACAGGACCATTCACCTTGCTCGCTGGGTGGTACTAGCAATGCCACCTAGATATGAGGCCTGTGCGCTGTCTGCCAATAGTAGTCATAACACAAGCAAACTATTTTTCTTGTGTTGTATTGTGCTGAGTTTGGGAATACGGGCACATTGCACAGTGTGTTTCAGAATGTTCTTAATGCCTAATATGAATCATCCTATTCCAATATTGGTAAACTTAATAATAGTTCATAAATATCTTAAGAGCATTCTGAAACACACTGTGTAACATGCACATATTTCGAATCGCATTACAATGCTACATTAAACAAATAGTTTGCTTTTGTTAAGAATACTCTTGGCAGGCAGTGTGCAGACATTGAATCTAGGTGGCATTGGTATTATTCTCCAAAAAGAAAGGAAAATTACAGAGATTGAGACCCTGTACAGACTGACATACACTGAGGCAAAAAAGAAATATGAGCAACTTCACCCCGTGTGATGGTAACATAATTTGCTGCTGTCATGTCGTCATCAATGTCTTTGAGGACGATGGCATCAAAAGCATCATTTTCCCCTGTGAGACCGATGAGCCATCAAACTCAAACTGACCCCTTGTTGGGTGCTCCCCTCCTTCTGTAGCTCCCCCAACACTTCCTGTGGGAAAACCTCCTTCCAATCATCGGGGACACCAGTCCCCCATCCATCAGCCAGAGAAATATAAAAGCCGCCTCGCCCCCCCCCCCCCCCCCCAATCGCTGGAAAGCCCTCAGGACTCTACCCTCTGAAATTTCTGCCAGTGGCTGGAGGAGGGTCCCAGCTAGTGGCTGAAGGATCCACAAGCTACTGGTCGAAGGGCTGCTGGATCTTCATTGTTCCCTGAAGTAATTTAAGAGAAGTGCTCCCATTGGTCTCAACCTAAGGAACAGCGAGAGAAAAAGAGGAAGTAAGCAGAATAAAAAAGTACTTCTGGTAGCATCTCAGCCACTGCCCTCTTCGACATCAGGATCTGAGGATGGGGTGGATATCCTAGTGTCCTTTGCGGACCTAGCACTCACTGTAACCTCAGTATCCATAGATATTGATGCCACTCACACTTCTCCAGTGGAAAAAAAATGCACCTGAGGCATAAAGTACACTGCTCAAAACAATTAGAGTATCAGGTGAGATAGCATAGATAGTATACATATGGAAAAGTTTTTTTCTTCAGATATTGGTTACAGTTAGAATTTGTGTGGTATGACATTTTGCTGTCAGAACTCGTTACTTGAGGTTTACATGGTGTTCACTTAGAGCAAGGTACCATAATGGTTGCCCTCTAATATGGTGTGTGTGTGTGTGTGTGTGATCACCTCAGACAGCCCGTACATTTGCTCACCTGTGTGGCATGGACAGTTATGAGGTTATCAGTCAGCTCGTGCAGGATATTTGGCCATCATCCATTAGTGCAATATTCAGTTCTTCAAATGTTCTGGGAGGTGCTGGTCTGGCTACAATGCATCTGCCAAGTGCTTCCCAGGCATGCTTAATCAGGTTTAAGTCTGGTAAACAAGCTGGCTACACCATCCATTTAGTTCTCCAAGATTCAAGCATGATGTCCACCAGTGCAGCTTTGTGGGGACGAGCTTTATCATCCACCAAAAGGAATGCAATCACCTATGACACCAGCGTAGGGCACCACAAAAATTCTAAGGACCTTGTGTCTCTATCTCTGAGCAGTCAAAGCACCATTCTGAATGACATATCTGTCTGTATGTCCGTCAATACTGACACCTACCCACACCATTTGTCCACCACCATAATATGGTGATTTTTCCTGCACATAAACAGGATTGTTCAGTGTTCCGCATTCTCTCCATTTGAGGGAACAACAGTTGTCCAGCAGTACACAAAATCTTGACTCATCTGTGAAGAGAACACAGTACCATTTGTTACGACTCAAAACCTGATGTTCCTTCAGACAGTTTCTGCAGGCAGGTTTTAATGGGACACATCATAGGCCTCCATCCATAGAGGCCATAATCGTGAAGGTGATTGTGGACTGTTTGTATTGATATTGTGTATCCTCTTGCTACCTTGCAACTGAGATGTATTCAGCCTCCTGTCTCAACCAGCTGTTAACTGGAGAAAATGGTCACCTCTTGCTGATGTTACCCATGAACGACCCTTGCCTTCTTTTAAAAGTTTCTGTTGTCTGAAATCCTCTACAGGTCCTGGGAGTTACACTTTGGAACATATCTGCAATCGCCTTCCTCTGTGTCTGTCTCGCATCCAACCTTCCTATGGCTCTCCATACCATAGATTTGTGTAAGTCACATTCTTCATTGCACAAACTACTCATTACACTATGTGAACCCAACTACTTGTGGCTATCAAACGATTTACACAAGTCAATATTCAACTCCTTTCTGTAGCAACTTTTTATTTATTACCACTATCTAGGTTGCCTTTATGTTGTTGTCTCCACTCTGTTGAACTGAAAGAAATACTGAACAATTTTAGTTCTTTCTGACAATGACAATTCTTCAGAACCTGGATATCTCATATGATCCTCTAATTGTTTTGAGCAGTGTATATAGCATCATACTTCAGTGGTTTTTCTATCACCCGTTTGAGTTGCAACAGTTATTGTCCCACTTTCCTGCTCAACCATCGCAGATGTCTATGGAATTTTTACTGAACATTTGCACATGTCCCCAATGAACATTGGTAAATTTTAAGGCTCTTCAAAGCAATACTGTCCAAGATATAGTCAATTGTTTGACACCATGGAGCGACTTTGCACAGGGCAAGCGTGAATTTTTGAAGACTGGATAATATTTTGTTGAAGGAAATGACATTTGGCCATCTTGTACAACTGTATGCATTCTATTGGGAATAATAATGAAAATAATTTTACATGCCATATACAGCCATAAAAATTCAGCCAAAGATGCTCAAAAAAATTGGGGCCCATAAAGAACTTCAAAGCTATGGCAAACATGAAACTTGGCATTTGGTACAAGGTTCTCAAACAGAAAGTTTTGTGTATGTATCACTTTAAAATACTGGATTAATTAACTTCAAAGTTGAAGATTTTAGAAAAACATAAAAAATGTGGTCTTTTTTTACCTTATTTTGCAAAAAACTATGTTCTATAAAATTCCAAACTGGGCTAACTAGAAAGACCATTATTTTAACTGCATAAAAAAAGTGTATTTGATCATCCAAGATGGGCTAACAATGCTAGACAATTTGAATCAAAGTTTAACGTGTAAATCATGGTAGGAAAAAAGTGTTATACTTTGGATTATTATATGTGCTAAACTAAACGCATGCTGAACATGAAACTTTGTACTTTATATGTTGGCAGCACAGAGATGAGACATAAAAAATTTCAGCCTCCTACTATTTTCCAATATTCTACAAAATTGTCGTTAACCTGACGATGTTTGTAAGAAAGTGAAAATAGGACGTATTCTACACTTTTCTTTTTCAAATACCGGGTTCTAGTGAAGCTTCAAAACCTGTCTCATATGAAACAACATGTTTTAAGGATCCACAGACACATGGGTTTAATTCCCAACATTGACGAACAATGCTACATAAATTGAAGGAAACTAAGGGGAAAAATAGCACTGTGAAAAAGGTTTCCTTTGGGTTTTTATATATCTTTACTGAAAACTATGATAAATGTGAAATTTTGCACACAACAACTTAGAAACATAAGATTTTCCAGTGTAAAATATCATTCACGTACTGCTTTCCTGATTTCTAGAAAAATCAGTTCAAACTTTCAATTTATGAAAAATTACAAATGTGTATCTCATTTAATTTGCTTTTTGATAATTTGTTTTCCATAATGTAATTTAATTTGTTCACAGTTGGAACGAGCATGTTATCAAGCATCGGGAAAATCATGTTCAGTTTTCCTATGTGTGCTAACAAAACCTGAAAATGACGGACAAATTTGAAGAAATCTACTGCATCAACAGGCCACAATGTAGCAACCTGTGCCCCTGTTAGGTTGGATGTGGTTTTTATTTTTAAATTGATAAGTAATTTCTCACAATATTGCCTTGAGCTACCTCATACATGTTGAGATATTTTTCTTTGTGGTGCAAAATAGCCTTGGAAATAAACCTTAAGCTTGATTTCTGGTCGTAGAGCAACAAGTAGTTTTTACCCTACTGACCAACTGTCTACAGACTCGACCCCAATTTTCTTTGAATAGTTGCCCTTGTGGCATCGAGAATAATTTCTTTCCGATCACTCATCAATACACTAACATCCCTTTCAAACAGAATTTATAACACTGGAAAGTAGTTCATCTAAATTTTACAATACCTTGTAAGAACCACTATTAACAACACAGGAGCTAGGAAACCAGAACGTCATTGCAGGCAGTGCTGGGAGGTCAACTTGAAGACCTACTGTGTCTACTATTCTCCATGTTTAACTATGACACACACCGATTTTCACGCTGGTGTCAGGGGGCAGGGTTGTAAAACGGTCATTCGGATGGGGGAGGCCTGGATAAACTCAAAGTCAGTGTAAGGCAGCAGGTGAGGGTGGCTGCAGAACCTCAGTTTGTGGTTGAGTCTAGGTTCATCACAGTAAAGCGCAAAATAACTTTTCAATAAAAAAAACATGGAGTAAAACACAGACAACAGGCTGCTGCAGTGTAAACTGTTGATGAGGTTGAACCCTTCAAATTTGTCCGTCATTTTCAGATTTTGTTAGCACACATTAGAAAACGGAACACGATTTTCTGGATGCTAGATAACATGCTCATTCCCACTGTGAATAGATTCTATTAAATTATGTAAAACAAATTATCAAAAATCAAATTAAATGAGATACACATTTGTAATTTTATGTAAATCAAAAGTTTGAACTGATTTTTCTAGAAATCAGGAAAGCAGTACACTGGGAAAACTTATGTTACTAAGTTGTCGTGTGGAAAATTTCACATTTATCGTATTTTTCATTAAAGAGATATAATAACCCAAAGGTAAATCCTTTTTCACAGCGCTGTTTTTCCGCCGAGTTTTCTTCAATTTATGTAGCATTGTTCTTCAATGTTGGGAATTAAACCTGTGTGTCTGTGGATCCTTAAAACATGTTGTTTCATATGAGACTGGTTCCGAAACTTCACTAGAAACTGGTATTTGTAAAAGAAGTGTCGAATACACCCTATTTTCACCTACTTACAAAAATCGTTATGTTTATGACAATTTTGTGGAATATCGGAAAATAGTAGGAGGCTCAAATTTTTTATGCCACATCCCTTTGCTGCCAACCTATAAAGTACAAAGTTTCATGTTCAGCATGCATTTAGTTTAGCAGATATAAGAATCCAAAGTTTAACACTTTTTTTGTACCATAATTTACACATTCAACTTTCATTCAAGTTATCAAGCATTGTTAGCCCGCGTTGGATGATCACATACACTTTTTTATGTAATTAAAATAATGTTTTTTCTAGTTAGCCCAGTTTGGAAAGTTTTATAGAACATAGTTTTTTGCAAAATAAGGTAAAAAAATACTGCATTTTGATGTTTTTCTAAAATCTCCAACTTTGCAGTTAATTAATTCAGTATTGTAAAGCAATACCTAAACAAAACTTTGTTTGATAACCTTGTATTGTTAGGTTACCAAATGCCAAGTTTCAAGTTCACCATAGCTTTAGCCCCCAAGGTATAGCATGCCAAGCTTTGAAGCTTTTTTGGGCACCAATTTTTTTGAGCAACTTTGGCTGAATTATTCTGGCTGTACATGGCATGTAAAATTATTTTCATTATTATTCCCAAGAGAATGCATTCAGTTGTACAAGATGGCTAAATGTCATTTCTTTCAACGAAATATTGTCCGAGTTATAACAACTCAAAGTCTTCAAAAATTCAATCTTCGTGATAGCAACCAATTTCTTGTCCTCCTGACACTCCTGCAGTTTCAACTTTCAGAGCACCTGTCTTATGGCCTTTATACAGGGCTAATTGGGTGGTTTACACTATAGCAGCTTTGGTTACTGTCCACTTCTCATTGCCATTGATATGATAGTTTACCTGATCACTGTGGCAATTGTTTCTGCCGCTGAAGGAACTGTCTCGTGTTCCCCTGGCTCGCTTTGGTGTAAATTAGTGCCTTGTTGGTTACCAGGGATTAATGAGGCCATCCAAGAAAGTCGGAGGGCACTTCACCTCCACCCTTCCATAGAGCATCTGTTTGCTTTCAAACGTCTCCAGACCCAAGCTCGACAACTGATCGAGCAGAATAAACAGGACTGTTTGGAGAGGTAGTTTCCACATATTCCCTTCTCATGTGTGTTTGCAAGTTAGGCAGTTTTACGGCTTTCGCCCAACGCTAGTTATCCCGTGTCTCCTCACTGAGGATACCCCCTGTACTGAGCCTACTGCTATCACTGAGCACTTGGCACAGCATTAAGCTCATAGCTCTGTGACTGCAGCCTACATCCTGGATTTCCTTGCCTTGATTGACAGTAATGCTAACTGCTTGCCTTGTTCAATAGTCTCTGGGGGGAGGGTGTTTTTCCATCCCAGTGGCAGGATAGCATAATCAACCCAGTGAAGAAACTTGGTGCAGATCCCTAGGCTGTCATAGTTACCACCCTATCAGCCCTACCAATGACCTGAGTAAGTTCCTCAATGAATTGGCAGCTCATGTCGATCCTTTAAGCTCAGGGGTTTCTGGACAAGCAACCGGGGTGGGGTGGGGGGGGGGGGTATTTTCAGGGCTGCACTACTATTGACTCTCTTATGTCAATGGAGTCGGCTGTCCACACTGCTTTCACTCAGTGTGAGCATCTTGTTGCAGAGTGTTTTTATCTCTGCAAGGCGTTCAATACTATTTCCGATTTTTCTCCAGAACTTGCACTTACTACTCCTTTTGGGGTAAGAGTTGGTACTCTCACCTCACTCCACATTCAAGAGAATGGTGTCCTGCATGGCCCTGTCATTTGTGTTTCCCCTCTTTCTGCTTGCAATTAATGATCTTACTTTGTCACTGGGGCATTTGTATCTTCTTCCTTGTTTGTTGATGCCTTATGCCTGTACTTAAATTCCGCTAGCATCATTGTCACTGAACAATGGCTAGAGAGAACCATCCATAAAGCACAATCTTGGGCCTCTGCCCATGTTTTCCATTTCTCTGCATCTAAAACCCGGGTTATGCACTTTGTCAATGTTGGGCAGTTCACGTGAATCCGGAGCTATACCTAGCTGATGAATTCCTTCACATAGAGGAGATATATGTTGCTTCTTAGGCATGGTCTTTGACGCAACCCACCTTTGTCAGCTGAAACAAAAATGATGGCGATATCTGAATATTCTTTGCTGTCTCAGCCACACTGTTGAGCTTTATAAGCTCTTCATCCATTGCACCTCGACTATGGGTACTTGGTGTATGGTTTGGCAGCATCTTCAGCATTGTGGGCTCTTGACCCAATTCTCTACACTGATGTCCATCTAGCAACATTGGCTTTTTGCACATATCAGGGACAAGTGTCCATGTTGAATCTGGGTTATTTCTCCTGTGGTACTGCTGGCAACAGCTGCTTACTTTTTACTTTGCCTGTACTCACATGTCTCCCCGCCACCAAAAACACAGGGTTTTTTCCAGTTACTGCCCTGCCCTCCCCTCCCCTCCCTTCCACAACAGTCCAAGCCAGGTTTTCCAATCGGGGTCCATGTTCATTCCCTTCTTTCATTTCTTGAGTGCCTTCACTGCCCTTTCCATGCCCCTCCTTGGTTCATTTCTCATTGCAGCTTTGTATGGGTTTGTCCCATAACTCAAAAGCCTCAGTTTCACAAGTAAATCTCCATCACCAGTTCCTGGAATTTCCCAATTTGTTCCATGGCACAGAAGTAGTCTATACTGACAGTTCCTTTGTAGGTGGCCATGTCTGTGGTGACTATGTCGAACAGTATTCTTTGCCTCATGGGAATAGTGTTGTTACCATATTGGTGGTCGCTATTCTTGTGCTCTTGAACATCTCCGAGCCTGTCTGAGGAAATAATTTGTTACCTTTAGTGACTCCCTGAGTGGCTTGCAAGCCCTCAATTATTGTTTCCCTTGGTGTCCTTTGTTGTGATCTTCTCCCTTGGCAAGTCGGGCCATTCAATGGCCTTCATTTGGACCCCAGATCATGTTGGAATCCTGGGGACAAACTCAATTGGCTGGCCAAGCAGGCCAGCAGCTCACAGCCTCTAGAGATTGGTCTCCCAGTAAGTTGACAGTTGAACCACAAGGTCCTTGGTGTCCGGAGTTCAGAATGGTCTGAATCAAATGCATTGAACAGATTCTGCATGTTCAAGCTCTCTATAGCCTCATGGAAGTCCTCACTGAGGACTTTTCATAGGGACTCAGTTGTTCTCTGTCGCCTACATATTGGCCATACCTGGTTAATCCACAGCCAACTTCTTTGTCAAGAGAACCTGCCTAAGTGCCATTGTGGGTACTTTTTTGACATTAGTCCACATCCTCTTGGATTCTCCTTTTAGCCCCCTTGCAGCAGTTCTTCAATCTACCTGCTGCAGTTCCTTTAATCCTCGGTGATGATGTCTCTATGTTCAGATGTTTGTAATCCTATGGGACTCAATGACTTAGGTTATCAGACCAACCCCTAGATGCATATTTGGCTGACTGTTTTATGTTTTATCTATGCAGCTGGTTTTTTCATTCTTGATCTATAGGTTCACACCCCTCCCAACAATTTTAATCTGCTCCCCATTTTTGTGTTGTCTATCTTATTTGTGGCTGTAGGATTTTCGTTTGCAGAGCTGCTGGCTCATTCCTTATTATCTGTGTGATCAGCCAGAAACAGTATCCTGCTGTAATGTTTCAGTTAATTTAACCACATGCTCTAGTCCTTCTGTTTTTCCCTTCTTCTCTCACTGTACTGTTCATTCCTGCTCTGCACACATTATGGATGTTACATCTGTGTGCTGAGTGTTGAGTTTTTTTACAGTGTCAAGTCTTTTGCTGATCTCAGTTAGGAACAAGGGACTGATGACCCTTCTGTTTAGTCCTCTTAAAACCCCCAAAACAACTACTCATGATGTTCCAGGCATATAAAACACTGTTCACACCATCCACACCAGCATACTTGGCCTTCAATGCATAGGTTCTTTCATTATCAGTAACAAGTGATGGGGCCTTTTGGGATCTGCACAAGGGATTGCCTATTAGATAGGGGCGTGGCTGACACTAATGTTTTATGTTGCTTGTAGCAACTGTTCACCTTGGCTTCTACAGAGGTTCAGACTAATCATAGACCTGGCACAATTTAAGAAAGATTGTATCTCGTGTTTAACATTTAAATAAGCTGTTTTGTTACATGCACATCTTGATTTTGCTATAGTTTACACAAAAGGTTCAAAATGTGGTTCTGTCTGGGCTATTATTCTGTAGTGTTCACTGACTGTGTTATCGGGATTAGAGCTTCATCTAATCCTGAAGACACTGGAGCAAAAGCGGCATCTTCAGGGCACGCTGTTCCTTCTCTGCTCTGATTCCCTTACTGCGCTGCAATTATCACAAAACCTTTATCTAGCTGAGAAGATAGTGTAGCTCAGGGGTGGCCAACCTTTACAGCCGGCGGGCCAAATCATTGAGAGTGGATTCCCCCGTGGACCATATTATCGATTTTTCTATTGTGAAGTAAAAAAGCAAGAAATATTAATTTATTAAAAAAAAATACAAATGTGATTAAAGAACATTTATTGTACAAATTATTATAAAAATTTTACTATACAATTTATTAAGTATTTTAATGAAATACATTGTTAATGGGATGTCCGGGTTTGTTTCACTGAAATAAGTGAGTCAATGTTGACGTCAAGTTAAGTTGTTGCTACTTGCAAAGAGTTTTCCACATGCAATCCATGTTGTCAGATTTGATTTTATGTGATCTGTTTGCGAAGTTTCAATCACCAACTTTTACTTATGAATGTGAAAATATTTTGCTAGCACCCACCTACTTAGGGAGACATGACCATCCCAATAAAATAAGAGAAATCAGATCGAAAACAGAACGATTTAGGTGCTCTTTCTTCCCGCGCGCTATTAGAGAATGGAACGGTAGAGAAAAGTTATGAAAGTGGTTAATGAACCCTCTGCCAGGCACTTAAATGTGATTTGCAGAGTATCTATGTAGATGTAGATGTAGAATTCATCCAACTAAAAATCTGTTCACACACGTGTACGTGTTTCCAACTAATGAAATCATTTTTATAACATGTTTGTATACGCTGGATATTTCTTGTCTAAATATGTTTTATAGAACGTTTTCAAACCAACCTAATGAGATTTCTCCTAAAGCTCCCTAAGTCGAAGTTTCATTTGGAATGCAAAAATAAGATCAAGATTGACTGTAATCACCTGATCTTTTCCTTGGAGTCGAGTATTAATAACATTTACGTCACTAGTTACACCAACCGAGAACTAAAGTCGGAAAGCCATTTGTAATCATCGAACTCCGAGAGTCTCTTTGACTTGCTTTCAAAGAATGATTGTATTCCTACTTCAAACACTCTTTTCAACATTTTTCTTGGGCTAGCCATCTTATCTCTGTATAATATGAAATGTTACCTTGCTCTGAATCCAAAGACTTCTAAAATTCTTGGTACTTTACACTCATCCAAAGGTAGTGAATAAACCTCTCGATTTAATAAGGTTCACTGTTTTGACAACTACCTTCATGGCATGCTCCATTTTGAGGCACTTCGCACATAAATTCTCTTGATGGATAAATGCAATGAAAGTTTAACAGTGATGTACTACCAACTTTTCAAACCTCATTTTCAGTTAACTGAACTAAACATTCGCTTATCCCAGTCATTGTTGGAGTCTCATCTATTGTTAGCAGCGATAAGTTGCCAAACTTTAATGAAAACCAACTAATGACGATGTAAATCTCGTGACTTAGTGGATACAATGCCGCTAATTCTTTTGTTTTATTAACATGGCCATCAAAATCACTGACATAAATCGCCACTTGGTCACTATCTGTAATACCTGTACACTCATCCAAACGTAGTGAGTAAAACATCAACTCAGAATCACGATTTTTTAAATTATCTTCAATTTGTCTTACAATGTCAACACACGTCTAGTAATAGTTTGAAGAGACAGGTTTACTTTTGAGAAATCCTGTTTCTTTTTTGCGGGCGCATCTTTTTGACGACGGTCTGAAAGCACTCCTTTAACATTTCGCCGTCTGAATATGGTTTTGATTTTTTTGACAGTGTCAGAGCTACTGCATAACTCGCTTTCACGTAGCATGTTGTCTCTGAATTTGCCATTGTAAATAATTGCTGTTGAGTGCAAAGTTACCTTTTTAAGCCATTTACTTGACCTTGTACTTTTCGAACATAACTGCATGTTTAGTCTCGTAATGCCTTTTGATGTTATATTCTTTTGGAACAAAGATTCCTTGCATATTAGATATATCGGTTTTATTTTATATTACACACACACAAAAGAAGTTTACTGTCCACCTTTCTTGAAAAGTTCTCAACTCCTCTGTAAATTTTCTCTTCTTCTGTCCTACTTCTTTGCTAGTTGACGCCATACCAAGTTTACGTCTTCAGTTGAAACAGGTATTTCCCCCCATAAGCCAAACTGACAAAGACATCACACGTTAATCAAAGTATTGTAATATACAGGGTGAGTCACCTAACATTACCGCTGGATATATTTCGTAAACCAGACAAATACCGACGAACCGATTCCACAGAATGAACGTGAGGAGAGGGGCTAGTATAATTGGTTAATACAAACCATTAAAAAAAATGCACGGAAGTATGTTTCTTAACACAAAGCTACGTATTTTTTAAATGGAACCCTTTAGTTTTGTTAGCACATCTGAACATATAAACAAATACGTAATCAGTGCCATTTGTTGTATTGTAAAATGTTAACTACATCCGGAGATATTGTAACCTAAAGCTGACGCTTGTGTACCACACCTGCGCTGTTCGATCGTATGTATCGGAGAGCACCGAATTAAGTAGGGATCCAAAGGGAATGGTGATGTACCTTAGGTACAGAAGAGACTAGAACAGCACACTGCATCCACATGCTAATACCTTTATTGGTCATTTTCACTGACGCACATGTACATTACCATGAGGGGTGAGGTACACGTACATATGTACATTACAAAAAACGTAGATTTGTGTTAAAAAACATACTTCCGTGCATTTTTTATGGTTTGTATTAACCAATTACACTAGCCCCTCTCCTCACATTCACATTGTCAATATTTTATGTGGTTTACAAAATAAAAAAAATCAAATGTCTGTAAATCTATCGGTCCAAACTGCGTGGTCATCAGTCCGTAGCTTACAAACTACTTAAACCTAGGTAAACTAACCTACGCAGAGGTTTTTTTCCCTTGGCTCTTGCCTTGGCACTTTTTTTCCTCTGCCCTTACATACCTTTACCCTTCGTATACCTTTCGACCAATTCTATCTCCAGATGCACCGTATTAATGGGTGATTGCGCCCACACGTACGGATAACATCGCAGATCCCACATCCCATGATCCACCTTAGCAAACTAACTTAATTACAGAGGTGACAGTAGAACTTTTGTGATGGTCACCACGTTGGTGTGGGCGTGGAGGGGCCCCATCCTTGTACCTACGGACAAACACACACACACACACACACACACACACACACACACACACACACACACACACACACACACACACACACACACACACGCCCCAGGGAGGACTCGAACCTCCATGGTGAGCAACCGCGCGCTACGCAGCGAGGTGCTTTAGACCACTTGGCTACTCCACCGCAGCTTTACGAAATATATCCAGCGGTAATGTTAGGTGACTCTCCCTGTGTATATTGTATGTGAAGTGCAGATTGAAATATCAGTTACGTAATGTAGTTCCATGCATCTCTCAAAAACTCCCTACAAATCTACTTTAAAGTTCTGCGAAACAGTTTAACACCACAAAACACTGGGGGCACGTCCTACGTGTTCACTGGTTCACTGGAGCCCCCGAAAAAGAAAGCCGATCTTGTAAAAAAAAAATGTCGTCAAATTATGATTCCTCATTTCATTCTCCTAGCTGATCATTTTATCTGCAATCCACATGTGCAAAACTTCCTTGAAGGCGACATACATGCCTCACGGTTGTTTTTGTCACACTGAAGATTTATGAGAAACGAAGTATATTTGGTAAAATTTCAGCAGCCTTTCTGTATGCGTAAGACAGAGCGATTTTCTTACAATCAGTTATTTACTCTCGTTTAGTATTCATGTCTTCTGAGGTAACAATGATTTTGTTACAATCGCCTAACAGCGCATTTAGTTATTGAGTGTGATTTCAAAATTCAAATGTTTGTAAATCTAAGGGACTTAACTACGTTGGTCATCAGACCCTAGGCTTACAAACTATTTAAACTAACTTACAGTAACTTATGCTAAGGATAACACACAAACAGCCATGCCTGAAGAAGAACTCGAATTTCCGACGGTGAGCAACCGCAAGACGCCTTAAAACGATCGGCCACTCCAGCGCGGCACTTTAGTGTCCATGATGAAACGGATTTCAATACTCAATATTTTTATACCAATGCGATGAGCTGACATGTTTTCAGCCTAAATGGCGGTACCAAAGAGGTATATTTCTCGTCAAATTATCAGTGTTTCATTTAATTACAGTATTGTATGTACTTGGGAAACTTCATAGTCCTTTCTCTCGAGAATTTTTGATACTAGTATTCAACTGCTTTAGGAAATTTGTATTTTAGTTCTGAACGTCATGTGACGTAAATATAAAAAATGGTGATTATCCACTTGACCTGGCAGCCTTACTTTAAAATTTCGACATCTTTTGTTATGATTCTTACTGAAAAGTATTCTAAATTTCAGGACTATAACATTATTAGTTGCTGTAAATAACACAGAAAGAGAGGGTCATATCTGTACATTTGTAATACACAATCCTTTTAAAAGTCATAAGTAAAACTACATTATTATAATTTTGTACTACTGAAATAAAAAGATGGTACTGAGGCAGAAACCATTGCTAATGTCGACTGGTGTACCCACCCGCCATAACTGAATATATAAAATACATACAAACCTAGTAAAAATAAAGACAAGCATCTTAGATCAATTGTAAAAAGGTAAAAGCTGGTTTTACTTGAAAGATTACTCTGTTTAGTCACAACCACTACTACTCATGCCCTTATTACCATCCACTCACTTTGACTGGAGACGATTCAAGAATTTATTTCCAAACATTCAACACTAACGCAGTAGCTGAAGCGATTATGGATCAAAGAATGCAACATCAATATGAAGGGTCCTCTGTCACTCTGTGCAGTGAATTATTATCTTCTGTAGAGGAACTGTAGACACCTTTGTGTTTTCGGCTCATGTGGCAGCAATGAAGGTACACACTACGTCACTCAATTGTCTGTGCTCCAGCCTGCAATCGCCACAACCGAATGCTAAGGATTCCGTCTCCTCCTCGCCCGCCCGCTCGCAGGTAGCAAAGCTGCCCTTCTTTCCGGCATTCCTCTCACCACACATCCGCATCTCCAGCACCTCCACCCTCAACTACTTCCGCAAATATGGAATTGGCCGCCACGGAATTCACAACAGCTGTCCGACGCCGCACAAGCTGCCTCTCCGTCCCCTTACTTCTCACACCGTTACCACCTCGGCCACATGCCCTGCAACAGACTATAGTGTTTCACAAACAGGAATTTACATGAAAATTTAATGATAGTTGAATCTATGAAATTTATATACCTACTGTAATTCGATATGATACTAAAGACCTTTGATGGAATGCTATTTTGCAGTTATAGTTAAATAAAAGTCTAAATTTTTCTTCTATATGAAACAACACTGTGGGCCAAAACTTAATGGCTCGTGGGCCGCGTGCGGCCCGCGGGTTGTCCGCCCCTGGTACAGCTCATACATAACATAGTGTACTTGCTCCAGCAGTGGGAAGAACAAAGTGTGATTCTGCTGGGTACCAGAGCATGTGGGAAATTGGGGCAATTAAATGACTTACTGCGCTGCTACGGAGATCATTATATCATATGGTGTGCTATTTTCCTAGGGGACATCCGTCTGTGGTCCAGTAGTGTGGAGAGCTGCATGAAACTAGTCTTCGGACTGAAATGACAATGACAACAACAAGAAATACCCTCTCAGAGACTTCGTGCCGTGTTGATTTGCAAATGTTCATTGTGAACTATGCAGTATTTAATTAACTGTTCTTGACTAGATTCCCCTCAGCTTTCTCTCCGTGTTGTGCTATCTCTATAACACTGTCTGTATTTTTTCATTATTTAACATGTCATTATAAACAGGAAACTCAGTTGTGAAAAAGCACAGAGTACTGTATAGAATACAGTCTTTTTGTTTTGCACTGTGGATTTTTTAATAAAGTAACTGGAACGAAGTTGTGTCATTTATTGCTATAACACTATACTACTGTATATAGCAGTTACATTAAGTTTTAAACTTGCTCATCATTTTAGCTCTCATTGTTGACATTATTGATCAATTTACATTCTTACTACTTCTAGTTTCACATATGAAAGTTTTTTTTTACTAGCATTTTATTGATAGTTATACTGAACAAGCATAACAAAAATTCGTCTTGTGTCTCTCTCCACAAATACTATGTATCAAATAAGGAATATGTACTATATTTCTGATACTCTTTTAAATTTTTACGCATTCAAAATCTTAAATTTACAGATACAAAATTTTATGAAAAACATCAAAAACCCAGTTTCTGTGACTATAACAATCATGAACCCTCAATCACTTTGACATTGTTATAACCAATTTCGATGAAGTTTGGTTATTTTAGCCGTAGTTGATTTGATTCTGGGATCTTAGTGAAAAAATTGTAATTGCTACAGCGGCTGGAGACAGAAGTCGTGTGTGTGTGTGTGTGTGAGAGAGAGAGAGAGAGAGAGAGAGAGAGAGAGAGAGAGAGAGAGAGAGAGAGAGAGAGAGAGAGAGAATCATTGACATGTGTCTGTGGTGAGAAACAACCCAACCTTTCTAAAATATAAATGCTACATAAGGAGACATGTTTTACCTGCATTATAAGTTTTTGAAATAGTAAAAATTTTATGTTGATTGGAACAAAATACAGTAATGTGGATAGTAACACATTTGGTAGTGGATGATTGACAGTGCTGTGTATTTTTCAGGCTACCTCAGAAATTCAACCAGCTTAGACGGACGAGAGGAGGATTCTTCATCATGACCCAAAGTAGATGAAGACAGATATTTCTGAGAATGGGAAAAGTGGTGCAGCACAGTTCATTCTATTTTATCATTCACTGTTACTAGGCCAAAAGAGAGAGAGAGATATCATGACACATGCTGATCATATTTATTTATGAAGTGCTGTGGTTAATTACTACACAGATTGATTTTGTAGATCTGTCATGTTTATTTTTGTGGAATCTGGGACCATGTTTATTTTAGTTTTTTGTTACATGTCTTTGGTCGGTACTTAGTAGATTAGAGTAAGTGTATTTAGACCATAAAAACAATAAATTTCAGGCTGTGAAGTTACAGTCTCATAGTGATTCACTAACCTAATGTTATCTTCTATATATATATCAGTATTCGGTATCTTATAATTTATCTATTGGTAACTACAAAACATTCTAGCATATGTTGTGTACTGAGAACACTGTTTTATTCATACTTCCCTTCATGTTATCTTTATTACTGTTTCGAAGGCATTTGATGAAGCTCTGATAAATTAGTCAATAGTTTGCCATATCTTTACTCACCACCACCACCAAAATATTGATGTACACTATCTGTGTGTATTTGACTGGAAGTACCTTCAGTGTTTCCTTTTTTCTTGGACATATTTCTGCCCTGGATCAAATAATCTCATCTTGTAGTAATTCATTTTGGATGTCAGTAGGTTGCTTACTGTTTGTTTTCATTCCTTAGGCCCTACCCAGTATATTTGTATGCCCCTACTTTTTTAGTTTGTCATTTTTGGTTGTTTTCACTTATTGCCATACTCTCAGAAACATTGATTATTGACTCTTCCAAAGGTAAAAGAGGTTTAAATTCTTAGTTGCTTCTGTAGCATCACATGAACATTTTCTTTGAATAGAAATACTTTACTAGAATTATTACACTTTTAGATAGTATTTAAAAGTTAATTCTTCCAATGCATTCCATTATGGCTGTGTTGTTGACTTACATTAGTAATAACCTATTTGTCTTTTTTAAACTATATTGTGACAATGTCTGTGCATTATCTTTTGGGAGGAAATTCGGTTTTGAAAGAAAAATTTCTGAGCTGTAAACTGTGTATTGTAAGGTAAGCCTCTTGTCCAGGCAACTACTGCAAGTGACTTTCAAGCTGATATTATATACTCTGATGAAAATCTCTTCCAGTTGTGATTGAAACACTAAGATTCTTTACAATTTTCAGGCTGAAAAGTGAACTACATTTGAATGTACGCTTGCTTTTCTTTTCAAACAATAATGAATTGTTCCTCATATAACAACTTTTAGTTGCAAAATTATATTGCAAGTGTGGTTAATGAGCCATATGTTATCAAATTATGGTACAATATTTTTTTCTATGTGAATGTGATGAAGTCATTTATTTCATGACATCAGAATGGTCAAAATAACTCAGAAAACAGCAATTAAGTATTTGTGACAGTTTTGTGTAGTTTACATTTCCATAAAGAGATAAATTTAAACAGTTTGATAATACCACATTATTAGTAATTTGAAATTACAATATAAAAAGGACTATTGGTATAGCACAAACTGTGATACTCGTATATGTATGTATGGTTTTGGATCCACTGTAGAATGTGAAATTTTTAATCTTTGTGAATGAGGTAAGGCAGCTATTTTTACAGTTGTTGATATTTTTGTGTTAAGGTGTGTTACAAGAGCTTTACAATGTTTTCTTAGATGTATGATTAATAGAGCCATCATCTGTTGTACTCCTAAAGTGTCTAATATTTATAGGAATGTTGTATTATAAAAAGCATCAAAATATTTCTGAGAAGTACATAACAATTTAGTGTTATAAGAAATACATTGAAGTCAGAACAAATGACACAATGGATAATAAAATTGTTGAGCATTTATAGCTTTAATAAGACTGAAAAAAAAAATTATCTGCACTTATATTACAGTGAAGAAAGCTTTGAAAAATTTATTCTAAATTTTAGTATTCATAATTCACAGGTTCAGTTGGTAATTTTAGTATTCATAATTCACATGTTCAGTTGGTATTATAACTTTACTTTTGTTATTGTATTAATTGGACAACAGATAAAACAGTAGTGTTCTTTCCTTACACTTCAGTGTTAGAAACAAAGTAACAGGCAGTATTGTAAACTATTTGTGGTGGAGTGATTTTTATTACAGTATTTTAGAGTGCAGCGTCATTTATGAATGTGTAATCATCTCAGATTTGTAAATAACATATAAAATGTTAGACGACCTATGTGCATTCCTCAGAACAAGGAGAAAGGAGGGGGAATTGATAAAAGACTGTTACATGGTAACAAAATATAAATTGCTCAGGATATGCATAAAGAGATGCAGAATATGCTCAGGGGATTGGGGGGGGGGGGGGGGGGGGGGGGAAGATATATGTTGATGCAATTTGCTAATAAATTAAATTCAGACATCAAGGATAGAAGGAAAACAAACATGGATAAGCATGGATAAGTAAGTGTGATGAAAGCATGTAACATAGCCACTAAAGAAAAATGTGTTGAGTATGATGAAAGCACACATGATTGGTGAAACTGTATACACCCTGTAATGTTATTTTTGTACTAACACTATTTCTTGTAATGTTTTGAAGCATTTCTCATTGTACACTGCTTCAAAATACACATGAAGAACATAGTCACTGTTACATAGGATATAGTTTCTTATATGAACTTTCTTACTTAGTGAAGAAGAAGGTAATAAATTAAATAGTACTTCATATACTATTCAAATGAAAGTCTGTACTCAGTATTCTATGTTTCTTCACTTATCCATTTTTCTTTCAAGGGAGGAGAATATGCCTTAACCCTCAATGAGTGTTGGAGAAGTGCTAAGTTTAACTGTGGTGTCTTTAATTAGGAAAATTGCTTGATTTGTTATTTACAAGTTAGTCCTTGTGGTAAGACATGGAGTTGTTTTCTTGTTCATGTTGAAATATTGAATGAAGAACAAAGCATAAAAACTTAAATCCAATTTGAGAGTTATTGATTAAGAAATTTGGCAATAGGGAAGTAAGCAGGGATTCACAGTAAATCTGTGCCCATTCTAAATTTGTATCATGATTAAGCATTTTTGTGTTCATTCCATTAGCTTTCCTGTGTGTTTAACTGTCTGGTTTACACATAAGTGAACAGATTGCACACTACTTAAAAAAATTATAAATTTAAAATACTGTTATTAATATTTTTGTGGTTATAGAACTCAATCATTCTCTTAGCCTTGCAATGAACCCAAAATATAGCCACTAGTTCATGAAAAAGGGTTATTTGAGCAGTTATTTTAGTTGTTCCATTTTATTTTTGATTAACATACAAACTAAGAAAAATGACTTTTGATATATATGTGCCCTATATTGATTTGTATTTGATGTTTGTGAATATGGAATCTGGGCTTTTCATTTCTTCGAAAGGAAATAAAGCAATTGCACCAATAGTCATCGTACTGTACTGTAATTTAACAAATGATTGTAAATAGTTGTTTGCAATAATTTTCTTTGTGCCTTCAGAGATAGAGTTCCATATATAATTAATGTGCTGAAAAATGTGATGTATTTTAACAATTGTACTTATTGTAGAATACACTAGCTATTGCTGTGTGTGATATGTTCTGTGATGTGAAACTGATTCCTCTCAGCCCTGAAGCTGTTGTTGGTAGCTGTGAATAATTGTTCATAGTTTGTTGTTAATTCATAGATTATCACACAGTTCAGCGTTATATAACAGTTTTATAATAATGTAGAGAGCATAAATAGAACAGTAAGAAGCTATAAATAAATAAAATGCACCATAAAACAACAATTATGGAAAATGCTATTTAACTGATTCTTACAAATTATTGAAAAATAAGACAACTTCCATTCTTTCCCTTCTTTCTTCTTGTCTTTAACTTTGCACCACATCATCTCCAACCTCAGAGTAATGAGTCCTCAGTTGAAGTATAAACCCCACACAGTGATCAGGTAACTGCTTTGATTTACACTCACATTTGGACCTGACAATGATGGCAGGTTTAGATAGTTTAAAGTATTTCCAGCAAATGCAGTATTAAGTTTATTCCTCATAATTCTCAGTTGTCACACTTTATGAATTTTAGATGAATGCCCTTAGTTCTGGAAGCATTTCTTTAGTAGTATTTTGAAATGAATGTACTCTGTAAGTAGTGTCAGAGCTTTGTGGCAGTGCAGTACATTTAAAAAATTGCAGTCACTGTTAAGTATAGAAATTAATGTCAATAATAAAATAATATTCTATTTTTCATCACATTAAAAAGTGGCATTTTCATTTTGCCTGGGTTCAGAAGAACTGTGAAATTTTCGCCAATTACTTCAACTATTTGCTAAACTGTGAAAGTCCCCCAGAAAAATTGCACTTCAAAACTCCCTAGTCCAATCCAGATTCACAGCCACTGACTCCACATGAAATAATTGAAATAACGAAAGCACTGAAAAACAACCAAGCACCCTATGAAGAAGGTCTGATCACAGAAATTTGGAAATTGGAAGATGCACAAATCACACCAAAAATCCACAAAATGATTGAAAACTGTTGGCTCACAAAAAAAAAAAAAAAAAAATCCCAGAAGAGTGGAAGTCGGCTCTCATTCATCCACTCCACAAAAAATGGGACAAAACTGATGCAAACAACTTCAGAGGAATCTTCATGCTCCCAGTCACTGACAAAATTCTATCCAAAGCCCTGTTAAACCGGCTGGAACCACAGATTGACCCTGAAATTGGCAAATATCAAGTGGGCTTCAGAAAAAAGCGTAACTGCAGTGAACAGATTTGGAATCTCCGCACAATCCTATCCGTAAGACACTGCAGGAATACTAAAGTAACATTTGTAGACTTCAAAAGAGCCTATGACTCCATTGACCGAGACACACTCTTTCAGACTCTAAGAGAGATGAAGGGTGACCTTAAAACCCAAAATCTAATTCAAGAGACCCTCCCTAACACCAAAGTCAAATTCATGGGAGAATTATCAGAGCCCTATCAAATCAAAACTGGCATCCGGCAAGGCAAAACCCATCCTTTTCAATGCAGTCTTAGAGAAAATTATTCGTACATGGGAAAGATAAGTCAAAGGAATTCAACTAGGTAGAAATAAGGAAAAGATAACCAACATAAAATGCCTCACTTTCGCAGACGACGTCACCGTGCTCTCAAATACCAGAATAGAAGCATAACATGCACTATAAAAACTCCATGAGATAGCCATGGAAACTGGTTTACAAATTTTTTATGGAAAAAAATTATATATACAAAATCGTCAGATAAACTCCCACTAAAAACACAGCTTGGAAAGATTCTACATGTCGGTGAGTTTAAATATTTAGAAGAAATCAAACAAAAATCTGGGCTAAACACAAAAGTGAATGAAGAAAGAGTCTCAGTATTACAGAGAGCCTATAAACTCACCTGGTCCCACTACAATAAAAAATGTATTTCTAAGGCCACAAAACTACAACACAGTAGTCTTACCAGAAGCTCTCTACACATCAGAAACTATGAGCACTAAAGGAATGGCAAAAATCAAGGAGATTGAAAAACAACAAAGGAAAATTCTGAGAAAATCCACAGTGCAGTTTTTAGAGAAAATATCTGGCATAAAAGACCCACAGAAGAACTATACAGACACTTTGAAACAATCACGACACCTATCAGAAAAGGCAGAGCAAACTTTTTAGGCATATCACCAGAATGAATGACACCAGACTAACTAAAAGAATATTCAACGTAATTTCTACAAAGAAACTGCAGAAGACCTGAAAACATACAAGACTGCAAAACCTGTAGGGAAAAAATTGGAAACCACAAAGTTGATTTTAAGTCGCAACACAAAAATAACGAACAAAAATGGACAGACGAAGAAAAGAAGGCACAAAGTGAAAGAATAAAAGGTTTTTGAGAAGAAAAAAAGAAGATTAAATATGGGAATCAAAGCTAGATTTTTGTGTTTTTTAGCGCTCTCCTTAACCCTGGAGGGGGCGCGTGGGATACCCCTATCACCCAGCGGATTTACATTGCAATTATTTCCGTTATGGTTACAGTTGCAGCATTCCCGCACTCAATACCTTTCAAAAAGGTTCATTGATGAATATTCGTTTTGATTTAACCTCAGTTGTGCAGCTAAACTTGTAGCAGCAGAGATGAGACTGAAATAAGAGCACTTTTTGGTGTATTCTACCTAATAGGAACCCTAAGAAGTTCTAGAAAAAACACTAGCTTGCTCTGGGACAACTCCAGAGGTAACGGCATAGAATCCTGTTACCTGACTATGAGTGAAAAAAAGTTTAGATTTCTCCTAAGGTGTTTACGTTTTGACGACCTAAGGGACAGAGGCCTTCGAAAAGAAATCGATAAATTAGACCCTATTAGAGAAATCTTTGAGATTGTTGTCAATAACTTTTCAAAACACTTTGTTCCAAGCGAATATTTGACTGTTGATGAGCAGCTACTTTCGTTTCATGGAAAATGCCAATTCAGACAGTATCTTCCGAAAAAGCCAGCCAAGTACAGCATTAAGACATTTGCTTTGGTAGATGCTAAAACTGCCTATACTTTCAACTTAAAAACTTATGTTCACATTCAACCAGAGGGTCCATTCAAGCAAAGCATTTCTCCTCCAGATGCAGTAATGAGATTGGTGGAACCTGTCAGTGGGACTCACCGAAACATTACAGGCCTCAATTGGTTCAGCAGTGTACCATTAGCTAAGATGCTACTGCAAGACAAGGGGCTGACATACGTTGGAACACTCAGAAAAAACAAGAAGGAGATCCCCAAGGAATTCTTACCTGATAAGCAAAGACCTCAATAGTCTACTATTTTTTGGCTTCCAAGAGAATTGCACCCTAGTTTCATACTGCCCTAAAGTGAACCAAGCTGTCCTCTTGATATCTACATTACATCATGTTAATTCCATTGATAAGGATTCAAAAGAGTCACTGAAACCAGAAATTGTAACGTTTTACAATATGACAAAGATTGGAGTTGATTTACTTGATTAACTAATTCAAAAAAATGATGTTTCCCAAAACACTCGTAGGTGGCCTATGGTTGTTTTCTATTATTTATTGAATGTCTCTACCATGAACACACTGTGCATATACCGAGAAAACTGTAGAACACCAAAACCAGTGAAAAGAACGGAATTTCTGCAGACGTTGGCCTGTGAAATGACGAAACCACAAATTCAGTACCGATCTGCGATACCTCAAATTCCCATCGAATTACGGCAGTGTGCAGGTGCTCTACTGGGCATAAATTCAGCAATTACACCTCAAGACAATCCCATAGAAGGTTCCAAAGGATGCTGTTACAAGTGTGGAAGGCAAAAAGATAAGTCAACTAGAAAATTGTGTCATAAGTGTAAAAGGTGGATGTGTTTGGCTCATTTGTATACTGTATGTGTAAACTGTGTCTGAAATAAATAACTGAAATTTTGTCTAGAAAATGAGTGTTTTATTTCCATCCTCATACTCATACAAAGACAGAAAAACATGAAAAACTTAATTTGATAATTTCTTCGATGCGTATTTAAAAAAATCAAATGGGGTACAGGAGTACCCCGCACACCTAACCGTGTTACAATAACCCACGCGCCTACTGCAGGGTTAATGGGAATGTAAGCAAATAATAATAATAATAATAATCTTTTGTTTCATTATTATAAACATTGCATTAACTTCTTTATTATGTCACATATTTTGTTCCAGTCATTCTTTATTTTCATTTGGAATCCTTAAGCATGTTATTTTAATTATTTTTATTTATTAACTTCAAATTGTATTCTCTATTCAATGTTTACCCACTACTAATTATATGTCAAATTTATGACTCCATGGCTGATTTTCTGACAGATTTTTAGTCATTAGAGTTCCTAAGTTTGTAGTAGATATTGTCAACTCTATACATATTGATACCTATCTTTGTATGCTTCATTTTATTGGGGGTCGTAACTAGTATCTTGATGTTGCTGCAGAAAATTTTACAGTTTTTTAAAGTAAGTAAAGACTCGTCATTTCAAATTTCATCTGACATTCATTGAACCAAAGCGCGTGACATAAAGCTCCACTACCCTGCCTGACAATCTCTTACTCACAGTCTCACTGCTTGAGTATTTATAATAACATAAATGTTTCATATTGCAAGTTACAATAAAAGATTCATGAAGTAAGTAATTTTGTAACTGAAAACTTTAAATTTGCTTCAGTGTACATAATTTGCATATAAACAATATTTTTGAGGGGGATAGGTTGCTACTCATCACAGATGTTTCTCAGTGAGCCACAGAAAGGTACACATGAAAGATTACTTTTAAAAATCTTTCAGCCATGTGGTCTCCGTCAGTCAAAGAAACACTCACAACCACCATCTTCAGTTGCTGTGGCCAGTCTGCAGGACTCAGCACAGCCAAGGTGAAAGCAACCAGTCACAGTTGAGGAAGTGCTATGGTGAGGGAAGTAGGAAGGTTAGGGGTAGGATGCATGGCAGGGATGGGGGAATTTGCCTGTGCTGTCTGACAGACAGGGAGGAGGGGAAGGGGAGGGGTGGAGTGTGTGGCAGAAGCCATACATGAGGCTAGAGTGGGGGTAGGAACTAGTGAGGTTAGGCTTGGGGGATTGTGGGAGCGTAGGATATTTCATAGGGAATGTTCCCACCTGTGAAATTCAGACAAGCTGGTGTTTGTGGAGAGGATCCATATGGCATGGGCTGTGTAGCAGCCATTGAAGTGAGCCACGAGATGCGAGGCTGCATGCTCTGTAACAGGATGGTCCAGCTATCTCCTGGCCACAGTTTGATGATGGCAATTCATCCGAACAGACAGCTTCTTGCTTGTCATGCCGATGTAGAAAGCTGCACAGTGCTTGCAGCTCAGGCTCACATCAATAACTGCTACACAGCCTGTGCCCCATACGGATCCCCCCCCTCCCCCCACAAACACCCAGCTTGTCTGAAATGTGCAAGTGGGAATTCTCCCTACAATGTATCCTACACTCCCACAATCCCCCAACCTTTGCTGATTCCTGCCCCCCTCCCCCCCCCCACCTTCCCCTCCCTTCCCTTCCCTGCCCACACTCTAGCCTCACGTACATCTCCCATTCCACCAGTCTCCAGTCCCTCTCCATCAGACAGCACTGGCATATTCTCAAACCACCGCTGGCATCCCTCCCCTCCCTTTCTGTATGCTTTCCTCTCCATGCTGCTTCCTCACCCCACCACTGTTTCCTTTCACTTCGGTTTTGCTTAGTCTTGCAGACTGGCCTCATTGGCTGGAGACAGTGGTTGTGAGTGTGTGTATGTTGTAATGGAAAATTAATACAGTATACAGTATTAATTAAACAAAGTAATAAATTGCAATGAAAAAGGAAATGGAAATCCAGATATCTGAGAAAATGACATCTAATCTTGAATGTTTAAAGTCCATTATTTTTATTTAAGAGTTCTATCTTTGTAAGGTTCTCTGGCTATTATGGTTTTAGAACAAAACATTATGTAACTGCAGCAATTCTATGGTCATGGGGCCATCCTTTAAGGCTATTTTATGCTGAATAATTAACACAGGAAATCTTAGTTGATTTAAAGAAAACACTGTTTAACATGTTAACTTTGTATTTCACATAAACCTCTTTCAATTTCACCAAACAGTAACACAATATGTGGGTCTTGTATGAAGATCAAAAGACGGCTACTAAAAATTACTCATCTATTTCAAATCATATGAAAGTATCACATTTTTCTAACATGTCAGAGTTATTTAATGCTAATTCTGTAATCAATCTAGGATTGAAATTTCACTTCATGTGCTGGTTTTAAATAAATAGAAATATGATTATGGAAGAATAAATATTAAAAAATTACAGAAGAAAAATAAATCTTCCTACCCCCCCCCCCCCCTCTTTCCTTTTTATACTCCTCACCTCTACCATACGTATCGTCACATCTGTACCCATACTTCTGGCAGGTGTACCGTACATACAACAAAAGTATTACATAAAATATGAGAAATAATAAAAATTTTATACAATGCTGCATGAATATACTAAAATGGATTATGGATTATTAATTCTATGTCGTGTCATCCTTTGGGATGATAAAATCACTCATACCTATATACACTTTATATACTAGCACATATATCAGAACTTTTCTTCACTTATATCCGTGCTACATACAATATCACAAATATAGAAATACATACTTTTTCAATTCATAGATATACGAGGGACATTTGAATAGTATCCACAAAGTACGAGAGATGGCACCACCAGCGTGTATCGAGGTCATGTTCTATTAGTAGCATCTTTGGAAAGAATGAACACAAATTTCAGCCATATTGGTTTATTTCTTTGTGTTTGAGAAGTGTGTGAATCTTGGAAGTCGAGTGATTGTCAAATAATGGACAAAAGAGTTTCGTGTGGTGATTAAATATTACTTTATGAAAAGCAAAACACATCAGGAGACTAAAGAGAAGCTTGATAAACATTATGGTGACTCTGCACCTTCAATTAGAACAGTTTATAAGTGGTTTTAAATTTTTTGGAGTGGCCATATGGGCACAAGTGATGCTGAACATTCAGGACGTCCTGTGCAGGTTACGACTCTAGTAATCACTGATAAAATTCATGATATGGTGATGGATGACATAAGAGTTACGCTCTGTAAGATTGCTAGTGCTGTGGGCATCTTGTGTGAATGGGTACACAATATTTTGCACAAACATTTGGACAAGAGAAAGCTACCCTCAAGATGGGTGCTGCGATTGCTCATGCTTAGCCAAAGATGGAATTGTGTGAAGTGTTGCAAGGAACATTTGCAGCGGTTCAGGAAGAATTCGTAGGTCTTTAAGCATTGTTTCATTACTGTGGATGAAACATGGATATATGATCTATAAATGTGAATGTCTGTTCGGTGTACGTTTATCACGCCTGAACCCCAAGACATAAAGAGCTAAAAATTTGTACAGTTGCTAATGTCTGCCCAGCAGGCATGGTTTTATGGCGATCGGATAGCTATTTATCTATATAAATTAATGTGAATGTCTGTTCAGTGTATACTTATCATGTCTGAACGACAAGATGGAGAGACTTAAATATTTGTACAGTTAGTAATTTATACCTGAGGAAGGTTTTATAGCGAGCTGATAGATATTTAGTAATTTGAAGAATATAACGTGAAATGCGGAACAATAATTACTCTTTGAAAATGGTTTTATTGATTGCATTGTTGCTTGAGGGTTGATAATGATAAAAGGGTGGAGTATATTGGGATGGAAAGTTATCGGTGTATATAAAATTCTATGTGTGTGTGTGTGTGTGTGTGTGTGTGTGTGTGTGTGTGTGTGTGTGTGTGAATATTTCGCTCTGCAGCAAAAACTACAGAACGCAAAAAATGGTCTGTGTGTAATTGTTGTCCGAAGTCTCCCGTTGTAAACCATAGCAATTCCATGCCGATAGCTATAAGGGGGTGGAAGATGTGGTGGTTGACAGTTGTAAAATTATAAAAAAATTCAGACTGAAGGCCAGCGATGACGTTTGCGACTCTATAGTAAGGAGGTTACATACAGCTACAGCCATATCTTTGGTCTATGCGTGCTACAAAGTCTTTAGCTCTTTCTCTGTAAGGATAAGTATATGAAGAAGGAAATATAAGAATAAATAAATAAAGCAGTAAAAAAGAAATTTCTTTTAATTCATCTCTTTAAAAAAATCGATTTGACGTTTCGCGCATTACATCAAGTGATCGATCTGTGATATTATTACAATCATTATTGTTGAATTTTGTGATTGGATTCTTCGAAACAAGTGCATTTTTACGTGTTACTTGATCTACAATACTTACTTTCCTGATAAACGGTAAGTGCATAGACTTATGCAATCTGATAGGAATATTTTTCAGTTCTGCTTTATCAGCGACATTTCCTCAAAAATGAGTGAAATTCATTACATTAATTTAATTGTTTTAAAGAAGGTATTGTATTTCATTTCATCCTTCAAAACCAATCTCATAGAGCACACTACTGAAAGATAGCTTATCTATCATAATCAACCAACAAGTGAGCGGAGCCGCGGGTTTAAGCTAGTATTACTATATTCCTTAGACCGAAGAACAATCTAAACAATGGGTTACCAAGGTAGCATCTGCACCAAAAAGGGCAAAGACTGGTCATTCAGCCAGAAAGGTTATGATGACAGTCTTGTAGGATTCGCAAGGGATAATCCTCTTCGACTACCTGGAACAGGGTAAAACTATTACTGGTGCATTTTATTCATCATTATTGGACCATTTGAAAACCGAGCTGCAAGGAAAATGCCGGCGATTGGCCCACAAAAAAGTCCTTTTCCATCACAAAAATGCACCAGGACACAAACCTCAGCAGTTGTGGTCGCAAAATTATTGGAAATAGGTTTCCTACTCCTTTCACATCCCTCCTATTCTCCAGATTTGGCTCCCTCGGACTACTATTTGTTCCTTAATTTGAAGAAATGACTGGCAGGATGAAGATTTCATTCAAACAAGGAGGTGATTGCCGAAAGTAATAGCTATTTTGCAGGATTGGACAATTCCTATTATTCGGAAGGGGTCAACAAATTAGAACAGTGTCAGATGAACTGTATAAGTCTAAAAGGAGACTATGTCAAAAAATAAAAATGGTTTTACCCAAACACATTAGTAGTTTTTACTTTTTCATGGACTTTTCAAATGCCCCTCATATATACAATTGGAAGTGTTTGACAGTCTCAGCTTTTTATGTTACCCACCGTGGAGCATTTGTTTAGATTTGCGAATATTAGCATTCATCTGTCAGTGACGTCTAAACCTCACTGAGAGTGTGTGTGTATACGAATAAAATCACACACAAACACACATACATGCTTTCACCACCACTGGCAGCTTCTTCAGGAAAAAGAGGAAAAAAAGGGGAGGAGAAAGGCAAGGATATGGGTTTTAAGGAAGTGGAAAAGGAGTCATTCCAATCCCAGGAGCGGAAGGACTTACCTTATGGGACAAAAAGGAAGGTAAACAAATACACTCACACATATCCAAACGCAAACACACCTAGACGGACATTTGTAAAAAGCAAAGAAGTTGGACAGAGATACCACTTGAGGCAGAGACTCTGTCCGCAGAACTGAGGCAAAGATGCTAAAGATGGTGGGCGGAAATTTGAATTTAGTGGAGTTTGAGACTAGGTGGGCAACGGGAGGAGAGAATAAGCTGAAGGGCAAGTTCCCATCTCCGGAGTTCTGAAAGGTTGGTGTCAGTGGGAAGTATCCAGATAACCCGGACAGTGTAACACTGCGCCAAGATGTGCTGGCCGTGTACCAAGGCATGTTTAGCCACAGGGTGATCTTCATTACCAACAAACATTGTCTGCCTGTGACCGTTCATGCGAATGGACAGCTTGTTGCTGGTCATTCCCACTTAGAATGCTTCACAGTGCAGGCATGTGAGTTGGTAAATCACGTGGGTGCTATCGCAAGTGGCTCTGCCCTTAATCGTGTACACCTTCCGGGTCACTGGACTGGAGTAAGTGGTGGTGGAAGGGTGCATAGGGCAGGTTTTAGAACGGGGGTGGTTGCGGCTCTGCCCTTGATCGTGTACACCTTCCGGGTCACTGGACTGGAGTAAGAGGTGGTGAAAGGGTGCATAGGGCAAGTTCTACAACGGGGGCGGTTGCATGCAACCACCCCGTTGTAAAACCTGCCCTATGCACCCTTCCAAACGCAAACACACCTAGACAGACATTTGTAAAAAGCAAAGAAATTGGACAGAGATACTACTTGAGGCAGAGGCTCTGTCCACAGAACCGAGGCAAAGATGTAAAGATGGTGGGCGGGAATTTGAATTTAGCAGAGGTTGAGACTGGGTGGGCAATGGGAGGAGAGAATAAGCTGAAGGGCAAGTTCCCATCTCTGGAGTTCTGTAAGGTTGGTGTCGGTGGGAAGTATCCAGATAACCCGGACGGTGTAACACTGCGCAAAAGATGTGATGGCCATGCAAGAACGCGTGTTTAGCCACTGGGTGATCTTCATTACTAACAAACACTGTCTGCCTGTGACCGTTCATGCGAATGGACCATTTGTTGCTGGTCATTCCCACATAGAACGTTTCACAGTGCAGATATGTCAGTTGGTAAATCACATTGGTGCTATCGCAAGTGCCCTTGATCGTGTACACCTTCCGGGTTACTGGACTGGAGTAAGTAGTGGTGGAAAGGTGCATAGGGCAGATTTTACAACGGGGGCGGTTGCATGGGTAGGAGCCAGAGAGTAGGGAAGGTGGTTTGGGGATTTCATAGGGATGGACTAGGAGATTACGAAGGTTAGGTGGGCAGTGGAAAGACACTCTAGGTGGAGTGGGAAGGATGTCATTAAGGATGGATCTCATTTCAGGACAGGATTTAATGAAGTCGTATCCCTGCTAGAGAGCCACATTGGAATGACTCCTTTTCCACTTCCTTAAAACCCATACCCTTTCCTTTTTTCATCTTCTTTCTTCCTCTTTTGCTGAAGAAGTGACCAACGGTTGCGAAAGCTTGTATGTGTGATTTTATTTGTGTCTGTCGGTGAGCCTGTCCTTTGGGTAGATTTCGCAGCCTAGCTGCTTCTTCAGGCAGAAAGGAAGGAGAGGGAAAAGGAAATGATGAGGGTTTTAAGGGAGTGGGTAAGGAGCCATTCCAGTTCTGGGACAGGAAAGACTTACCTTAGAGGAAAAAAAGGAGGGTGAACAAATACACACACACCCACACATATAACAGTATATAGTATTGGTATATGTGTGGGTGTGTGTGTATTTGTTTACCCTCCTTTTTTTCCCCCAAGGTAAGTCTTTCCTGTCCCAGAATTGGAATGGCTCCTTACCCACTCCCTTAAAACTCGCATAATTTCCTTTTCCCTCTCCTTCCCTTCTGCCTGAAGAAGCAGCTAGGCTGCGAAAGCTAGCGTTTGTGTGTGTGTGTGTGTGTGTGTGTGTGTGTGTGTGTGTGTGTGTGTGTGTGTGTATGTGCGCGCATTTTATTTGTGCTACTATCACTACCTGTGCTCCTTCCCCTGGTAAGTCATCTTCATCTATTTTTTACATACCGTATTTGCGCGAATATAGGCCACGTTCAAATATAGGCCGCATCTAAACTTTGACACGAGATTACAGGAAAAAAACATCTCGAGTATAGACCGCAGGTTTTTGAATTTTTATTTTATTTTTTTTTTTTTTATTTTTTTGTATAATTGAACTTTTGCTTAATCACAAACACAATGTTAACGAAATAATGTTCTCTTTTCAATAAACTCAAAACAAACATGCAAAACTGTAAATCAACGAATAAGAAAGCCACACGACCGGCCAATCCGGGCACCCCTAGTGAGGGGTCGCCGAACCAAGGCGTGTTACCGGGCGTTTCAAGTGTTGTATTATAGAGTAGGCATGTGCTTCGAAAATATAGTTTTGTGTGTGTGTGAGAGAGAGAGAGAGAGAGAGAGAGAGAGAGAGAGAGAGAGAGAGAGAGAGAGAGAGAGAGAGAGAGGGAGAGGGGGGGGGGAGACGATGTTTTGGCTTTTAAGTTTGTAGCGGGAAACGAACATACGAATTACACCGCCGAATGTAAGCTTCAGGTTACCTAATCACAGTAACAGACATAGAAAACGAAAAGTTTGACGTAAATTTGACGCAGACGCAAAGAAGTTCGATGCTAGTGTGTAAGTGAGGAAAAACTATTAAAATGTTCGAAGATTCGTTGTGCATTTCAAGGGCTAAAATATAAATATCCCCATGTATGCTTGACTTCATAATTCGAAACAGGAACTGTGGTTTTGCTGTTACAACAGTAATGATTCAGTTTCAAGGCTGCAAAAAAGCCCGGAGTTCCATGGAAATAACCTCCAACATTTGTGAAACCAGTGAATCTGGTCGTAGTAAAGTACGTTATTTTAAAATGTAGAATTGGAACTAAACATCAGCATTAGCTACACAAATCAGTTGTTCCGCTATCTTAACCTCCCATCACTGCTTGCTGTAGGTGTTACCGTACCAACGTAAATGTCACGGTAAAATTTCTTGCGACACACACCAAACTTTTATTGCGAAGACTAGCTTCTTTGACTACATCAAATGAAATTAATTTGTGAGTTTAGGGAGTGTGTGTTACATACTATTTTTGTTTTAGGCCGCACAGACGTGTTAAATAACAGTTGTCAGCTTTTGTATGCTGTGGTACAGAATCACACCATTCGATTTATATCGAAATATTGACTTCCACGAATTCCCGCAGTTTCCATAAACGTGTACAAAAACATATAGGCAATTATGCGAAACTGTTACTAGCATTTTTGAAGACTCTAGTTTAGTACATTTCTCAAACCAAAATAAAAGTGAGCGTGTAATTTTTGCAACTAACGACTTTGAATAAATGAGTGGTTGGGGGGGGGGGGGGGGGATTGAATGTCAATTATAGGCCGCACCACAATTTTGTATGCCAAAATTTGGGAAAAAAAGTGTGGCCTATATTCAAGCAAATACGGTACGGTATATTTTTCCTGCTAGGAATTTTTCCTCTATAATATTCATATACATACATATCTGGTTAAATTTTTTCTCAGCTTCTCGTCTGTTTGACTTGGTACTGCTTGTGCATTTGGAAAAGTGTGTTATTTGTTGTAAGCAAAAATGAGACAACATCGGAAGTGTTTGTTCTCAACTGTGCCATTGTGTTTACATCTAGAGAGCATACTCTTGGACAGGTAATTGGGTGTCAACATCTGTTTGTTGAGAAATTTTGTTTATTAAATTCTGTTGTTTGTATTATGGCATTGTCTGTTATGTTGTTAACTGTTTTCTCAAATTCTTTCACGATATTTGGTATGTGCACCTCGAAAGATGGGTTTGCTGTTCAGTTCACACAAACTTCATTTTAGCTCATTCCTTATACTCATTTGGATGCTATCCATATTTCCTGACATGTGAGCTTCCATTGCCTGTGTGTCTGCTAGTGCATTTGCTTTCATGTGCTCATTGTTTTCTTTTAATGCTTCATGCTTTTCTGCTCGTGCGTTTACTCGCATGCATGTTTCCATTTCCAGAAATAATTTCTCTTTATTAAATATATTCCCCACAGTAATCTTACTACCCACTTTGGCACTTATCCAGGTTGATATATTGTTTATGTTGACCTGTGAAACCTGTGCCTCTGGCAACAAGGGAGATGGCCATTCATTTATACTCCCATATTAAAATCTTGTGAAGTCTCATTACACACTTCTCCCAGATTTTCTGACCCGCGTGGTGATTTGAAAAGCAATGATGGACATTGTGAATACAATGTGACGTGACGTTGACATGACATGACGTGTGAATTGGTCTTATATCTTTGGTTTGCCATACGAAAAATTACATCTACATACAACACATGAATCAACCAATATGTAAAAACTCTAAAGATGGCATAGTTACGTGGCTTCATGTGAATTTTTACCAATGTTTTCTGTAAATACACATATGACTGTTCACACGTTTGTAGTATAGAAATATGACGGTGAGACTTCAGTGACACCAATGATACTGTATATGATATTGCCAGTTTAGTAATAAATGTCTGTGACTGAGCCAAGCCAATGGCAAACCAAATATGATATATAACCAAAGGGGATAGATCAAGCATTAAAGAGAAGTGACTGAGGATTGTTGGAGGGGATTGGGTAAAAGATTTTTAAGAGGGAAAGATTTAGAGAAAAACAAATATGTGCATGTACAATCACAATAATGTACAAGAAGAAGACAGGACCGGGGGTGAAAAATGAGTAGTGAATAAGTGTGTTGAGGATGGAGGAGGAGGAGAGGTAAGTGTAAATTTAGACCAGGAGGATGGCAGGAGAAGAGTATATGTCGGAAGGCATGTTCCCATCTTCATAGCTTTGATGGACTGTTGTTGGATGGTAGTATCCATATGGCACGTGTGGTGTAACATGTGCTAAGGTCCCTGGATATATGTTGTAGGGCATACTCTGCCATAGTATATTGACTGTCCCCCAGGCAAACAGTCCACCTGTGTCTGTTCATGCATTGAGCCAATTTGTTAGTGGTCATACCAACATAAAAGACTCCCTTCTCTTAGCCAAGATATGCCAGAAATTTCCTTTCTCCCCAATGCTGTTCAGTACCTCCACCTTAGTTACATGATCTACCCATCTAATCTTCAGCATTTGTCTTTAGCACCACATTTCAAAAGCTTTATCATCTTTCTGTCATAACTACTTACCATCCATGCTTCACGCACATACACTTCAGATAAATGCTTTCAGAAAATGTTTCCCCTCTCTTTCCCTTTGGCGATATTCCTGCACGTGCAGGGTTGGTTTTTTAATTTGGATTTGGCATATTAATATTTATGGGGTCACTGGATGCCCCTCCTGTTGCCACCCGAAGCCCTTCGTGAGGAAATGTGTGCTTATAATGTTATATGTGTGAAAGTGTAAAATGTTACGAAATGTTTGTGAATCGTGTAGTTGTCATTATCCACTGGGCGGATGCAAACTGGGGCAGTATGCCTCCCCATCTTGGAGTGTTAGAACATATCGCTAACCGAGCGGGTCACAGAAAAGATTTCCTAACATTTAACAAATTTTGTTGCTTCAAAACTGTTTTCCTTCCCACAGCCATTCAGCAATTGATATTATTTTTACTTCTGCCATCAGAAGTTATTTTGCTACCCAAATAACGAATCTCATCTACTACTTTTACTGTATCATTACCTAATCTAATTCCTTCAGCATCACCTGATGTTCTAACATGACATTCCATTAATTTACCCTTGTGAACATTCATATTATAGTTTTCTTACAAGACATTGCCCATTCTGTTCAATTACTCTTCCAGATCCTTTGATGTCTCTGAAAGAATTGCAATGTCATCAGCAAAATGCAAAGTTTTAATTTCTTCATCCTGATCTTTAACTCCTCCTCCAAATTTCTCTTTGCATTCTTTCACAGCCCCTGTTTTACTCCTTTCCTAACCAATGCATCCCTTTCATGTCCTTCTACTCTTTACTTAACATGTGCACAATCTTTGACATTCTTGCTGATATACTGTGAGATATTACTTTGTACTGTATTTCTAGTGCAAGTGTACATCTGACATGAAGTATTATGTGGTAAATGATGTACTTATTTCAAAACACCCATGGAGAATACTACTGTATCGGGGACAGCCGTAGCAGATTGGATGGGTTTGGGAAAGTGGCAGATTAAGACTTGTGGTGCTTGGGAAAATACGATTTCTTTCTTTATTACTTTCTTGTGGTTGAATGGCTCTCCTGCTCGTGTCTCGGGCAAGTGTTGTGAGTGGCAGGCAGATGCACCAGCTAAGGTGCCAGGCCGGCCTGCAAACGCAGCTCGAATTCCACTGAGTCGAGCTGATGGGGAACCTCGCCCCACCGCGCCGCACAACGCTGTCGTTTGGAGACACACGCTGCTTTGCTGTACACCCCGGGGGCATAGACCCTGCCCACTGAGGAAACCCTGCATCCAGTCTCAGCCCATGTTGTGGGGCTTTTTATGCACTACACTAAAGCCACATTATGAATACTTCACCTTTTGCAGTTGTTCAGTGGTCTCGTAGATTTCGTAGCTCGCCTGCCATTAAATCATCAAAAAAATATTAGGACATCGGATTTGTGCTACACGTGGAAACTACATTTGTGACACTTTTCATATAAAACTGGTTTATTTTTCATTCTTGATAAAGCACATAAACAGAAGTAATACATCTTTAAAATTGCTTGTTACTGACTCATTACTGCTTTAAGACTGGTTCACAATTAACTCATTACCGATCTAAGACAAACTGCATTCGCGCCAATTCGCGCGGATTAATACTCATTATTCTTTCTAGAACATTCTAGAATGCGGATATAGTTAAATAGATTTTTATGAAATGTGTAAATGTGATGCAAGACAATATTATATGAAATTGTTGTATATAAAATCATTGCAATTATACTAAAAGCATGTTCATGACAAGGCAAAATCAATTATGTGAACATAAGTATTTTATTATTACAGCAGTACAAAGGTTTGTTTATAATTTTTATATGTCCAAATTTACAATGAAAAAATTAACATCAAGTTAAGCAGATTATGACTTGATGCTTAATACCATTCAATATGTGTCTGAAACTGTTAGTGACGAAATTTGTGTCAAAATTACATAGTTACGTAATAAAGGTATTACGATCTTTATAAACAAACATTTTACTAAAGTTTTCATAAAATGCCTTGCACAGTCTTATGGTATTAGGTTTTATGAATAATTTTCTAAACATGAAAAAGAAAAGGTTTAGTTAGAATGGGTATTGTACCCTTCCTTTATCCAAACAAATGGGATTTTCTAGATTATATACATTACAACGTAATGACATCGAAGGAGTTATGGCCAGCCAGAGCCACGTCGCTTTGACGCCCGCTGTCGGTGGCGTGCTGCCCTGTTAGGTCGTGGCGGCGATATCAGGCATAGAGACATTCCAGTCAATGAATTCTGTGTCACCGAACACTCACTGGCCAGTTCAGTGCCTTTAAGTAGTGCTGAGGTGTTGTCCGGCATGTCCCACTTGCATACACCAAACTTCGAGGCTGTGCATACCATTGGTCAATGGTCTCAGGGCGACGACCCATCGAACCAGTTTCCGGGTTACTGTCATCAGCAGACTTGTTTAAACACCTTCCGATCTGCCACCTCCTGCTGCTAGGGCATGTACTTGCGAAAACCACAATATAAATTCACTTGTTAACGAATAAAATAAACAAATATCTCCATGCCTCTACACTACTCCTCCATATGAACAAAAAATTCATCCCCGAATTTCACAACACAACACACTACATTGCAAATTCAAAAACAAACACTTACTCATCAAAAAAGAATAAACACAAAGAACTAAAACTGTTCATGACAACTTAACCTTATTCCACCAATTTTGAGGTGTCTCTCCCATCTTTTCAGTTCAGAATAGAATTTCACTGTGAAACACAGTCCATAAACAAGTCCAGTGTCTTTATGACAAGTCCTCCTAAACCTTATTATTTTGCTCAGTACCAAGCTTGCTGGGTGGGATTCTCAGGGTTACGGATGGCAGGAATAGGATTTGAGCGACTTTTTTTCTTAAACACATAATACAACAATCCTACAGTCATACAAAAAACACTATCTGCAGTTGTTGATGATCCAATAATTATTGTTTGCCTCCACTGTTGCTGGCGATAATTTTGAACATGTTCTAACAATCATCCCACAGCAATACGACCATGCTGTGTAGCAATCATTTGATCTAAGGAAGTGACTAAGGTGAGTCCAATGAATCATTCAACATTGTAAGATGTTCCTGGGGCAAAATTTCCAGCAGTTGATCCGGTACATAAATCAAAGTATGTTTTATTCCTATGGCAACTGTTCCTACTATTGTGGCAGGTAACCTACAAGTAGGTCCGGAAAGGTCATATTCCGTGCCATTGATTATTAATCCCTGACCATGGAGTTCCAATCTTAGTGTTTTCATTTGCCATCCTTGATCATATCATGTGTAAATAATAATCGCAGGATCTGCTGCTGAAAACAGACAATGCTGAAAAATTTTCTTAAAAAAATTCCTGATTCCCAGCTATAACTTCTTTCAGGCATTCATTGGTTAAATTATTCGAGCAAAACAGTATGCATTAATTTTGTGGGGCAAACAGTAACAGATCCTATACTGCACTGATTTAGTTCCTGCACTGACAGTAGTATGTGAGGGCATCTGTCTGTAGATACCAACAACATGTCCCACATTTTTTAACTGTACCATCTTGTGTACTGCCTCCCTACATGTTGGATATGTATGTATTTCATAACTCTGGTATCTACAGCCTTCACATGTAAGTGGAATTTTGATATTAACCTCCAACCTTGTGCCCACCTGTCTGATTGTTACCGATGCCATGCGATAATAGATGGATACTGCTTTGTCTTTGTCGGTCGACAAAAGTGCTAGTGGTGACAGTAATTTTTCTCTAATACTCTCCAATCTAACCTCAAACTGTTCTGGCAATAGTAACGCTGGCAACAAATGCCCATGAGTGGCATGTAGTAACTTTTAACTCTGCAGTTTCAATATGGGCATTGCTTACGCTTTCTAGTACACTCCATAGCATCTCTGCAATTAACAGCTGTCTATCAACCTTTCCCAGATGTTCCTTAACTACGTTCAAGTTGCAGTTTGTTCCATTCACCGATAGTTGAACAAGCAGTAACAATGTGGCAACTAGAGTTCGGAGTTGCTTAGTATTATATAATACGTAATTCTCGAGGCTAGACAACCTTGTCATATGCAAGTCTAATGTCTTCTGGTTGCCTCTCACATCGCTCTGTAAATTCTGTAAAACCTCATTAATGTTTTTAAGGTCCTCAGAATCCGCTGTTCAGAACACTGTTTCCAAAATTCGTCCTCCTGCATCCCCTCTTCTAATGTACATGCGGAATCACTGCAGATGTTTTTTGTAACTGAACCTAAGAAACCAATTATCAGCTCCTTGCTCTTGAGTGTGATCTAAGTGCGCAGTAATGTATTGGGTTTTGTACAGAATGATTTTCATTCTCTTTAACCATTTCCTTTTTGTGTTTATTTTTTGATGGAGCCTTCCCCGCTATCAACAAAGGAGGTACCAACTCAGTATTCCCCTTGAAAGGTCTAACCCTGCTGAGATGTACAACTATTGTACAGGTTGGTAGCTGTAACTTGACATTTACAGGTGGTGTCATCTCAATGACTTGATATGGGGCATCAAACTGAGAAACAAATTTCTTCATCTTCCCTTTTGGCACAGAAGGATTTGATAACATTACCCACTGTCCCACATGAAATTTCAGTAATGTTGCCTTACTATTGTATAATCTTTCCTGACGTTCTAGGACCTTAGTATTCATCTTCTTAATTTGATGTCAGACCATTTTCAAATGCTTTGTGAAATCCTTCACTTGAGAAATATCGCCTTTTTGCTGTTTCATGAGGAAATAGAAGGGTGATCTCATTTTTTCACCAAATACCACCTCGTATGGAGATAAGCCAGTAATTTAATGCACTTCTATGTACCCCCTCTGTTCTGCCATTCAAATGCAGATGATACGTGCTAGTGCGTAATTTTTTAATGTGCAACAACCGACACAATTGTTTGAATAATTCTGCCATAAATGTAGCTCCTTGATCCGAAATGATAGTGTCTGGAATGCCAAATTGCAATATCCATTCATTCAGTAACACCTGAGCTATGGTCATTGCCTGCTGATCAGGTATTGCAACCGTGGCTACAAAACGAGAAAAATTGTCAATTATAGTGAGTATATATCGATTACCTGCAGCAGTTTGAATTAGTGGCCCGAAAATGTCAATTCGTATCATGGCCATAGGTTAATCTGCTTCTGGGAGTCTCTGCATTTCTATTCATTGGCAGCTGAGTTGTGCCCTCTGTGCACATGGGATACAATTCCTTACTTATTGATCTACGTCCTGTTTTTGCATTTTCCAACAATAGTTCTGTGCTATTCTGCACTCAGTTGCTCTTTCCCCCGAGTGACCTGCTAAAATAGAGTCATGAGCTTGCTTTAGAAATTCGTTACCAGTGTAGCTGGCATAACAATTCACGGTCTGTTACATGTTGACCTAAGAAAAATTCCGTCCTCCAAGCAGAATTGCAGGTGACTGGCAAACTGCCGACAGTCCGGTCCACGTGTTGTGCAGTCTTCCAGTTTTCTCTGTCAATTCCTGCACATTCCATGCTTTGGATTTTCCTACTGAGTGCCTCTGCATTTGCATGCGAGGTACCCAGTCAATGAATTACTTCAAAATCATACTCACTTAAACATAGACACCATTTTGCACAAGACGCAAGGATGGGTCCTTCAAATTTAGTAGCCAACTGAGTGCTGAGTGGTCTGTAACTACCTTGAACTTTATACCATATAAGTAACATCTAAAATATGTTATTCCAAAAACTAAAGCCAACATCTCACACTCTGTGGTTGAATAGTTCCTTTCTGCATTATTGAGCTGCCTGGCTGTGTAAGCTACAAGATGTTCCCGACTATTCATTTCCTGACTTAGAACCATACCTAATGCATAATTGGATGCATCACATGCTCATAGCACAGTGGTAGAGTGGTAGACTAAAAATCCAAAGGTCGTGGTTTCAATCTCCGCCAGGTTCTAGGATTTTTAACTGTCACTTTCCACTTCTTTCACCTCTGGCAGTGTTGCTGATGTGAAAAATATTGAGTAGCACCATGGTTTGGAACCCACGTTAAACTGTAGGTCCCCCTATAACTGGCTGGGTAAGTCAGTTCGAATGTCGAAGGAAGGCAATGGCATACCATCTCCAAACAGGACCATGCCTAGTAAAGCTCTCTGGTGTTCCAACCAATCTTCGGATTGTTGACTGCTTTTCCTTTTTACCACACGATAGTATAAATTGCTTGTTGAAATCAGGAAAAATCAGCGCAGGAGCAGATGTCAACAATTCTTTCAATTTTCCTAATGTTGAATCGCATTCCGGAGACCAAATAAATTTTGCACCCTTCTTTAACAACTGGGTACGGGGTCTTGCAATTTCTGAAAATTTTGGAATATATTTCCTGTAAAAATTTGCTACTCCTAAATAAGATTGTAACTGCTTTTCAGTTGTTGGTGTTGGAAAATCTTTTACAGCTTGTACCAATTTAGGATCCATTTGACTTCCTTCCTGGCCTATGATATGTCCTAAATAACAGACCTCCTTCAAGGAAAAGTGGCACTTATCTGGACTCAGCATTAACATTGCGACAAGCAGTCGGTCAAACATGTCTCACAAATGTGACACCAGGTGAGAGCTAAGGACTGCTGAATTGTCCAGGCTGAACTACAGAAAATTCTTAAAACCCTAGGTCCGTTACAAGGTCTCACCACTGCCTCCTTAGAACTTCTCTCTCCACCTGAACCTCGCACCCCTACCTTTTACCTACTCCCTAAAATCCATAAAGAGAATCATCCTGGCTGTCCCATAGTAACAGGTTTCAAAGCTCCAACAGAACGTGTCTCAGCCGTGGTAGACCAACACCTCCAACCTATAACCTGCAGGCTCCCATCCTACATCAAAGATACAAACCACTTTCTGGAATGACTCAAATCCATCCCTATGCCCCTCCCACATGATAGCTTCCTTGTCACCATAGATGCTACATCCCTGTACAGCAACATCCTTCACACCCATAGTCTATCAGTTCTGGAACACTATCTTTCCCAACACCCATCTGAAAGCCTCCCAAAAATCTCATTCCTTGTCACACTCACTAATTTCATACTCAACAATAATTACTTCAGAACTACAAACAAATCAGGGGGACAGCTATGGGTACCAGGATGGCCCCTTCCTATGCCAACCTCTTCATGGGCCACATGGAAGAGGCATTCCTTAAGACACAGAAGTTGCCTCCCCTGGTTTGGTATAGATTCATAAATGATATCTTTGTGGTCTGGACTCACGGTGAAGAAACCCTTCTGAGCTTCCCCCACAACCTTAACTCCTTCTCCAATCTTAAATTCACCTGGTCCCTCTCCAAAACTCAAACCACCTTCCTTGATGTTGACCTTCACCTTGCCGAGTCTCACATCCATACCTCAGTCCATATTAAACCCACTAACAAACAACAGTACCTCCAATTTGACAGCTGCCATCCCTTCCATATTAAACGATCCCTTCCTTACAGACCGGGTATTTGTGGGAAACGTATCTGTTCCAGTTCCGAATCCCTCACCAGCTACAACAACAATCTACCTAATGCTTTCCTCTCCCGCAACTACCATACAGACCTCATCCAGAAACAGATCTCCCGAGCTGTCCATTTCTCTCCCTCCAACAACAATGTTCCTAACCCCAGACCACCAGAAGCACCCCCTTTGTCACCCAGTACCATCCTGGCCTGGAATGCCTCAACAAATTCCTCAAACAGGGCTATGACTTTCTCAAGTCATGCCCTGAGATGAGATCATCACTCCAAACTGTTCTTCCCACACCACCCAGAGTAACCTTCCTCCCAACCTCTGCAACATCCTTGTCCAACCTTACAACATCCCAAAACCACCCTCCCTACCTAATGGTTCCTACCCCTGCAACTGATCCCGCTGCAAAACCTGTCCAATGCATCCTCCTACTACCACATACTCCAGCCCCACCACAGGAAAAACCTACCCGATTTAAGGCAGGGCCACATGCGAGACAACACACATCATATACCAGCTGACATGTGCCCACTGTTCAGCCTTTTATGTTGGTATGATTACTAACAAATGGGCACAGACGGACTGTTCACCTGGGGGACACCCAATATCCTGTGGTAGAACATGCCCTCCAGCATAACTCCAGGGACCTGGGCACTTGTTACACCACATGTGCCATTTGGATAGTACCAACAAACACCACTCCCTCAGAGCTACGGAGGTGGGAACTTGCCCTCCAACATATCCTCTCCTCCCGCCACCCCCCTGGCCTAAATCTACGCTAACCCCTCCCCTTCCTCCATCCTCAGCTCACCTATTTCATTATCCCTTCCTTACCCATCTCTCTCTCCCTTTCCCTCTCGCTCTCTCTCTCTCTCTCTCTCTCTCTCTCTCTCTCTCTCTCCGCGTGTGTGTGTGTGTGTGTGTGTGTGTGTGTGTGTGTGTGTGTCTGTGTGTGTCCATCCATCTTTCCCTGTTAATGAAAAACGTTTTAAACAACCCCCCACACCCCTCAGCATCATTCAGTTCACTCATCTTCTCTTCTCTGTACTACTTGATCGTTCCTCTTTGGTTATATATATCCTCTCTGGCTTGGCTCGGTACATACATGCATTATCTCTGACGTCCACACTCCCGAAACACCACTTTCATGACCTAGGTCGTGAATTACCTTTCACTTCCGTTCCCATCCTTTCTTCATCCCTTCTCTCCCACCTGATGAAGGAACTGTGTTCCGAAAGCTTGTCCTTTTTGTCCCCTTATTTTCTGTTTCTTCATTTGTGTTATTATCGGCACTACAGCACAAAGGTAAGTACTGACCAACCATTCTATGTTGTTTCAACAATATTTATCATCTCTGAGGAGAATTTTCATCATTAATTGAAACTATAGTTCATAATAAATAAGTTATGGTTCAAATCTATATCTGCCCCTGGATATGTCTTACAGCCTAAAACAGGGTCTCTAAACCTTTGCCTTACAAATTATGAAATTAATCTGGTACCTTCCAGTGTCTCCTGGTCTCTTTCACATATACAACCTCCTTTCGTGATGATTAAACCCTATGTTTAGGATGATTAAATTATGCTCTGTGTGAAATTCTACCAGGCGGTCACTTCTTTATTTCTTTTCCCCAGGCCATATTCACCTACTAATTTTACTTCTCTTCCTTTCCATACTACAGAATCACAGTCCCCTACCACAATCACACTTCCCTCTTTCTTCTACATCTACATATCTACATACATACTCCGCAATTTACGTAAGGTGCGTGGCGGAGGGTACACTGTACCACTACTAGGCATTTCCTTTCCTATTCCACTCCCAAATTGAACGAGGAAAAAAAGAATGCCTATATGCCTCTGTACGAGCCCTAATTTCTCTTTTCTTGTCTTTGTGATCTTTACGCGAAATGTAAGTAGGCGGCAGCAAGATCGTACTACACTCAGCTTCAAATTCCGGACCTCTAAATTTACTTAACAGAAATTCACGAAAAGAACGTCGTCTTTCTTCCAGCAATCCCCAATTGAGTTGCCGGAGCATTTCCGTGACACTCGTGCATTGGTCGAACCTACCGGTAACAAATCTAGCTGCTCGTCTCTGAACCGCCTCTATGTCTTCCTTCAAACCGATCTGCTGCGGTTCCCAAATACTTGAGCAATACTCAAGACATGGTCGTTCAAGCGTTTTATACGTGGTCTCCTTTACAGGTGAAGCACATCTTCCCAAAATTCTCCCAATAAACCGAAGTCGGCTATCTGCCTTACTCACAACTGTCTTTACATGCTCGTTCCATTTCATATCGCTCTGCAATGTTACGCCTAGATATTTGAACGATGCGACCGCATCAAGAAGCTCACTACTGATGCTGTATTCGAACATTATAGGATTGTTTTTTCTACTCATGTGCATCACCTTACATTTTTCTACATTGAGAGTTAGCTGCCATTCTTCGCACCAACTAGAAATTTTGTCTAAGTCAACCTGTATGCTATTACAGTCAGTTACAGACGACACCCTCCCATACACCACAGCATCATCAGCAAACAGCCGCAAATTACAACTTACTCTATCCATCAGATCATTTATATAGATAGAAAATAATAGCGGTCCTATCACACTCCCCTGGGGCACGCCTGACGATACACTTGTCTCTGATGAACACTCGCCGTCGAGAACAACGTACTGCGTTCTATTACTTAGGAAGTCTTCCAGCCAGTCACAAATCTGTGAACCTATTCCATAAGCTCGTATCTTCGTTAGCAGTCTGCAGTGTGGCACCGTGTCGAACGCCTTTTTGAAGTCGAGAAAAACACAAGCCGCCTGTTGCCCTTCGTCCATGGCTCGCAAAATGTCATGTGAGAAAAGGGCAAGCTGAGTTTCACATGAACGATGTATCCTAAACCCGTGCTGATTCATGGAAAGAAGCTTTTCCGTTTCAAGGAAATTTACTATATTTGAACTGAGAATATGCTCCAAAATTCTACATGAAACCGATGTCAACGATATTGGCCTGTAATTGTATGGGTCAGTTCTCTTTCCTTTCTTATACACGGGAGTCACCTGCGCTTTTTTCCAATCACTAGGAACTTTGCGCTTAATTAAAGATTCACTATAAATGCAAGCTAAGTAGGGGGCCAATGCCGCAGAATAGTCTTTGTAAAACCGAACTGGTATTCCATCCGGATCAGCAGACTTTTTCGTATTTAGCTCTCTCAGCTGCTTCTCTACACCGGAAATACCTATGTATACCTACGAAATAACTATCTACGTAATTTCTTTTGTCTTCTCATACATTTCTTTGATCTCCTCATCATTGGCAGAGCTAGTTGGCACATAAACGTGTGCTACTGTGGTCGTCGTTGGCTTTCTGTCTATCTTTGCTTCAATAATGTTCCCTGTGCTGTTCATAGAAACTTACCCACATTCCTATTTTTCATTAAAATCATCCACACTGTTGCCCCTGTAACTACTGAAAGGCCTGCTGCCCCTCTTCAGGAACCATACATTTGTCTGGCCTCTCCACATGTAACCCTTTGTGCGGTTGCACATAAGGTATGGCTACCTGTATCACTGAGGCATGGAACCACCCAACAAAATTCCTACCTGATCCCTTATTCAATGCTAACATTAATCCCTTGTTACTTCAAAGTAGTTCTTCACTGAATTCCATTGCTTTCTCCTTGGTCTACCTCAGCTCCTCTTACACTCTACTGCTGAGCTCAAGAGTCTCTTAGGTAATTTTGATTTTGCCATTTGTGTAACATGACCCCACCATCAGCCTGCATACTCTAACCACTTCATGTATGGTGTTGATTCCCAGCTTTTCTTCGATTTCCTCATTTTATTTTATTTTTATTTTATTTTATTTTTTATTATTTTATTTATTATTAGCCCATGAGACAGCTTTCAGGCTGCATAAGGCTTCATCTATATTTATATGTATATATATACGTAAAAAATAGATGAAGAACACTTACCAGGCGAAGGGGCACAGGCAGTAATAGCAACAAATAAACACACAGACACACACACACACACTCAAAAATGCTAGCTTTCGCAGCCTAGCTGCTTCATCAGGCAGAAGGGAAGGAGAGGGAAAAGGAAATGATGAGGGATTTAAGGAAGGGGGTAAGGAGCCATTCCAATCCCGGGACAGGAAAGACTTACCTTGGGGGAAAAAATGGAAGGTAAATAAATGCACATACAACCACACATTTACACAGACACAAGTACACTTAGGCAGACATACTGTAGAACTGTAGAAAGCAAAGAAGTTAGAAGTTAGACAGAGTATATTTATATGTATATACATGTTATTCGTGTTGAGGTATGGTACAGATTGAATTTCCATTAGCAACATAACAAAGAATATAAATTATAAATTCACATCCCAACCAAGTGGGTAATAATATGGTGATACAATAAAAAACAACTCATTTATAATGCTACAGACAGAGACATAAATTTTCCTCCCTTTCACATAAACAATCTATTAGGCACTTCAATTTGAAAAGCTGTCCAAAGCTTCACAAGGCAAGAGAATAAAGTCATGATGACTTGAACAATCTATAGTATGAGAAACTATCTACGTTACATTAGTGAGCTTACAGATAATATCTAGCATAACTTAAGTAGACATAAAAATAGGAAAAAATCTCAGCATTTCACCTAACTAACAATATTTACATTACAGGTGAGCTTACTATATCAATTACGTCACTATTTTCAAATTCGTCGACAGAGTAGAAGGCCTTTTCTTTCAGCCAGGATTCTATAACTTTTCTGAACCTACTGGTTTTCAACTGCCTTATTGCACTGGGTAATTTGTTAATAAAAACTTTATCTGCATACTGAAATCTTTTTGTATTTTTGTTAGCCTAGTCCTAGGGATATTCAAAGTGTTTCTATTCCTGGTTTTATGAGAGTGAACATTCACTCTGGTATCATGTTTATCCCAGTTCATCTTCGTATACATAAGTGTGTGAAATATGTATAGACTTGGGACAGTCATTATTTTGTTCTCAATGAAATACATTTTGCAAGGAGTATTGGCTCGTAGACCATACACGCATCAGATAGCTTTTTTCTGCCAAAGGAAAACACTTCTGGCACCAGCAGAGTTACCCCACATTATTATACCGTAGTTAATGTGTGAGTGGAAAAAAAGCATAGTATGCTAGAAGTAGCTGTTTTTCATTGACACAGGTTTTTAATTTTCTTATTAGGTACAACACTCGAGATAGTTTGGTGCATAAAATTTCTGTGTGTGAGTTCCAGGTCAATTTAGTGTCAAGGTGGATACCGAGTAATTTGACAGTGTCATTAGCTGCATCTTTTAGGGAGAACACTATTTTCTCAGTTTTGCTAGTGTTTAGTGTTAATTCATTTGCCAGAAACCATGATAATGCTTTCTCCATCATTGATTTATTCATTTCCCCTAATACATTTTCATCATTATGCGAGGTGATAAATGTGGTGTCATCTGCATACATTACTGATTTGTAAGGGAGCAGATTAGGCAAATCATTAACGTAGACAATGAACAAAAATGGTCCAAGTACCGATCCCTGGGGCACACCTTTTATGACATTCAGAAAGCCTGATTTTTTATTCGAGTCAATTATGACCATTTGTTTCCTATTTGACAAGTAAGATTTAAGTAATGTCAGTCTTCTATCTGTTACTCCATAATGTTTAAGTTTATTTATTAGGATTTTGTGAGATACTGTGTCAAAGGCCTTGGTTAGATCAACCAATGTGGCACATGTGTATTGTTTTTGTTCGAATCCATTTAGGGCAGATATAACAACTTCCTGCATTGCTTTAATTGTGGATTGACCTTCTCGAAAACCGTACTGGGCCTCATTTAATAGTTTATTGTTCTCAAAATATTCATTTAATTGCTTTTTAATTACACCTCAATTATTTTAGATATTGTGGGTACTATGGCAATGGGTCTATAATTTGCTGGTGATTCCCTATCTCCTTTTTTATGGACAGGTATAACTACTGTTAGTTTTAAACATTCCGGAAAAACATTTTCTTCAAAATCCAATTTATAAGGTAGCACAGGGGATGGCTTATTGTTTCTATAATCTGTTTCATAATGAAGTTGGATAGGCCATAAAAGTCTTCAGTTTTTGAATTACTTAGGTTTGCTACTACATTTCCTTAGGGGAAACAGATTTCCATTCAAACTCCCTATTACTCCCTTCAAATTCAGCTCTCAATGATATAGGTAAGGCCAGTTCACTGACATAATTGGCTACTGCTTCATCATCACGTACAGTGCATTTCCCTGAATGGATGAAGCTGATCTGGGCTAATGGAAATGGGCAGTTTATTTGACGTGATCCCGGATTCTGCTTTTATTATCTTCCATGTAGCCTTGCATTTGTTAGTAGACTGCTCTATGAAGTTGTCATTGGCCTGTCTCTTAGCTTTACTTATTTCCCGTCTGTAGAATCGCTTCAGTTTCAGGTAGACAGGCTTATATATAAAATTACTACATGACATTTCATAATATGACTTAAGCAGTGTTTTCAGTTTAGAAAGATAAGGGGTGTACCACTTGGTTATGTATCTTTTCTTATTTTTCCCTGAACATGGCCTCTTTGTAATTTTTGGACAGCATTTATTGAATATCTGCTATAGTGTGTAATAGGTGTTCACAAGCTTCACCAGAGGACTGACAACTGTTGAGAATGGAGCTCCAGTCAATACCTTGCAGATCATTTCTGAGATTTCTTACACGTAAATCATGCAGTAATCTCACTGTCCTGGATTCTGCCTCATGTATGTGACTGTTTTCAACTCCAGACAGTCTCAGGAGAAGTCCATCATGGTCAGATAGTAATGGCTTAATGACATTCAAGTGAGTCTCAGTCTTACATGTGTTTGAAATGACATTATCAAGGCAGGCATTTTGTCTGATAGGTTTGTCATTAAGGCATTAAAAGTTGTGTGACTTCAGAGTGTCTAAGAATAGTCTTGTATTAGGATTTTTCAGAAGAACATCTAAGTTAAAATCACCAAAGATTAATATTCTATACATCTTGTATTTATGTAAAGATAGCAGTAGAGCTTCCATGTAGTCCAGGAAGTCTTTAAAGTCTGTTTTGGGTGGACAGTATACAGGCATTACAACCACTTTGCAATATGGGAGTTGAATAGCAGCAGCTTCAAATTTCCCTTCTACAGTTAAATGTTTCATATCTATTACTTTGGCTTTAATGGACATCTGTTCCTTAACTAATATAACTACACCTCCTCCTTGCATTTTCTGATATCTGTAGTACCCAGTTAAGCTAGTGAAGCCAACTGGAGTGTATAAGTTAGATTCCTCCACCTTAAGCCAATGTTCATTCAAACACAGTATTTCACATTGTACTTTCTGTAAGAGCAGCTCCAATTCAGGGAGTTTATTTCTTAGTGATTGGATGTTCAGATGGATTAAGGTCAAGGATTCTTTATACATTTATGGACTAGGTCTAGCATGTTCATTAATTTTCACAGGGTGATATAGAGCAGCACAATTATCTGAATGGATTAGTGTGTCACTTAATGTGGTATCTACTCTTCCTTTCCCTGCAATGTCAATTTCTCTAAAAAAGAAGTCTGATCAGAGGGGGTTTCTTTTAAGACTAGATTTTTGCGTTGGTGTACTTCATTGATAATTTTGCTTATATTTTGACACAGAATTTTTTTACCTTGGTAATTTAGATGTTCGTCATGTTTAGTGTGTGAACTTCTCTCTAGTCTGCTAATGTCCACTACATTACATTTAGCATAACTTGAACACAGTTGTTTGATTTTAATATTCGTTTTGTGAATTTCTTTGTTGACACAAGAATTAAAAATGAGATCATGTCTATGAGGTATCGTAATGATAACAGTGTTTTTCGACTTATTTGCATCTAAAAAGTTTTCCAAACCTGTTATACATTTTCTGGCTTCATTATGTGAGACATCGTTTGCACCCGCCACGCAAACAATGAAGTCAGTTTCCTTCAATGTATTATTTTCTTCCGAGATGTCTTCAATGATATTTTCCGTTCTCGCACCAGGTTTCACGATGCCAGTTGCTCGAAGACCCATATTCAAGTCATTTAAAATGTTAGCTAGCTTCCTCCCATGGTTATCATTATAGACACCCTCCTGCCATTGTTCCCTACAATCATTCTTACTACTTTCATATCTGTAACCTCAATCTTTGTAATAAGGTAACCTGTATCCACCCAGCGTATACTTCCACACAACATTGTTGGTCAAAAGACAGAATGGTGCAGTGCTAACTTAGTCTTCATATTGACTGCCTCCTTGCAGAAGAGAGTAGATTGTATCTGAGTACTCACTCCATTAGCTTTGCTACACCTTGATTGCAGTTCGTTGGTTATGTTGCCCTCTTCTGAGAATATACACCATAAGTATTTAAAATTATTCACGTTCTAAATTTTTTCCTCCTATTTGGCACTCAATCTGTTTAAATCTCATTCTCACAGACATTACTTTCGTTTTGGAGATGCTCATCTTAATACCATAACTGTTAAATCTCTGATCTACCTCTGAAATATCAGATTGCAACTTTTTAGTCAAATTACCATCACAATTCAGTTATCTTCATATGCAGTACTGCTTATTTTATTTCCATCTATTTTAAACTCACCTTGCCAGTCTATTATATTCATCATGTTATCCATAAATAATATGAACAACAGTGGTGACAGGTTTACAGCCTTGTCTTACCCCTGAAACTACCATGAACCACTAATTCAATTTGTTGTCAATAATAATTGCTGCCTTATATCTACAAAACGACCTTTAATTGCCTGCAGAAGTTTGCCTCCTGAACCATAATCTTGTACAACTGGCAGTAACTTCCTCCTAGGAACACGGTCATAATCCTTATCTTTTTCTTGATCTATAAGAGAATACACAGTTCCTTGTTGCACTCCTAGCACTTCTCCATTATCTGTCATTAGTTAAAGATCTGGCTCTGACAGCCTCTAACAAGGATGTCTCTTGAGTATTGGATTTTAAAATTTCTTTATATTTATGGTACTTGAAGTTCAGAACTTGAATAACAATCAGACAAAGTCATTCGACACAATTCTCAAAAATTTTTGAGAAAATCAACTTTCAAAATTTGCAAAGTACACATTAACACCAATATTTAAAACTCTTGCAGCAGCTGTCAGTGTAGCTCAAGTGGGAGCATTCTGACATCACAACCATAAAGTCGATTGTTCGAATTATAAAAATAAATAAATAAATTTGGATCTCTAATTCCACATGTTGTGTAAGATTTTGTTTATGTTCTAGTGTGACCGTGTTCTTGTCTCCTTTAGACCCACCGCATAATTTCTGTAGAATTCTTTAGATGTACTTCCAAGACAGTAGTTCATATACCACAGGACCAGCTATGCTGTTCCTCCATACTTTGATGCACTCTTCTTGATTCTACAGTCATACTTCTTCTCCTTACAAAGTTACTATATAAAAAGAGAGAGAACTGCTTCTTAATCTGTAGGCATAAACTACTAAATAACTGTAGCCCACAAGGTCAGTTGAATGAAATACAATGGGATTTATTTCCCACATGTACAGTTAAGACACTTCATACTTCCGTTCCTTAGTACGAACTTCTTCAGCTATCTTCAGCAGTAATGACAAAAACCAGTCAACTTAACATAGAAATTATAACATAAAGAGTCCATGATTTTTTTTCTTCTTTACTGATAGTAAATCAGTAAATGTAGGCCTGTTGCAGTTCACTTCCATCTTCAAAACTACTGCACGAATCTTCATGGGGTTTTCACAGGAAACACGAGAAAAGTTTCGGTCAACATATAGGCATAATTTTATCAAAATCGGATCACGGAAAAATAAGATATCATAATTTTAAGTGTTTTCAGTAACTGTCATGTCTGTTTGTTCAACTATGAACAAACTCTTATCACCAAAACTACTTCACAAATTTGCATGGAGTTTTCACAGGTAACTTGAGTGTAGCTCTAGACAACATATAGACTTTGTTTCATAAAAATCAGATCAAGGAAAATAAAACAATATCGTAATTTGAAAATTATTATCTACGACCGTTATGTCTGTCTGTCTCTTTGGACACGTTTATCTCCAAACTACTTGACGAATTTTCACATGTAAATTTAGAATATCGTGTGGTTAAGTCAAGGCTATAATAATTAAAATCGGATCAGAGAAAATAAAGATGTCATAATTTAATCATCAGAAAACTAATGATCCCATTACAGTAAATATTTCGTTGCCAACTTTAACATACTAAACCGCTGCCACTGCAAGTAAAATTTAACCCAGGTACGAAACACTCTCTCTCTCACACACACACACACACACACACTACAAAAAAAAAAAAAAAAAAAAAAAAAAATGCTAACATGCCTTACAATGCCATGGAAAGAAAAAACGTGCTTCTTTCTGTGGGTATCATTTGAATTTAAAACATAATGATGTTCCTTCACGTCTATTGATGTTTTCATTTACTAAGAATTATCTGCAAGAAAACACGAATTTATGTAGTTTCATTTCTCTTTTCGGTGCGTACTTATAACATCTTGAGTCCAGTCTGTTTAGGAATGCCTAGAAAATGGTGTAGTACAAATAGAGGCCTTGTTAGTTACGTAGTGCACCAAAGAACTAATAGTTGGTGCGGCTGCATTTTTTAATTTTTTATTTCTTTTCGATGGTTATGCCATAGAACAGCAACAAACAACTAAAAGAGCTGTTGGTTTTGTAGTGTGGCAAAGAAACAATACATGATCTTCTTGTGTGTATTCCCTCAGTAACAGAAGTATTTTGAATTAAGAGCCGCAATTTTATCCCTGCAAATACAAACTAACATTAAACAGGGAGCTGCTGATTACACTTAATATATTCATGGCTTAACGACATTTCTTTGCTTCTTTTGACAGGGGACATTTGAATTTAAAACATAATAACATTACTTCACATCTATTGATGCTCTAATTAAGAATTATTTGCAAGGAAAATGGAATTTATGTAGTTCCCTTTCTGATTTGGTGTATCCTCATGAAATTTTAAGTGCGTTCTGTTTAGGAATGCCTCGAAAACACCATAGTACAGGAAAGGACAAAGTGAAGCGACGTTAGTTTCATAGTACTCAAAAAAATCAAATGTTTGTTAAGCTTAAGGGACTTAACTGCAGGGTCATCAGTCCGTAAATTTACAAACTACTTATTAACTACCTTATACTAAAGACGACACGAATATCCATGCCCGAGGGGGGATTCATACCCCCGACCATAGCGGCCATGCAGACTGTGAATGGTGCACAGCAGACCACTTGGCCACTGCAGCTGGCCATAGTACTCCAAATAACTAATTATGGTGTTGCTGCATTTTTTTCTATTCTCATATCTATGGTATAGTATACTACAAAAAGGGGTACTATTTTACTTATGGCAGGTGGCGTTCTGTGCTGATGTTAGCAACAGCCATTGAATGTTTTTTCAAAAATCAGTCTACATCTACATCCGTACTCCGCAAGCCACCCGACAGTGTAAAAGTATCGTAGAATGAGGGGAATAATTCTTTGTGTTCATGATGAGATAAACAATTTCTGCTGTTCTGGTCAGTAAATTAATCATTATGCTAAAGTGAATAGTTCGTTGGCTATGATAGCAATCTAAATCGCTGCCACTGCAAGTAAACTTTAACCCAGATAGGACAAAAAAAATTGTTTTCCCCCTAGCTGTATCCCATATATTTTGCAATCTCATGGAAAGAAAAGAAGTGCTTCTTTCGACTGGTATAACCATTAAATAATATAAAGAGTATAAATATCTATGGAGTGAACATTGCGTTCTGTGCTCTTCTCAACGTTAAGCTGGAATTACCACATGATATTGAAACAAATCCACTCTTTCCACACATTTATTTGCTCTTATGATTTGTTTGTACCACATTGGCTGCAAAGAAGCCTCACCTCCTTTTTGCAGAGCAACCACATAACATGAAATAATATCTAAATAAATGTGTCAAAGAAGCAACAAGAATGTTGAAGAAGCATCGCTAAAATGGCCATTTAAACATAGTCATCCATCTTAACCGAACAAAAAAGGACCAAGATAAAGTCAGCGATTAGTACATTTCTTCCCAATATCGGTTGACATTTCCACCTTAATTTTAAGTAACCGTGGTGGAGTGTCCAAGCGCATTGAGGCGCTATGCTTCGATGCGCGAGACTGCTCCCCGTCGGGGGGGTTCTAATCCCCCCTTGGGGATGGATGTTTGTGCTATCTTTAGTGTAAGTTAGTTCATAAGTAGTTTGTAAGTTTAGGAATTGATGACCCTGCAGTTAACTCCCTTAACCTTAGCAAACATTTGAAACATTCTGTTGAGGGGACTAAATCTGTTCTGCTCATCTCACTCCAGATATATTTCTGCTCTGTGCCTGCCACTAGAGATAATGTACACACGCTAGCAACAAACTCATCAGAAACCTCTCTGCTTTCATAATTGTTTGGTACAATATTGTGATTTAATTACTTACGTTTGGTGTGGACTACATTAAGATAGAGAAAGACATCTTCTTTTGCAGGGCCAATTGCACTTAGTTATATACAGAATATCAGTATATATCAGAATATACAGACGATCAGCTGACGTCATTCCTTCAATGATTACCCAGACTTACTTTATCCCACATTGACGCCACCATGTTGTCGTATTTAAACAGACACGAACTGCTCTGTTGATTGAATTACCAGACTTTCAGCATTTGTCAAGTTTTTGATAATAGGGAGCACTGCATACAGAGTAACTATATTGTGCCCAGTGCTACACTGTAACATACTAATACTTCAGCATACACTTACTGTGAGAGATAAACAGTTTAGTACATCACCATAGAACCAGTACATGGTGCTGTTAATATTATTGGTATTTCTCATGTCAACAATAGAATTGTTTGCAGAAGTTTACATCAAACAGACAATTACACACCGCAGTCTTAACTTTAGGAACACAACCTAACATTGAAATTACATAGTTCCGTACGGGCTTGAACATTCATTGTTTTTGACAGTGACTTCTACTTAAATTTGTCATCTTGGCTAGGAGAACTGAGTTTATTGACAGAGCGATCCAACAAAGATTCTATCTTTGCTGACCTATGTCCGGAACCCTAAAAAACCATGATATACACAGGTCCCTCTTTAACAATCATTGCAAAGCACGGTAATATAAGCTAGTCTTCAATATTCATCGTGCATGCAGCGTCTATGATTCAAATACAGTCGCTGCCCCTTGCTGCTGGCAGCCTGCTCAATACCTAAACAGAAAAGAGATCTGGGGAAACATTTGACCTCTCATCTGCTAATTATCTTTTGGTCATCTGGCATTGATACAGCCAGATATGTAGTGTAAATGATTACTCTACAACATGTATATAGACAAGCTGAAAGCATTGTCATCAAGTAAAATGATGGTTGAAAGCTTGAAAAGCCATTAATAATATCTATGAAGATGACTTACAAAAAGTGTCATAGCTCTTCACAAAGTGAATAATCAAAGACTACCATCGTTAGCTAGTAGTGAAGCCAATACTGTAAAAAATGTAATGTGTTTTTGATTGAAACAATCATTATGAACAACCTTCTAGAAAATATACAGAATTATGAATGAACAAAAAGACATGCATGTTTCATAAAAATTACTATTAGATATTAAAATTGTGTAAGTATTTGAACACAATAGAAAAAAAATTACAGTCACCACAGAATTCGAACCACCAACTCTATGGGTGGAATCCCAGAATTCTACCACCTGAGTTATGCCAACCGATGCTGCAATTGATTTATTGATTGGTACATATGCTTACTTGTAAAACTTCAAAGTCAATTTTCTCGAGAATTTTTTAGAGGGTTGTCAAATGTCTTTGGCTGATTGTCATATGAGTTCCGAACTTCATGTATCATAAATATCAAAAGATTCTAGAATTCTATACCCATATGGTCTCCTAGTAAGAGGCCTAAAGCGACACTGATTTTCATCCAATCTGTCTTCAAGTAATACTTGTAATCTTCTTTCAACAATATCAGGAAATATTTTACCCTCAACACTAATTAAAGACATACTTCTGTATTTGTTACAATATTTTCTGTTTCCATGCTTGAAAATTGGTGTGATTACTGCTGCCATCCAGTCAGACAGACAGAAACTCTTCTGATTCTCACGCCATTTCAATGATCCTGTGCAACCATTTGAGACCTGACATTCCACTTTATTGCACTGCAATGTATTGACCATTCTTTCCACTTCCTCAAATATGATCTTGTTTCCATCATAATTCCTGTCCCATTGTTCCTCAAAATTTGTCTCATTAATGAATGTTTCACATACATTGAGCAATTCTCCGGAATATTCCATTCGTCTATTCAAGGCATCAACAGGAGTCACTAGCAGCTTTCCTTACCTGTCCAGAACACTTCTTAAATCCTGCTTCCCTCCCTTTCTAAGACTGCTAATTACGCTTCAAAAAGGTTTTCTTGAGGCTTGATCCAAAGTTTTCAACCTATTTTCAAGTCTTCCCACTATTTCTGCTTAGATTCTGCAATTATCTGTTTGACTTTGTTTCTTTTTCAGCATTAAATTTCTCTGTCTGCCTGAGTTGCAGGCTTCCTTGACTATGTCATTCCATCAAGCTGTCTACTTCTTCCTGCCATTAAACACCACTATTCCAAGACATTTTCTAGCTACTTCTAGTAGTGTGTCCCTGTACCTTGTCCATTCCTCTTCCACTGACTGTAACTGACTACATTCAACAAACTGGTACCTTTTTGAGACCATTGTTACGTATTTGTGCCTGATTTACTTGTCCTAGAACTTCTCCACTCTTATCCTCCTACATATGGACCTGACTCACAAAACCAATTTCACTTCAGATGAAATAATAATCAATGTCATCAAAGAACCCTATGGAGACACATATGTCCCTTACTGAATTCCTGACCTGTTATCATATAGTCAAATGATGACCTTGTTCCCCTGCCTTCCCATGTATCCGAGTGAATGCTCTTATTCTTAAAAAAGAATTCTTGGCACCGAAATCCAATAGCTGATTTCCATTCCTCTTCCACTCCATATTCTCTAAAAACTTGCCCAGAACTTTTTCATGCCCTCCTGGAACTGATTAGCCCGCACAGCTAATCTGCCACGGCTGTGACAGGTCAAAAGAAAGACTTAGTGATCTGAGGTGCTGCATTAATTGTAGGCTTCTTGATGAAATAAGCAGAGGAAGAAGGTGTAGTTGTCAGAGGACAAAATACATACCATAGAAATGTGACAGGAATGACACACTGCCGTACGGGAGTGGCCGCATGGTCTAAGGCATCATGCGCTCGCTCCAGTCAGAGGTTTAAGTCCTCCTTCGGGTGTGGATGTGTCTGTCGTCCTTAGTGTAAGTTAGTTTAATTAGTTTGTAAGACTAGGAACTGTTGACCATAGTTTACAAACATTTGAATTTGAATGACAAGCTGTGTGAGCTGAATTTGGAAGACATCTCTGCTTTTCATAACTTCACCAAGATGTTGCCATCTGATTTTGAAATTATATTAAAGGTCCAGTTGTTTCAAAGAAAAGCACAAAGTTCAGGACAACAACTCCTGTGAAGAGAAGACTTGCTGTTACTCTTTGTTTCTTGGAAACAGAAAGTGCCTACGAAACCCTTTCATATTTATTCCACATTTCAAAGCCAGCCATATGTCATTACTGTCCACTTAGTTTGTGAAGCTTTGGATGAAACTTATGTAAACAAAATTCAATAGTATTAAGAGCACTGAAACAAATATTTAATTCATTATATATTTATTTGTGTTTTCACATTATTCCAAATCGCCATTTTCAATTAAGGAAGCTTCTTTAGCCTCAAAGTCACTCACACTACAAATAAATGTGACAGGGAATCTGCTGCCAACGGTCCCCTTTGCACGTCCACTTTTAGTACACACTGCTGCCTTCTACTTATATTCATTTATGCTTCTTAAAAAGTGCTGTAAAAACAACAGGCTGGCAAGTATCATAACTTTACAACAAGATAATCCTGTTGTTATCGCTGTGGCATTGAGAAGTGAGGGACTTAATTGTTTTATCTACTTCACATATGCCTGGTGCCAAACAATGTAGCAATTTTCTGTAGGGAGTCATGTTTCTTTGCAATTAATTTTATGACATTGAACATTCCATAGGCACTCCTCTGCCTCTTATTAGGTGACAAATTTGTAAATGTTGCTTCTAGTCTACTTCATTGTGTACAGGAACACACAGAAAGACAACATGCAACTCTATAGATACATAGAGAGAAACCAAATGCTACTTTTGCAAAGGAGCATTTAGTGCTAGCAAGCCACGGACATTGTTTCTTTACCGACACTGCCACGGAACACAGCTTTTGTGTTGCCAGCATGTTGTAAAAATCGGTACTGTGTAGTCCAGAACCAGCAGCAAACAATGTTGCAGAAAATGTTTCAAACTCATTGCAAACGCACCTTAAAGTGAACAAGAAAGCAAAATACTAACCTCTACATTAATTCTTAAGTTCGCTTTGGAGTTTCGAATGATCTGAATTATTTTGCCACCGCGTCACAATTTACAGCAAAATGAATCATTATTTCCATCCAATGCAAAAAATTTGAACACTTCAGCATAAGCTGGCCAAGGCATGCGTGTGTCTTCTTCCTTCTGCATGTCTAAGGGTGTGGAAAATAATCGGAAACTGTCCATTGATTATGTGTGATGCGTCAAGTCATTGTTATATACTTATTGTTGTGTACATAATTAAAAAAAATGTTGTGAATGAATTAACACTATTAAATGTTATAATAGTACTAAAATACATAATTCTGTAATGCACGCTTCAACATACGAGGCTCACCTTGTCAAGTTGAGCCTGGACTGCCGATTCGGCTGCCTCTGCCTCGGCTCTGCTCGCCACTCTCCGCTAGGTTTCATGGCAGTAGCTTTGTTGAGCAATGAGCGAGACCTCTAGTGGACATTTGGAGTACTGTTGGTGGGATTTGAGATAGTCCGCGTCTTAATCGAACATGCTTCGTAGCATCTCTCCCCTTTTGGGAAGTAGATGCTCTGCCCCTGAGGAGGCATCTTAGTCGTCGATCTCCATGTCTTCCATGGAGGAAGACACAGGACAGTCCCTGCTGGTGAGAGATTCCTGGCCGGTAAAGATGAGTATGGAAGAAAGTGATGAGGCTTAGAGCATTTGAATGTATGTCCAAGGACTGGAGAAAGTGGCACGGGCAGCATCTCTGCATCTGGCAGTTCAACTCGTGTTTTGTCCTGAAGGAGGTTCCGTGTTGGAACATTGTGATATGCTCGGAAATGGCGAGACTTAGGGCACTGATGACTTTTAGCAACAACTGGTGAGTGTGAATGGTGGTGGTCATTATCCTCTGGAACATCCCTGATGGATGTCTCATCACCTGAGGACAAAGTTGCAGTAGTCTCGATGCTTCCCTTGGCACTTGGAGTGGTGGGGGCTGCATTGGAGGAGTTGCAGAGTTGACCACAGGAGGAAGTAGTGCACAAGAAGAAGGCAGTAGCTGCTTTACAACAGGCATGCCACCTGGGTCAGGAAGAGGCTATGACCCGGAGGCCTGGCAAGGTACATCAGGTATCCCATCTGCCACCCGCGAACGCAATTGATCATGGTGGCGCATTACCATACCATCGCAGGCCTGAACCTAACAAAGGTGCTGACCTTGCAAACTGTGCACCACAGCCAGAACCCATTTAGGGCAGCGCCCAAACCCTCAAGCCCAGACCTTAGCCCCTGGGCTATCCCAAGAAGGTTGCCAAGCAGGAACAGGAGAAGATGGAGACAAGGAAGCCCGAAGAAGATGAAGGATGGTGAGAGGTTGACGCCAATGTAACAATTCTGCGGGGCTTTTTATCCCTGATGGGAGTGAAGCAATAGGAGCTCAAAAAATGCCACTATAGTGGATGAACCCTGAACGTGCGAACCATCCTCTCTGCCTCACTGTTGGATTGAGGATGAAAGGGAGCAGCCTGAATATGCAAATGCCTTGCAGAGCACAGAAGTCCTGAAATGATTGGGAGGCAAACTAAGGGCTGTTGTCAGACATTATTGTAGAGGGAAGCCCTTTTATAACAAATACATGGAACAGAGCCTGAACAGCTGCCGCCAAGGTTGTGGAAGCACAACAAGCTACGTAAAGAAATTTTGAGAAGTTATCAACAACAATCAGCCAGTATGAAGAGAAAAAGGGGCCAACAAAATTGATGTGAATGTGCTCCCAGAGACACTGGGCGGGTGGCCATGACGAAAGAGTAGAGCGAGGAGCTGCCTGATGTTGAGCACACAATGGGCATGCCACAACCATGTGAACAATGTCACTATCAGTGCCAGGCCAGAAGACATGTGGACATGCCAAATTCTTCGTGTGAGAGGCACCCCAGTGGCCTTGATGAAGCAACCATAGGACTTACTGTCTAAGAGCACCAGGAATGATGACCCTGGAAGATGAGCCATCGGTAGCCAACAGCAAAACACCCTGGAAGACAGTGAGACAGTAGCACAGAGCAAAGTAATTGCGCAAGGGGTCTGCAGCTTTGCCTGGAGACTTTTCCAACCACCCTCCTGAGCACCGGATCCCTAGCGACAGTTCACAACAATCCTGAAAGCATCAATGGGAAACCTGTCCACAATGCTCTGAGCCTCTATATCCGAATGGTAACACAGCAACTCACTACTATCGAAGGAGGGGTCTGGCCCCATCGAAACCCAAGAGAGAGTATCAGCTTTGGCATGTTGGTCGGTGGGCCAAAAGTAGATCGTATAGTGATACCATGAAAGAAACAGTGCCCAGCGTTGAAGCCTGTGGGCAGCTTTATCAGACAACAAAGCTGTAGAATTGAATAAGGCAACCAGCGGTTTGTGGTCAGAAATGAGGTGAAACATAGACCCATAGAGAAACACATGAAATTTCTGAACAGCATAGACAATGACAAGTGCCTCCTCCTCAATTTGCTGAGTAGCAGTGAGGGTCTTGGAAGCAAATGCAATTGGATGCTCAGAACCATCATCAAATTTGTGAGAGAGGACGGCACCCAGCCCCGTCTGGGAAGTGTTGGTAGCCAACAACAAGCGCTGGCCCGGATGATATGTGACCAAACAAGGAGCAGATGTGAGCTGAATTTTCAACATCTGAAAGGCCTTTTCAGAGGCTGGAGTCCACTGAAATGGAGTGTTTTCTCAAAGTACTGCTACTGTGGCATCATCAGGAAGAAATTTATGGTAATAAGTGATTGTGCCTAAAAAAACCTGTAGCTCTTTAATGTCAGTAGGCCTAGGTATAGCCATGATTGTAGCAACATGATGTTGCAAGGGGCGGATACCATTTTTAGAAAGCTCAAAGCCAATATAGACGATTGAAGGCTGGAAGAAGCTTGATTTAGACATATTGCATTTGAGGCCAGCTGTCTGAAGAACTGTGAACAGTGTACAAAGATTTGACAAATGCTCCTTTCTGGTGGCACCCGTGACGACAATGTCATCTTGATAATTAACACACCCAGGAATGGATACTGTTAATTGTACTAAAAAACGTTGGAAAATCGTGGGAGCACTAGCCACTCCAAATGGAAGATGCTGATATTGGTACAACCTGAAGGGTGTGTTGAGTACCAGAAATTGTTTGGAGACCTCATCCAAGGGGACCTGTAAGTACACCTCTGATAAGTCGAGTTTGCAGAAAAACTGACCTCTGGCAAGTTTTGCGAAGAGCAAATCTGGGCGTGGCAATGGGTACGTGTCAGTGATGCTCTGGGTGTTAACAGTGTTTTTTAAATTACCACAAAGACAGACCTGGCCGTTAGGTTTTTTTAACAATTACTAAGAGTGATGCCCATTCGCTGGAGGAAATAGGCTTCATAGCACCCAGATTAGTCAACATATCCAATTCCTGTTTAACTTGGTCGTGCAAGGCAAAGGGCACCGCACACGCGCAAAAAAATTGAGAGCCAGCCTTAGAATTGAGGCTAATGTGTGCCATAAAATTGGCAGCACAACCTAAACCTTCCAAAAACAGAACATGTTCAAAAACAAGGTGCATGGAGTCTATTATAGAAAATCGAAAAGCCTGAAAGGTGCCAAATAAATTTGCATTATGAGGGTCGTCTACAACCAAGAATGAACCACATTTTTATATGTTGCTGACGCCATGAACTTTCCTAGAACCGGAATGCTCTGCTTGTTATAATTGACCAACTATCAATGGACTGAGGAGAGTGCAGGGGACCTCAGTCTACATAGGTTAAGTTCTAAAACAATTTAGTTGTGCTGGAAGCTGTAGGGAACACACAATTAATTTCCACGGTAGATTCTGAGTCGACAGAAAACAGAGCAGCATGCAACCGCAATGTGGCCTTTCTTCCTGCATTTATTGCACGTGGCACGGCATTTAGGACACGCCGCATGGTCATGGTGGACAAAACATAAATGGCACTATGGAAGTACTGTGGACGGCTGTAGTGTTGCCCACCATGATTGTTGTTGCATGGCCGGTCACTGTCCTACATGCCACTGGGAAGATGTGTTTACTGCTGCTACATCCTCCGCGCTATGTGAATCAACAAAGGAAGGACCTGGAGAAGAAGGATCAACCACTGACACATCACATAAAGCCTCCATTTGATCCCCGGTGGCTCGCAAAATCTCAAAAGACTGAACAATGTTCAATACCTCAGCCAGCGATATGTTTTCACATTGAAGAGCATGTTGATGAACCTCTTTGTCAGGAGCCAACCTAATGACAGCATCACAAACCATATAATTGGCATAAGAATCCTTATGAGCATCAGTAATGAACAAACATCTCCGGCTCAAACCCTGAAGTTCTGTGACCCAAGCATGATAAGTTTGATGGGGCTTTTTCTGACAGCAACAGAATTTACCACGCGCTGCGACAACATGCATGTTTTTGTGATAATAAGTAGACAACTGACACATCTCATCTCATCAAAGGAAAGAGAGGCTGGATCCCGCAGAGGTGCCAACTGGCCAACCAATTGATAAACATGGGATGGGGAGAAAGCCAGGACAAAAACAAGGCCTTACATACGTTAGCATCCGCGAGTCCAAATGCAAGAAAATGTTGCCACAGCCGCTTCTCATATGCGTCCCAATCTTCAGCCGAGTTGTCATACTGAGTAAATGGGAGTGGAAACGTCGACAGTGCAGATACCCTAGCAGACAACATGGTGGAAAGCATTGTGATAGCAGATGTAAAAGCTCTTTGCTGCTCTAGAAGAGCAGGACTGACAGCCTCGGTATCCATAAGCCTGTACGAAGAACACGAGCGAGCGGAATGTGAAACTCGTCAACATACTTCAACATACAATGCTCACCTTATCAAGTCTGAGCCTGGAATACCGATGCGGCTGCCTCTGCTTTGGCTCTGCTCGCCGCTCTCCACTCGTGGTGGTAGCTTTTTGAGCAATGAGCGAGACCTCTGGCAGACATTTGGAGTACTGTTGGCAGGATTTGAAATAGTCCATGTCTTAGTTGAACGTGCTTTGTAGCATGTAATTCATACATTTCCAATGTATGTTGTTGAAAAGGTTTAATTTAGAAAAAAAATATTGTTTCTTTTTCCTCTTCACTAAAATCAAAACTTGGTATTCTTCAGTCTTGAGAGTCATACAAAAATGTGTTACTTATGACAGGAAAGTAACAATACTTCCGTTAAATTGTTAACAGATAAAAGTTACTTAATTGCAGTTAAAGTTACTCTGTGCAAATAATAACATCCTTACCGTCCATTACCTTGGAAACTAACTGTGACTAGTAACTAGTGACTAGTGCTTTGAGTATATGCCCACCTATGCCTAAGTATCTGTAGTAATTTTGACATTCGTGGAATCAAACTTTTTTACTGGCCAGTTGAGTAGTCGCGAGAGTCACCAGAAGACAAACATGAACTACCGACTGTCGAGTTGAATGAAATGATGACAATACATGTACATCTACGTAAATACTCTACAAGTTACATTGAAGTGAATGTCAGGAGGCTCATCAAACCACTTTTATTCCCCCATTCTCTAATAGCATGCGGGGAAAAAGGAACAACTAAATCTTTCCATTTTCTATCTGATTTGTCTTATTTTATTATGATGAGCGCGTCTCCCTACATACATGGGTGCTAACAAAATGTGTTCTCATTCATAAGAAAAAGTAAGTGAAAGAAATTTTGCAAACAGATCTCACTGCAACATACAATATTTTTTTTTAATGATTTCCATCACAATTTGTGCATCATTTCCATGACACTATCTCATCTAAGTTAAGTTAGTACAAAACAAAATACTCTCCTCTGAGCTTTCTCTAAATCAGGGCTTCCCAACCTTTTCAGCTGGCGGACCCCTTCTTCAGTCAAAAATCCATGGCGGACCCCTAGTTAGTCAAGAGCAGCAATGAATATAGGATATATTTTCGGAGGGGGGGGGGGGGAGACTAAAAATTTTGTGGCATCGTACCTCAAACTGATGTCTAGATGGAAAAAGTTGTTGTATGGTCTGATCCATGCTTGGTTATGGCGTTTTTAGAAGTGTCACACTTTTTTCTATACATTCATCATTTTGTCATTTCGGGGGAGTGCGGGGGCCCTCACCCACTCTCCGCACAGTAACTTTAAAATTCAGAGCAAAACCCATGGGAACTGCAAGCTCTTAATGCAAGTGCCATTTTCGCAATAACCCCCCCCCCCCCCCTCACACCCCACAAAGTATCAATAGTCTTTGAAATTTGCTTTTATAAAGCCATTTTCCAGTTCTGCAATCCATTTTTGTGCTCATGTAAAAAGCTTGGAATGTCTAGTTATTTTCACGTCTTTGCATATCTACTGAATGACAGCTGTCAGTCTGTAGCCGGCAGCTAGTAGGCGGCTTTGCAACAGTGTTCTGTCAGTTGGTAGCTGGCAACAGTTTAGCCACAGCTGACAACTTCATCTATTACTTGGAAGTCAGCCTTGACTGTAAACAAATTAGGAAAACAAACAAACAGACTTTCTTATTTCTATACAAGAAGACAAAGCATTTCACACAATGTAAGACTTTTTTTCTCAAAGGAAACAATTCTGGCAGAGGTGGTTTACCTTTTACAAGGTGGCACATGAAAAGTCCTCGTTTGTTTACGCTCGCAGCCAGCTGCCACAATATAGTGTCAGAGTAATAGCAAGTAATTGTAATTGACATATAGGCAGGCCATATTTTTAACTGAGAGGATGGAATATATTTCAAAGAAAAGAAATTAACTTTAGAGATCATTTTAATTTTCGTAACAAAAATATCAATGCCAACAGACTTCAATTAATTGTAAATGATAGAAGACAGAAACAAAATTCCTACAGAGTTATATTTCAGGTATGTTCACTGACCATCTACGAATAAAATGCTTTCTTCTTTACTGTAGGGATAATAATGGTATCCTAATGTGATGGTTGAGGTTGCTTGTGCTGACACAATTTTGAAAAGTTGGGTTCAATTCTTGACAACTGGAGACGGATGTCTGGTTCCACATCTAGACAGTATTGGTACTTAGTTTTGTGGGCAGCATAGATCGAGAATCCAGATTCACACATGTATGTTGTGGCAAACGGAAGAAGTACACATTTTGCCTTTTCAACAAGAGGGTTGTATTTCTTGTTATCCAAACGGATCCAAAAGTGCAAGTAACTGTCAATATCAAAACTTGATTTCAAGGTAGGGTCTGTGACAATTTCTATCAGCAACTCATATTCATTTGATGATAGAATGTCGACTTTTTGGATACAGTGAATGGGTTGACAACCCATTCGTATTTCTGCAGCTTCTCATCTTCAGATATTGGGAAATAATGCTCCAACAATGACATCAAGCTTCGAAGATGTTCCAGGATTTGATGAAACAAATTCTTCCCAATCATCAATGTTTTTCAAAAACTCCTTGAGAGTAGGAAAATACTCGGCCTCCCCCTCCTCGACACTCTCTGCCCAAAAATTGATTTTCCTTTCGAATGCTCGAACTTTGTCGATAGCAGTGACCTTTGTTTCACTCTGTCCTTGGAGTGAAATACACATTTCGTTCATTTTGGAGAAAATATCTGACAAATAGGCAAGTATACACTGCCAATTTTGGTCATTAATAAGGTCTGATAATTTGGTGTTATGCTTCAAAAGGAAAGCTGAGACTTCCAATCTTAATTCATACAACCGAGAGAGTGCATTCCCACGTAAGAGCCACCTCACTTCTGTGTGGAGAATCAAGGAATGATGAAGGCTTCCCTTATCTTCACACAGTATTGTGAAAAGTCTTGACTTCAACGGCCTTGATTTTATGTAGTTAATGATTTGAATGGATTCATATAAAACTTTATTGAACGAAAAAGGCATTTGTTTCATAGCTAAAGTGTATCTGTGGAGAGCGCAATGACTACTGCTACAATTGTTGGTGTTTTATTTTATTTTTGTTATTGCTCTGACTGTAGGACCTGCCAAAGCTTTTGCACCATCTGTGCACACATCTTTGCAATTAGACCATGAAACTTTGTTAGTCCTTAAAAAAATCATCCAATATACAGAATATTTCAGCACCTGTTGTGTTGGCAGGTAGTGGTCTGCACAATAAGAGGTCCTCCTCAAAACAACCAGAATATTTATAATGGACAAAAGCCAATAAAATCGCTAATCCTGCAACATCAGTGGATTCATCTATCTGCAGAGAAAATGAATTGTGTTGGATGCGAGAAACAAGAGCGTCTTTCACATCATTTGACATGTCAACAATGCATCTCTTGACAGTATTGTTTGATAATGGCAGTGGCATAAGCTTTACTGTGTTTTCGTATAGCATGCAAGAAACAATATCATTAACACACGGCTTTATCAGATTTTCTGCATTGGTATGAGCTTTGCCTGTTTTTGCCACTCGATAACTTACCAAGAAAGGAGCTTTTAATGAATTTTCATTAATTGTTTTTGCATGAGTCTTCATGCAAAGCTGAGAAGCAGCTAGTTCAGCAATCTTCCTTTTGAAAAAATCAATGCTTTTATCTTTGAAATCCAGGTGAGTACCTACAAAATGACGGCTCAATTTAACTGGAATCATTGAACTGTTCAGAAGGATTCGCCCACAAATTACACACTTAGCTTTACCCTCCTTTGTCTCCATAAAGCCCATTTCTAAATAACTTTCATTGTACTTACGCTTCTTGGTTATTCCACTTCCACAGGATATTGCAACCAATGGAGTACTTGCTGCGTTTTCACATAGTAAATCCGGCTGTGGAGCTTCTTGTGTTTGTTCTTCCTTTGGTCTTCCTCCCTCCTTATTCATTTCAACTAGAAGCTTCCCCTGTTGTGAAGGCGATGGAGCTACTGCACCCTTCTTCAATGATCCTGACTTCAGCCACCGATCCATGTTATTAGTAATAAACTGGTCAAAATTGACTTACGAAATAGGTAGTGCACTGACAAAACAAGTTTAATATTTAATGATGCCTGGGACAGCATATGTGTCAGAAAGAGCTGTAATTGGTCGACAAAGCTCGCTCCACACATGCGTAAAAGGTTTCAGCGCATCTAGCACCGTGACCGGTGCACAAACAACCCCCGTATTGTTGCAAAACACTTTATCTGAGAAGCCACATTCTCCGGCACTAAACTGTGTATGCATTCTCACTTAGGAACTACAAAGGCTGCTTGGGAATACGACCTGAAGTAAAAGTACATGTTTTTCACACGAAAAAAACCCAGTGAATTTTATTTTCACATTTTTATTCAATAATTTTACTCATTATTTTACACGATTTGGTGAAAGGTGACTGCAGACCCCCTAGAAAGAGCCGGCGGACCCCTAAGGGGTCTGCGGACCACACGGTGGGAGGCCCTGCTCTAAATCATCCATTGGCCCCACTTGATGAGGGTGCCACAATGCACAGTATTACTCCAAAGTAGGACACACAACTGCAGTTTAGGCAGTTTCTTTAGTAGAATGGTTGTGTCTACTTAGTGTTCTGCCAATGAAACATTCATTCCCTTTGGTTTCACTTCCCTGCAATATTTTCTATGTGTTCTTTTCAAGGTAAGTACTGTAGTTTGTAACAGTTGTTCCTAGGTATTTAGTTGAATTTGCAGCCTGTATATTTCACTGATTTATAGTGTAAATGAAGTTTAAGAGGTTTCTATTAGTGCTCAAATGGATAACTTTACACTTACCATTGCTTATGGTCAATTGCCAATTTTTGCAACATGCAGCTATCTAAATTATTTTGCGGTTGCTTTTGATCTTCTGGTGACTTTACTAACAGATAAATGACAGCATCATCCATGAACAGTCTAAAAGAGCTGTTCAGATTGTTTCCTAAATAGTTTGTAATATAAGGTACTGTAGGGGACCTGTATGACTTCTCTGGGGAATGCCAGATATCACTTCTGTTTTACGCAATGACTTACCATGAATTACAATGTATTGTGTCCTTCCTGACAGGAAATCATTGATCGAGTTGCATAACTGTGTCAATATACAATAAGCCCACAATTTGATTAGAAGACATTTGTGAGTACAATGTCACAAGCCTTCCATAAAACAAGATATATGGAATCGATAGCACTCATCACTTCATGTGAGTAAAGAGCTAACTGTGTTTCATAAGCATCGTACTTTCTGAATCCGTGTTTAACTATGGGTAAATAGGTCATTCTTTTCAAGGTAGTGCATAATATTTGAGGAAGTACATTTTCTAAAATCCTGCTGCAATGATAGATTGTGATTTTCTGGATCACTCCCATTCCCTTTCTTGAATATCGGAGTGACCTGTGTAACTCTCCAGTCTTTGGGTATGGGTCTTCCATTGAGTGAGCAGTTTTATATGATAACTAGGTTTGGGGCTATTGTATCAGCATAATCTGAAAGAAATCTAACTGGTATATGGTTGGGACTGGGAGACATACCTTTGTTAAGTGCTCTAAGTTGCTTTATACTACAGGGATATCTACTTCTAAATTATGCATACTGGCAGCTGTTCTTGTAATGAATTCTGGAGTGTTTGCTTAATCTTCATTGGTGAAGGAACTTCAGAAAGCTGTGTTTATCAATTCTGCTTTAGCAGGATTGTCATCACTAGCCTGACCATTGCTATCGCACAGTATACTTTATATAAGACCAGAATTTCTTAGGATTATCTACCAAACTACATGACAGGGTTTCAGTGAGAAAAATATTATAAGGTTCTCACATTGAAGTTATAGCTAAATTTTGAGTTTTGCAAAAGATCGCCAGTCTTGGGGATTTTGATTCCATTTAAATTTGTTATGTTTTTTTCTGTAGTTTTGCAAGAGTGATATAAACCTGTTTTGTGTACCACAGCAGGTCAGCTCCTTCTTTTGTTGATTTGTTTGGTATAAATCTATCCATTAAGTGTTATTGGGTATCACGGTATCATAACTTTCAAACGTGTATATCAAAGACATCATTCAATCTTGCCTTTTTGTCTTCTACTATTTCAAGTTTTTTTCTCCTGGAAGTTGGGCAGCAAGAAAGACAGCAAAGCACTTGCACTACAGTGGTAACCCTAGGTGATAGTAATGTCTTTCCTCAATGAATCGGGACCAGCATTCACAAGATTCTGTCCAAGGATTCCCATTTGCATGTGAAGCTGCAAGACTCTCTGATAGTTCAAATAATGTACAGTTGATGTAGCTAAAAAAACTAATTTTGCTTAACAAATCAATATAGATATATAAAAATGGAATGTGGGATGTGTGTCCGTATATTTCACTTGGTAGCCAAAATTATTCACTGCAGACCAATGGCAGTTATGCATGAGAGACGCCTTTAGGTTCGTGGTGTGCACTATGGTGTTTTGGTTGCGGTGCGTGGCAGTGGGTGAGTGTGGTGAACAAAAATCCATAAAATGTGGAGCAATACAATGATCAACAGATGCTCAAAGATAAAAAGACTCAAAGATAAAACACTGGGAAACACAGACATACATTAACTGAACATTAACTACACTGGCAATACAGCAATGATCTCAACATAAACACTGGAAAGACAACTGCAGTGCTTAGGATCAAAACACTGACAACTGGGTTAGAGAGACAAATATACATAGACATATGTTAATGTATGTCTGTGATGGAAAGTTCATAAGTTATAGGTTACTTTGGTTTAGCAAACAGGATCACGTCCCTAACAAGATTAATACCATTCAGTTAGGTGACTGTTTGTATTCTTTATTTTAGCTTTTCTAGAGCAATAAATAGTGTACTTGCGTCTGTGTAAATGTGTGTGTGTGTGTGTGTTTTTGTTTACCCTCTTTTTTTCCCCCCAAGGTAAGTCTTTCCTGTCCCGGGATTGGAATGACTCCTTATCCACTCCCTTGAAACCCTCATCATTTCCTTTTCCCTCTCCTTCCCTTCTGCCTGACGAAGCAGCTAGGCTGCGAAAGCTTGTATGTGTGTTTGTGTGTGATTTTATTTATTTTATTTGTTTCTATCGACGAGCCGGTCCTTTTGGTAAGTCATCTGTTTTCTATTTTTATTTTTGCAATAAATAAATGGTTGAACTGCATTTAATGCGGCCTGGCTAGCGCTTTCTAGGTGGCCACGTGTACTGATTCACAGGGAATGAGAAGATTACTTATTTTTTAACCGGACAAGGGCACATCGAGAACTTGCTAACCATAGAGCAGGAGCAACAAACCGATTCACAGGGAATGAGAGGAACTGTCTTCATGCCACCTAGCGAACAGTAGCCGGGCTGCATTAAATGCAGTTGTACCAAATACATTTAGGAAAAGCTACATACTCCGAGACTTACGAAGTGATTGTACATGTGAAAATATGGTTACTGCATAATTCTTAAATTGAGATAGACTCAAAGGAAAACAAAGACATACATTAACTATACAGGCAATACTGACTGTAGACATACGTTAATGTATGCCTGTGATGGAAAATTCGTAAGTCATATATAAGTATATGCTGCTCAAGTGGTAAAATTGCATTGCCAGTTCCAAAATTACCTCCATGTGAATTCTTTGAATAAATTTACATAAGAATTCTTTACAAGGAAAATTGAATTTATGTAGTTTCCTTTCTGATTTTATGTAGGCCTATCCTCATTAGACTTTTGAGTTCATTACATTTGCATAGAAAATGCCATATATGGGAAAGGACAAACTGAGGTGACGTTACGTAGCACATCAAATAACTAACAGATACAGATGCTTAGTTTTTTCATTCTCATAATTGTGGTGTAATACACTACAATAAGGGGTACAATTTTACTTACGGCATTGGCGTAGTGTCCTGAAGTTGGCAACGGGCGTTCAATGCTTTCTGAAATTCAGTCACGTAGAATGAGGGAAATAATTCGTTATGTTCAAGATGAAATAAATAATTTATGTTGTTCTGATGAGTAAATTAATAAATCTTCTAAAGCGAATAGTTTGTTGCCAACAATAGCAAATTACACCGCTGCCACTGCAAGTAAAATTTAACCCAGCTGTATCCCACATGCTTTGTAATGTCATGGAAAGAAGTGCATCTTTTGACGGGTATAATTTGAATTTAAGAAGTAACGACGTTCCTTCGCATCTATTGATGTTTTTATTTAATAAGAATTATTTGCAAGGAAGATTGAATTTATTTAGTTCCTTTCTGGTTTCTGTGTGAGCTTATTAGATCTTGAGTCCCTTCTCTTTAGAAATGCCTAGAAAATGGTTTAGTGCAGTAAAAAACAAATAGAGGCTCTGTTAGTTATGTAGTATACCAAACAACTAATAGAAGGCAATGCCGATTTTTTATGCTCATGATTACGGTGTAGTTCTCTACAAGTGATTGTATCCTTTCTTTAACATCTGTTGCGAAGCACAGGTGTACAGCTATCTATTGCAAATCTCCTGAAGTAGTTCATGGATTTACATGGGGCAACTTCGTTTCGTAAAAGAGGATTAAAAAAAAAAAAAAAAAAAAAACATAATTTAAAGTTTTGTATCTACGACCGCTATGTCTGTCTGTCTCTTAGAACACGTTTATTTTTGTAGGATTTTCAGTCATTGGATACACGTTTCATTTCATCAAAATCAGACCAGAGAAAATAAAGATATCTTAATTTAAACATTTGTCTAAACGCAGTCACTATCTATCTGCAAAGGCCAATGTCGAAAAGTACTACATGAGCTAAAAAGCAAAGGATACTTGGCGCTATTGTTATTATTACTATTTCTCATCTCAATGATAGAAGTGTTTTCAGAAGTTTATGCCAAACAGATAAATACACAACACAGTCGTAACTTTATGAACACAACTAACGTTGAATTTACTTCGTTCTGGAGTACAGACTGAAATTATTTTCAGTTTTTGTATGAAAAACTTTATGAACATTCTTCATTTTCAACAATGACTTCTTCTTCAATTTGACATCTTGGCTTGGAGAACTGAGTTCATTGACAGAGCGATCCAAAAAGGATTCTGTTTTTGCTGACCTAAGAAACAATGATATAAACAGGTCCCTCTTTAACAACCGTTGTGAAGCACGGGCATATAAGCTAGTAATATACTATTTGTGTGGGATTTGCTTTGAATAAAACACAGTTTTCTTTTCTTGTATTACAAAGATATGTTTTGCTGAAGATTAAAGAGCACAAAAATGATCTGTACAAACAGAAATTTAAGTTTTTAAGTTTGTATTTACAATTTTGATAAACAGATAAGATTTTTTATATACCTTATCACCATAGCTCTAGTTTTTCAGGTATGTTTTGTGTTTTGTTGCATTGCTGAAGTTTTCCTTTCACAATTAAGGTTTGTTTGATAGTCCTTTGAGGACCACTTACAATGAAACATTTCTGTTTTAATAAGTCATAACCAGTCTCAGCGGAACTAGCTGTCATCCTCAGATGATGCCACATCATAAAAAAATGGAATCAAACCTCATAAAAAGAGGTGTCATATTTTGGTGTCATATTTTATAATTGTAGCACATTCCCATTTCAAAGAATATGACACCTATTTTATGAAGTGAGATCATCTGAGAATGGCAGAAAGTTCTGATGAGACTAATTTTGAAAAACAATTTTTCAACATAAGCATTTTCAGCAGTTAATATAAGAAAAAACACAATTCTTCCTCCTTTAAAATCTAAATTACCAGATATATTTCACACTTTTCCCAAAATCTGTATGTTTTAGACTGCTGCATGGCCCATGATGAATTTCTAGAAAGAAAAGGCACCAATAATAATAATAATAATAATAACAATAATAATTTGTACAAATTTTTAAATTTTAATTTTTCTTTATAATATGTTTTTATCATTATCCTATAAACTGCACACATTTACCAATTTATCTATTAAACATTATGGCAAAAAATATACAAAGTAATAAAAATGTTCACCCAAAATATGTTATAGGATTCCAGAGGAACGCTTATACTGAGCTTCCAGTCAGGTATGAGAAGATGAGATCCTATTGCAGTGTCAAAAAGGTCTCCAGGAGGACGCTTGAAAAGAGATATTGAAGTCATTTTAAGATTTTCGTTGTAATGATTAGAAGACTCCGCAATACAGGTGCCCAAGTTTTAAAGACCCAGGATGATTTATAGTTGCTGTTACCTACGAAGGCGGCCCAGTTTTCAGTTGTTCTGCACATTCCCTCCACTGCCGCAATGGCAGCAAATAATGTTGATTCTGTAGGTGCATGACTGGCCGTGAGTTACACAATGTTTCTCCTGCAGGTGCAACTGTTGGCTTTTGGTCATAGCTCCTCCCCACCACGCTTTCCCTATCACTCCACCTCTATGCACGGAAGCGCCTTCTTACATGATGCCAACTATAGTGTCACCTAACCATGATCAGGTCTTGGTTAGATTAGATTAGATTAGTGCTTGTTTGATAGATCATGAATATGAAATTTAATAATGATGTGGAATGTGCCAGTTTAATAAAACAATATAGTAATAGGACAGTTTACAACTCACAGAAAAGACGTGACGACAAGCCACGACAGTCTTATTGTAACATGTAAATTTTCACGGCCGTAACAGTCAATATTACTAAAAATTTCCAGGCTATTATGCCATGGTCTTATGGATTTATTATTCAAACCCAATGGATTTACAAACAGTCAGAAGAGGCTTTCCTGTGGGAGTGGATTCAACAGACCCGGCAGGACCTGGCAAGCACAAACTGTGTTATTGTCTGTCCATACTACCATCAGTAATAGTGTGTGTAGCAGTGACGGATAGAATTGACAGGTTGTTGCATGTCTAGGAGACAGAGGAAGAAATTTGACAAATTGCAACTGAAACCAACTATCAATCACTTAGATTCTTCCCGCACTGTTATCAATTTATCAATACATTTGCTATCTGATGATGAGAGATCACTGCTGGCCAGAGGCAGAAATTTTGCCATCAGTCTGCAAGTTGTGCCTACAGAGGCAATTATAGCCAGTGTAAAAGTGGGTATATTCACAATTTAGACGAAGTTACAGCTGAGGAAATATGTATAGAAGCTGAAATAGTATTGGCATGCACAAAGCCTCCAAAAAGTTATCTAACAATGGGTGAGATAAATACTATAAAAAGCCTGAATGAGGACGATAATATTATCATTCTCCCCACAGATAAGGGAAATTGTTCAGTGGTTTTAAATGTGAGTGACTACCATTGCAAAATTAAGGAATTGTTAGATCCGCAGACATACAGGAAACTTAGTAAAGATCCCACTGACAAAGTTCTTAGAACTGTTACACAGTTAATAAAAGAAGACTTCCATTGAACAGTGTGTTCAAAAAAGTCTGTTCAATTCAGTTGCACTACCGCCAAGACTTTATGGATTGCCGGAAGTCCACAAAGAAAAGGCCTCCTCTGAGACCTATTGTTAGTGCTATTGCTTTGCCCACCTATTTGATTGCCAAATTCTTGACAACACTATTACGACTGCATGTGGGGCGCTCAGATTCTTATATCAAGAATTCAAGACATTCTATAAGTAAATTAAATGACATATTGGTCAAGTCAGAGGACACATTAGTTAGTTTTGATGTGGTATCCGTGTTTACTATGGTTCCAGTCAATGAGGTGCTGCAACAGCTGAATCTCATTTTTCCGCCTGACATGAAGATCTGTTCAAATATTGTCTCAGAACTACTTATTTCAAATGGAACAATGACTTCTATGAACAAACAGATGGTGCAGCTATGGGGAGCAATTTAAGCCCTGTTATAACAAATTTCTATATGAAAAATTTGAGGAACAGGCACTGAAAACAGCAAACAAAAAAACCTGTTATTTGGTTCTGCTATGTAGACAATACAGTTGTCGTTTGGAGGCATGATAGAGAGGAACTAGATCATTTTCTTCAACACCTCATCGGGATTAATTCTAGAATTCAGTTTACCATGGAGAAGGAGGCAGACGGAAAACTGAATTTTCTTGACATGTCAGTATTAAAAAAGGGGACTGGCAGATTGGGCCATACAGTTTATTGGAAGCCCACCCACACAGACCGTTATCTGCGCTGCAATTCAAACCACCACCCACAGCAAAAGCAGGGCATTATAAAGATGTTGGCGGACAGCATAAGGAACATCTGCAAACCGAAATTACTCAATGTGGAATATAAACACCTGAGTAATGCTTTACTTAAGAATTGCTATTCCTCCACAGACATAAGGAGAGCTTTGAGACCGACACATAGAATTGAAAATGAGAAAAGGATGCTGTGAAATCTAAAGTCTTCCTGCCTTTTATTAAGGACTTCACCGACCGCATTGGTAAAATTTTGATGAAAAGGAATGTTGCCGCTATTTACAAACCTACTTGGAAGATACAGATCACCTGAAATCTGAGAAGGATGCCCACAAACCGCAGGAAAAAGCAGGAATTTATAGGGTTCCGTGTAGCTGAGGAGATGTATACATGGTATACAGTGTCTACAGAGTGTTTGTGTTGCAGGAGAAGTATGTTTGGATGTGGATAATCGATGTTTGAAGTAAATGTGGAATTATATGACAAAGAAAAACGGAGCACTTAACCTGGAAACTGGATGTTTGGGTCCGGGTCGTCACATTGCTGGACACTGAATAACAAGATAAGTACAGTAGCGCTTATTAATTTGTATTTGTAGTATGGGTTGTTTGGCACTGTAAAAGACGATATCAACTGAGAATAGGAGATCTAGTGTAGACATGTCACATCAGAATGTGATTGCCAGTACACCTCGTAGCAATGTATCAAATAGCGAAGAAATAATTCTTGCATCACCAGGTCTTATAGAGTTGTTAAATCGATTTACAGAACAATTAACTGAACGTATTGACAAGGGAAATCATGAACTTAAAAACGAAGTGACGGCAGTTAAGGACAATCTGAGCAAAAAGATAGATGACGGTTTAGCAGATTTGAAGTCTCAATTGGATGAAACAAACAGGGCAGTTGACGAAGTCTGGAAACAAACATGTGATCTGGAAAGCGCAATGAAGTTAGGACATGAACAGCTGGACACTCGTGTGACTGTAGTAGAGAGTAAAATCAGTAATGTTGAGTCTGACCTAGAAAACAAAATTAGTACTGTACAAAAGTATTTTGATCAGGAAAATAAAATTATAAAAACCAAAATTCAGGAAGTTTAAGTGTCTTTAGAAAATAAAATTAGTGAAAGTGTAACAAATTCTGAAAGTGTTATTAAGAAGGATGTGTATAACCTCAGTCCAAGGGTCAGTTCATTGCAAGAAAGTGTAGTAAATAGCAAAATGTTGATCTGTGGTGGCTTTAATTAGGCAAATGTAGTAATTAAGACATACCCTGGGGAAGAGAAAATCCATCCTAAAGACTTTTTACACCATTGCTCTGACAACTTCACTGTAGAAATGACTGATGCAATGAAAATTAAATTTGTAAAGAGATTTTTGGACAATGAAGCTTATACTTGGGTCAATCAGTTAGATACAGAAGACATGTCATATAGTGAGTTTGAGAGGTACTTTTTGAATAAATTCTGGTCCAAAATCAAGCAGGCTAGAGTAAGAAGTGATTTCTTGCATAGGGGAAAGTACAGGGAAAGTTATGGCAATATGAGGGATTTTTGTGAGGCTGAAATAAGAAAATTAGTACATCTTGACTCACCTTTAGATGAAGCCACATTGGTGGACACCCTACATAGAAGATTACCAGGTAGAATACAGTAAGTGTTAGATTGTGGACCTGACGATTCAGTTGAGGACTTCTTAAGATTTGTTGGAAGATTAGACAGAAGTTATGAGAGAGAAAGGGAGAGAAACCACTACCAAGAAGACCATTATGGGAGAGACAGAAGAGATAATCACCAAGAAGATAGTCGTGAGAACCGGAGTAGACAGCAAGGTGGTAGTACGGATTATAGGAACAGACAAGGAAGAAACAATAGGAACCAAGGTTACTACAAGTCTAATGGAAACGGGCAGGAAAACTAAATGTCGCCCCTATGGAAGCCTGTCAGGTTGGGGTGAGAAATAGGACAAGAAATCAGGCTACTACAAATAAAACCAGATTTGGACACAAATGGGAAAATGAGCAATATAGACAGGAAAAGAAGGTAACACACAGGGTAAATTGGCTCAAGTTTAACAAAGAACTGTGGGAAGTCATTAAGAACCAGGCTTGGAAAGAAGAGGACAAGTGTGTAGAACTAGAAGAAGTTGTACTAGATGATGATACTGTAGCCAATATGTACAATGCAAGAGAAGATGTGGCTGTAGAAGAACCCAAAATAAGTGAAGAACATGATGTGTTTGGACAGAGTAAATTGCTAAGTGATAAGGTTGAATATGCTGAAGACAGACTGAATGTTACTGCTCATGAAACTGTGAAGACTGAGAATCATGAAGATTTTGATGTTTTGTCTAGTGTGAGTTCAGATAAGTCAGAGGATGACAGCATTAAAGATAGTGAAGAAGATGAGGAGGTCATGGAGTTTGAAGATTTGGAGAAGGAACTTGATGGGATGATTTATGTTGAAGTCAAGGAAGGTTGCATCGTGTCTGATGGCCAGTGTGAGACAGAGTGTGTTGTAGATGAGAATCAAGTCGTACTTGTGAAATTGAGCAGTACTGAAAGTTGTCGAAGCAGAAACAGACAACAAGAGGTAGGGAAAGAAATCTTGCATTGTGTCATACAGAGCTACATTGATAAGGAAGAGAAAGCCAATGTTCTGGATAAGTTACTGTGCAAATATCATGAGCTAGAAGATAATGTGCCTAGGTTAGATCAGTGTGTTACCAATGATTGTGTTGCTAATGGATATATGGCTTGTCAACCTGTTGAAAGTAATGTGTCCCTCAATCATGTACAAGCTAATGACGATTCCTGTACTATGAAACATGAAGATATTATTGAAGATATTTCTCATGAAGAAGAGGAAGATATACAATATGATGTCACTGGATGCCCATATATTACCATCTTTGTTGATGGAAAAGGCAAGGAAGCGTTAGTTGATACAGGTAGTCCAATAGTGGAATTTCTGAACAATTTAGAGATTGTGCGGGTCAAACCACACGAACCATTTTACATCAAAAAAGCGGTAAAGAAAGAATTTGAAAAGATGGAAAACTGGAACATAATTGAGAGGAGTACCAGTGAATACAACAACCCGATCATTGTGAAAGCCAAGAAGAATGCAGATGTGAGGATTGTACATGACTCAAGACATCTGAACAAGTTTTTAGAAAGGGAAACTGACCATCCAGAGAGCATCGACGAACTATTGTATAAATTTGAACATATAACATATATGACTAGCCTGGACTTGACTTGTGGTTTTCATCAGGTGCCACTTGCCAGGGACTCAAGGAAGTACACTGCTTTCTTGTATAATGGTAGAAGCTATCAGTACTGTGTGATCCCTTTTGGATTAAATGTTTCTATAGCGGAATTTATCAGAGCTTTGGATTTGGTATTAGGCAAAGATCTTTTCAAAAAGTTAACTGTCACTGGTCAAACCTGGGAAGAACACATAAGCTTACTAGAAGAAGTGTGCAGAAGATTAAGAGCAGAAGGGATGTCTCTTAAGCTAGAAAAATGTAAATTTGCTGTGGATCAGTTAAAATTTTTTGGTCACATTGTAACTGAAGAAGGTATACTCCCAGTCTATGAGAAAATTGAAGCCAACTCAAATCTTTCTTTGGCATGTGTGGATTTTGCCACAAATATATAAGTACTCAAGCCTTGAATGCCCCATGTTTGAACAACATGCTGAAGAAAAATACTGTTTGGAATTGGTCAGAAGAATGCATACAAACCTTTGAAGAGATAAAAAAAGCAGCTGTGTAACAGCAATATTTTATTGTTGCTGATTCACTCTCTCGTTTGCCATTGGGGGGTGAATTTGAAGATAACAGAACTCAAGCCATACAAACAGTAGTGGGTAATAATAAGACTTTGTACAGGTGCTAATTTTGTAAAATTTATTGTAACTATAAGAGTTTTGTATATATGTAGGCCTACTCTTTGATGAAATATCTTGAAACTTGTATCATCAATATATTGTATATAAAAACTTTTGTAAACCTCAGGAAAGTACACATTCTGTATGTGCTAAGTATGTTGGCAAGCACTGGGTTTCTAGCTATGTGGCAGCATACTTCTGATTTCGGTTTCTGGTGCCACATCTCCTGCTCATTCTGTAACCTGTTCAAATTATCTCATATCTATCTTTCTTCTTTAGTGATTAATGATGAAAATTCTCCTCAGAGAGAATAAATATTGTTGAAATGAGATAGAATGGCTGGCCAGTACTTACCATTGTGCTGTACCGCCAATAATAACACAAAATGAAAAAACAGAAAAAAAGGGGACAAAGGGACAAGCTTTCGGAACAGAGTTCCTTCGTCAGGTGGGAGAGAAGGGAAGAATAAAGGATGGGAATAGAAGGGAAAGGTGGTTCACGACCTAGGTCATGAAGGTGGTGTTTCGGAAACACCACCTTCATGACCTAGGTCGTGAACCACCTTTCCCTTCTATTCCCATCCTTTATTCTTCCCTTCTCTCCCACCTGACGAAGGAACTCTGTTCTGAAAGCTTGTCCCTTTGTCCCCTTTTTTTCTGTTTTTTCATTTTGTGTTACTATCGGCGGTACAGCACAATGGTAAGTACTGGCCAGCCATTCTATCTCATTTCAACAATATTTCTTCTTTAGTGTTAAGATATAAAATGTGTGTATGTAACTTTTTTATGTTAATAAGAATATTGATTTCAAGTTAGATTTTTTAATGTATTAATTTATGTCACAGTTAAAATTTGAATACAAATTCTTGTCTGAGTATTAAAGAGTTACAGTATATTTGAGATATTGATAGAAGTCACGATAGAATCAGTTAACTAATGTTAGTGTCTAATGTTTTTTATAAGATACCAAGTTTCATGCCCTCAAAGTTTTAAAAAACTCAGTTCAGTATGTGATAACAGTAAATTTTACAGGAGAGTTATGTGGATATTCTTTTTGTCATGTGTTTCTTGTGTTTTGATGCTTAAAAAGGTCAGACAAGTTCAGTGTGGCAGATTCTTGAGTGTCAGCTGTTCCCGATTCTGCCCTCTGCTCTTGGGAGGCCTTACCCTTGTCACCTACTTACTGCATTTGGAACTTTCAGGATCTGGTGATGCTGTGTGTGTGGACTGTACTGTGCCAACCCCAGACAGGACTAAGTGAGGTACTGATGCAGCCAAGCCAACCACCGGATCCAAGCCATCCAAAGTAGGTGCTTTATTCTTACATCACTTATGAGGGCATCGTCGAGCAGATTTGGGGGGGGGGGGGGGTATTGTGATGATACTGCTGGCCCTCTCATCTCAATGTTATCATACGATACCATCTGCGTCGGAGCTGGAATCGTGTAGTTTAATACTGATATATGTTGCATGTGAAGTTACAAAAGAAATAGTCAATCTAGGAAATCAGTGTAGGACAGCGTCTCAGTGATACTGTAATTAAAATAAGTGATAGATTTCATTAAGAGATTTGTATAAGACGTTTTGAGACAGTTCTATAAACAATAGTTTTGTCATTGTACATTATTTCAAGAACTAGAGAGAAAAGACATGTAAAACATAAAAACAAAAGGAAATGAAAATAAATAGCATTGTATGTATGTTAGGCTTATAAACAAGTTGTGTTGATCAGCTAATTGTGTTAATTAATGTAATATAATATAATTTGACTATTGTTATTCTTTGTATATATTGATCGACGTAAGATTTGGAGTATATTTTGAGAATGGCCATGAGATTTGATAGTTCAATATATGTTAGGAACATGTATGATGTACTCATTAACAAATTAACTGACATTTAACATCGCACTTTGTTGTCAAACAGCAAGATCGGAGATTTCAATTCAAAAAGAAATGTGTCATCTAAAATTATTGTATGTATAGTTTTCATTTTATATTGTGATTATTTTTGTGTATTTGAAATGTTTTACTCGTGTGTTCCTTAATTGTAAATTAGTATATTCAATTGTTATTAACAATGCATAATGTAATGTCATTATTGTTGATGTTATATATTTGCCTCACCGCCTTGCGTAGGGGAGTTTGAGTTTCGGCTTTTCTAAAGTGCACTGGAAGCTATGTCAGTCTGTGTTTTGAAATGGAAGTACTACCAGCTAAGTTCTGATGCTTTGTATATGTTTTGAAGTTGTAATGTTTTGGTGGAGAAGCAGTTTGATTGCAAATTAAAGAAGAAGTGAAAAATTGTACCTATGAGTATTTATTTCTACCACGACGCTCCTGGAGAATAATGTTGCAGTGAGCAGAACCCCCATACATCGTAATATTGAAAAGCTAAGTATCTTGTTTGGAAGTGGTAGAATGAACTGTAATTACTTAACAATCAAATAAATGTTATAATGGGTACCACAAAAAGAACAGTAAAAAAACGACTAGAAGAGCACAAGGGGAACTGTAGAAGGGGAGAGATTAACAGATCAGCTGTTGCTGAACATGTTTTTCAACTGGGGGACCACCTTATTCAATTTGATAAGATTCAGGTTTTAGCAGCCACAAATGGATACCACAAAAGACTGTAAAGATAGGCTATACAAATTGTTAAACACCCCATAACTTCAATAGGATGTATTAGGGCGTGAAATTAAATGAAATCTGGATTCCAGTGTTGAAGAAGAAATGTAAGTCTTCCACCATGGGACAATATCAACAACGGATGATGGCAATCGGCAATGAATTAAGCATGCAAATACAAAACATCTGACGTCACACCTCTGTGCAGAAGCTCTTATAAAACAGAGTTCGGTTTCAGTAAGTAGCGAGCCCAGGTGTGCATCGGACATGAAAAAAGTGCCGTGACTCCCTTGAAAATGTCCTTCACAGTTGGGGACAAAACGGTGGGTTTGAATAATAAATGGATAAGACAATGGCATAATTGCCCAAAATTTTTTTGTAATATTGAGGCACAACAGGCACACAAAAACAGACCGACACATACAACACTTTCAGCTAATGTCCATGGCCTTGTCCAGAAATAGAAACATTCACTCAATCACACTGGCACACAACACATTCACACAACCATTACCACTGGCTGCCACACTTCGAAGTGTGTGTGTGTGTGTGTGTGTGTGTGTGTGTGTGTGTGTGTGTGTGTGTGTGCACGCCTGTGTGATTGTGTGAACGTATCTATTTCTGAAGAAGGCCATGGGCGATAGCTGAAAGTATTGTATGTGTGTGTCTTTTTTGTGTGTCTGTCACAGCTCGTCATCATGTCTCTGCAACAAGTTGTAACCTGTTCTATTACTATATTGTTAATTCCAACCTGGACTTTACATTATCAGTTTAATAAAAGGTACCTTTACATGATATTTCAAGAAATGCATTCTTTTTTTATTGTGTTTTTTTACTTTTTCTCTTTTTTTTGTAAAATTACTAATTTATATCTAATAATTCATCTACTGAGGGCTACTCTACACAAATGGTTTGTATTAATATCTCTTTCATTTATGATTTCCATTTCTTTTGCAATATTTTTATCTCTAATTTGGTGATGGTAGTTTGCCATACAACTAATGAAGTAAATAAATTTGTTCATATCAGCCTTTTTATGTACCATGGTTGAGATATTAGCAAAAAACAGGTTTTTAGCCCATGAATGACAATCAAGTCATTTGGGAATAGTATTAAGGTGCCTTATGAATCTCTTATGCAGGGCAGCTAACATGCCCACAAAAAGAACAGTTTGCCAGCTCCAGTCTCATAGGCTACCTGGCATGACAGCTATGTTGTGTTGGAGCAGTAATAGACACCTTCAATGACCTGGTGTGTAGAGGTCACATGTGTGAATGGAAAATGGGCAGAGAGATATGGTGGAGTAAAAGATGGACGAAGAAAGCCAGGAAAGAAGTCGATGGACTCACACATGTGAGGACCTTGCAAAACACTTGCTAAATTCATTAAAGTTTTAGCTATTTAGTTACCTGTATTTATTTCCGTGTGAGTGTAGTAGTTGTTATCTAAGGTCGTCTGGATTTTGCAATTTCTCAACTGGAGTGATAGAGGAACATTTCATTGGGTTTATTGTCATTGCAGAGACAATGTAGAGTACTTAAAAAATGCAATTTAAAAGGAACTAGCAAGAAATGACGTAGATTCACAAAATTATCAAGGAAAAGAAAATGACAGATAATGGCACAAATAAAGTTGAGATTAACAAAGGTCTCAGAACAAGAGTACTCAATATTAACCCGTGAGAATTCTTCATGCAATAAGGATGCAATTCATGGAATTTGCTTTTAATAGATACAACTTATTGTTCAACAACAGGTAAAACATTTTTAGGCTTCATCAATAAAGTTTATGTGCTCTTTACAAAGCATGGGGAACTTATGGAAAATAAATTAAATTTCACATTTAAACCTTTGTCTCAAACATGATAGCAAAGCAAAATCAGAACAGTATTTTTCCAGTTTGATGATATCATTGAAAGTGTCAATGACCTGAGAAATGAAACTGATGATTCTCAATCTCTTAGTGACTGTGAAGCAGTCTTGAATTAAATGTTAACTTTTGAGTTAATTACTGCAATACACACATGGTAGGAGATTTTACTGTGTGTGAATAATATAAGTGAACTATGGCAGTTGGTTTGAGTGTACCTGAAAGTCGCTGTTGATTCTTTACATTCATTTCATGACTGGTTTCAAGAATTCTAACAACAATGGAAGGTCCAGTAAGGAATATTAATAATAATATGTAGATAGGGAACAGCTAACCGTAAAGATGAACATTGAGCCCCCAACAGCCAGAAATAAAAGACACACAAACATACGCACAATTCTAAATTTTTGGCCGCGACCTTCCACAGACAGCGAACACTCACCCACACAATCACTAAGGCACACTCATCCACACACGTTGCACATCTCTGGCTGCTCAACACAGTGTGACTCACGGCAAGTGTACGGGATAAGAGGGGGGAGGAGTGGAGGAGGGGGGAAATGGAGAGGGAAGATAAGGGTGGGGATACAACAAGCAGAGGTGATAGCAGGTGAAAAATGAGATGCAGTATGAAAAAGGGGATTGCTCATCCTATCTTTTTTCCCTCTCCTTCCCTGCTCTTTCTGATGAAGCAATCTTACGTTGCGAAAGCACAGTTTTATCTGTGTGTATGTGTATGTTTTTATTTATTTGTGTATCAATGAACCGGTGCCTTCTCACCTGGTAAGTCCAACTTTCTTTAAGTTTTTTTTAAGATCTTTATTATATATATAAAGTAGATGAAGATTACTTACCAGGCGAAGGAGCACAGGTAGTGATAGTGACACAAATAAATAATATACACACACAAAAAAATGCTAGCTTTCGCAGCCTAGCTGCTTCTTCAGGCAGAAGTGAAGAAGAGGGAAAAAGAAATGATGAGGGTTTTAAGGGAGTGGGTAAGGAGCCATCCCAATCCCGGGAGAGGAAAGACTTACCTTGGCGGAAAAAAGGAGGGTTAACAAATACACACCCACACATATACACAAACGCAAACACACCCAGGCAGTCATACTGTAGTACAAAGCAAAGAAGTTGGACAGAGATACCACTTGAGGCAGAGGATCTGTCCAGAGAACCGAAGCAAAGATGTTAAAGATGGTGGGTGGGAATTTGAATTTAGTGGAGGCTGAGACCAGGTGGACAACAGGAAGAGAGAAGATGCTAAAGGGCAAGTTCCCATCTCCGGAGTTCTGAAAGATTGGTGTCGTTGGGAAGTACCCAGATAACCCGGACGGTGTAACACTGTGCCAAGATGTGCTGGCCATGCACCAAGGCATGTTTAGCCACAGGGTGATCCTCATTGCCAACAAACACTGTCTGCCTGTGACCATTCATGCGAATGGACAGTTTGTTGATGATCATTCCTACATAGAACGCTTTACAATGCAGGCATGTCAGTTGGCAAATCACGTGGGTGCTATCGCAAGTGGCTCTGCCCTTAATCATGTACACCTTCCGGGTTACAGGACTGGAATAAGTGGTGGTGGAAGGGTGCATAGGACAGGTTTTACAATGAGGGCAATTACATGGGTAGGAGCCAGAGGGTTGGGAAGGTAGTTTGGGGTTTTCATAGGGATGGACTATGAGGTTATGGAGGTTAGGTGGTCTTTCATCACTGCATCTCCTCTATAATATCTACCCTTCATCCACATTTCTCATTTTACTGTGGTAATTCTGTTTCACAACTTCATTTTACAATAACCTATAATAACCATTTTCAGCTTTTCCTAGCAACTTTGCGATTATTTCCTATTCCCGTTTTTCCACGTTTCCGTTTATTCTTCCGACATTCCCAATCATTTTTCAGCAACTTTCTATACATATTAACCCTACTATTCCTTTGTCAGATTATTGTTTACCTCATAGTCATAATCTTCCACTACATAAGCAGTCCTTATAATATGCTTTCCTTTTGTTTTGACGCTGTTTGCTCAATCTTTGCCATATTTTCTCCACTCATAACCTGTTTTGGATGCCACTACAACCACCACACCATTGTGTATTACATTGTTAACCAACTGTAGTTGACCACAGTTTCTACTAGGTTTAACTTCAACAACTCTCTTGAACAACTTTATAGATTTCTATTTTCTTAGCTTAATTCCTTTCGCTACCTATCCACCTTTTTCTTTTTTTATATATGTATTTTTATATTTCTTTTCACTTTGTAGTCTGTTATTCAACACATATTTCTCACTTTTCCATTCCATTTGTTATATTACCCTACTATGAGCCCATCAAGTTTAACCTACATCCCCTCCGCAAGCATGCTTTCACCCTAGCCAGATTATGGTCCCACATTTTGCTTACTCAGGCATGTCTGACTTTTGGCATTACCCAATTTGGACCTCACACTAAAAGTTTCCATATCCGGCTTTAACCCATCCTTTCATCATGCCTTACCCAATTCCAAACAGAACAATCCACAGCCCTCACCCACCTAATCCTTAACCTATACATAAACTATGCAAATGAACACACCTGTTAACTCCTATCCCTAATAAAAATCCTCAACCTTTCCACTCCCACATCCACACCCACAGTTCAGAACATCCTCTTACAGGCCAACCGCAAATTGGAACAGCATGCAACACTCCACCTCAAAAAAGTATCCCAATACCTTCTCACCCAACTCCAGAAAGGCAATACACTCTCCCTCAACAACCCCTCCAATAAACCTCAAACTCCTCTTGTTGTACATAAGGCAGTCTCTCCCATCAACTCAATCTCCCACTTCCAGCTCCACCCCCCACCCCCACAAAAAAACACCTTTAAATCCTACTCCACACAATCTGGAACCACAACATCCCAATTCAGTAGTCGACCTCTCTTCTAAGCCTCTCTCCCAATCTGAAACCTCTGTCCTATCCAAAGGCCTCACCTTTAGCCCTACTCCCAAATTCAACCAAACAGCCCTTGTCAAAGATTTACTATCCTATACTCGTAATCTTTGCTGGAGATATCACTTTGCCATGAAGAAAAATAATCCTACTCCTAATGATCCAGCCCCAAGACATTACTCAAATTGAACCTTGCCTGGAATAGTTCCGTCCTCCATCACAGCGAGACCCACCCGCTCTTCCTCAAAATCATTCTCTTCAAACCTTCCAGGAATTCCTTACTTCCGACATTGCCTCTCAGTCTTTCCTGAGAAACCTTAATCCTATTCCCAACATTACCGCAGCTGAATCCCGAGCTGTCCATGATCTGAAGGCTGACCATTCCATCATCATTCTCCCAGCCGACAAGGGATCCATGACCATGGTACTTGATCGGTGGGAGAATGTCGCTGAGGGACTGCGTCAGCTTTCAGATAGTACCACATATAAAGTCTGTCAAGGCAATCCCATTCCTGATGTCCAGGCAGTGCTTCAAGGAATCCTCAAAACCTTAGGCCCCCTACAAAACCTTTCACCTGACTCCATTAACCTCATGACCCACATGACCACACTGACACCCCACACCCCCACCTTCTACCTACTTCCCAAGATTCACAAACCCAATCATCCCGGCTGCCCCATTCTGGCTGGTTATCAAGCCCCTACAGAACGAATCTATGCGTACATAGACCAACACCTTTAACCCATCATGTGCAGTCTCCCATCCTTCATCAAAGACACCAACCACTTCCTCGATCACCTGAAATCCTTACCCAGCCTCTAACCTCCACAAACCATCCTTGTAACCATTTCTGCCACTTCCTTATACACAAATATCCCACATGCCCAGGGCCTTGCTGTGATGGAGTATTTCCTTTCACACTGACCACCCACTTCCCTACCTAAAACCTCTTTTCTTAATACCCTAGCCAGTTTCATCCTAACCCACATCTTCTTCACCTTTGAGGGCCAGACATACCAACAACTAAAGAGAACAGCCATGGGAACCAGGATGGCCCCCTCGTACGCAAACTTATTCATGGGACGCTTAGAGGAAGCCTTCCTGGATAACCAAGCCTGTCAACCCAACGTTTGGTATAGATTCATTGATGACATCTTCATGATCTGGACTCACAGTGAAGAAGAACTCCAGAATTTCCTCTTCAACCTCAACTCCTTTGGTCCCATCAAATTCACCTGGTCCTATTCCAAATGCCATGCCACTTTCCCTGATATCGACCTCCATCTGTCTAACAGCCAACTTCACACATCAGTCCACATCAAACCTACCAATAAACAACAGTTCCTGCATTATGACAGCTGCCATCCATTCCACATCAAACATTCCCTTCCCTACAGCTTAGGACTTCATGGCAAACTAATCTGTTCCAGTCCCGAATCTCTGAACCAGTACACCAATAACCTGATAACAGCTTTCACATCCCACAGCTATCCTCCTGATCTGGCACAGAAGCAAATTGCCAGAGCCACCTCCTCATCCCCCCAAATTCATAACCTTCAACAGAAGAACCTCAGAAGTGCCTCTCTTGTCACTGGATACTTTCCGGGACTGGATCGGACTCTGAATATGGCTCTTCAGCAAGAATATGACTTCCTTAAATCCTGCCCCCAAATGAGATCCATCCTTCATGAAATCCTTTCCACTCCACCGTGAGTGTCTTTCTGCCGCCCACCTAACCTCCTAGTCCATCCCTATGAAATCCCCAAACCACCATCCCTACCCCCTTGTAACTGCCCCTGTTGTAAAACCTACCCTATGCACCCTTCCATCACCACTTACTCCAGTCCAATAACCCGGAAGGTGTACACGATCAAGGGCAGAGCCACATGCGATAGTACCCATGTGATTTACCAACTGTCATGCCTGCATTGTGAAGCATTCTATGTGAGAATGACCAACAAAAAACTGTCCATTCACATGAACGGTCACAGGCAGTGTTTGTTGGTAATGAGGATCACCTTGTGGCTAAACACGCCTTGGTGCACGGCCAGCACATCTTGGCACAGCGTTACACAGTGTTATCTGGATACTTCCCACCGACACCAATCTTTCAGAACTCTGGAGATGGGAACTTGCCCATCAGCATATTCTCTCTTCCTGTTGCCCACCTGGTCTCAAACTCCGCTAAATTCAAATTCCCGCCCACCATCTTTAACATCTTTGCCTCGATTCTCTGGACAGAGCCTCTGCCTCAAGTGGTGTCTCTGTCCAACTTCTTTGCTTTCTACAGTATGTCTGCCTTGGTGTGTGTGTGTGTATTTGTTTACTCTCCTTTTTTTCCTCTCCCGGGATTGCAATGGCTCCTTACCCACTCCCTTAAAACCCTCATCATTTCCTTTTCCCTATCCTTCCCTTCTGCCTGAAGAAGCAGCTAAGCTGTGAAAGCTAGTGTTGTGTGTGTGTGTGTGTGTGTGTGGTTTTTTTATATTATTATTATTATTTATTTGTGTTACTATCATCACCTGCGCTCCTTCGCCTGGTAAGTAATCTTCATCTACTTTTTATATATATTTTTCCTGCTAGGAATTTTTCCTCTATAATATACGTGTATATATATTGGATGACTTACCCAAAGCATAGGTTTATTTACAGATACAAATAAAAACACACATACAAGCTTTTGCAACTGTTGGTCGCTTCCTCAAGAAAAGGGGCAGGAAGGAGGGCAGAAAGGGAAGGATACGGGTTTTAAGGAAGTGGAAAAGGAGTGATTTCAATCCCAGGAGTGGTAGGACTTACCTTACGGGGGAAAAAGGAAGGTAAACAAGCGCACACAAACCCACACACATACACACACAAACACAACAAGTTCTACCTCTGTGTCCCTCTATGGGAGGTTCTGGATGTGAAGGGAAGAGGAAGTAGCCCTTGCTATTTGCTTCTGTACCAGATCAGGAGGGTAGTGAAGGCTGTCATCAGGTTATTGGTGTATTGGTTCAGGGATTGAGGAATGGAGCAGACACCAACCACTTTCTCGATTGCCTCAAATCCTTACCCAGCCTCTAACATCCACAAACCATCCTTGTAACCATTTCTGCCACTTCCCTTTACACAAATATTCTGCATGCCCAGGGCCTCACTGCAATGGAGTATTTTCTTTATGCCGATCACCTGCAACCCTACCTAAAACCTCTTTCCTTATAACCCTAGCCAGCTTCATCTTAACCTACAACTTCTTCACTTTTGAGGGCCAGACATACCAACAACTAAAGGGAACAGCCATGGGAACCAGGATGGCCCTCTTGTACGCAAACTTATTTATGGGACGCTTAGAGGAAGCCTTCTTGGATACCCAAACCTGTCAACCCAAAGTATGGTATAGATTTATTGCCGATATCTTCATGATCTGGAGTCTGCTCCAGTCCTGAATCAGTAAACCAATACACCAATAACCTGATGACAGCCTTCACATCCTGCAACTATCATCCTGATCTGGTACAGAAGCAAATAGCAAGGGCCACTTCCTCTTCCCCTCACATCCATAATGTATCACAGAGTGACACTAAAAGTGCCCCTCTTGTCACTAGGTACTTTCCAGGACTGGTGTGGACTCTAAATGTGGCTCTTCAGCAAGGATATGACTTCCTTAAATCCTGTCCCGAAATGAAATCCATCCATCCTTCCTGATATCCTTCCTACTCCACCAAGAGTGTCTTTCCATCGCCCACCTAACGTCCGTAACATCGTAGACCATCCCTATTAAATCCCAAAACCACCTTCCCTACCCTCTGGCTCCTACTCATGTAACTGCCCCCGGTGTAAAACCTGCCCTATTCATCCTCCCACCACCACTTATTCCAGTCCTGTAACCCAGAAGGTGTACACGATCAAGGGCAGAGCCACTTCCGACAGCACCCACGTGATTTACCAGCTGACATGCTTGCACTGTGTAGTGTTCTATGTGGGAATGACCAGCAACAAACTGTCCATTTGCATGAATAGACACAGACAGACAGTGTTTGCTGTTAATGAGGATCACTCTGTGGCTAAGCATGCCTTGGTGCTCAGCCTTCCCTTTTTCCCCTCCTTCCTTCCTCTTTTTCTGATAAAGTGGCCAATGGTTTTGTAAGCTTGAATCTTTGTTTTTATTTGTTTTAGAGTCTGTCAATGAGCCTGTACTTCCGGTAAGTTAAACAACCCTCTATTATCTCTCTCTCTCTCTCTCTCTCTCTCTCTCTCTCTCTCTCTCTTGGCCACAGTTTGACAGTGGCATCTCTGTTCTGCTTCTTTGTTTTTTGCTTGTGTCTGACATGGTGTGTGTGTGTGTGTGTGTGTGTGTGTGTGTGTGGAAAACAGAATAGAAAATAGATGTGGTTCACCCATCAGGCAAAAGAGCACAGGTGTGTGTGTGTGTGTGTGTGTGTGTGTGTGTGTGTGTGTGTGTGTGTGTGTGTGTTTTTGCCTATCCTTTTCCCCCCGGGGTGGGTCTTTCCTCTCCCGGGATTGAGGTGGCTTGTCGCCTGCTCCTTTGAGCCTGCATCATGCCCTTTTCCCTCTCCTTCCCTGCTCTTATTCCGTGGCGGTGGCATGGGGTTGCAGGGGCTCGGCGTCTGTGTGTTTTTGTTTGTGTTTCTGTCTGCATACCTGTGCTCTTTCGCCTGGTGGGTGAACCACATCTATTTTCTATTCTATTTTACACACACATCTGTATCACAATGTACAGTCACAGGGGTTCTAAACTACTGGACTATTTCAACCGTAAACGGTACATATATTTGTTATCATCATGGAACTATCACTGTGGGCATTAAGAATCACCTAAGAGAAATAATTTCCTGCGGTGGAGTGTCCGGGTGCTTTGAGGTGCCTTGCTGCAGAGCACACATTTGATCACCATTGGAGAATAGATTCCTTCCTTGGGCGTGTGTGTGTGTGTCTCCTTAGCATAAGTTAAAGTTAGTGTATGTAGTTTGTAAGCCTAGGGACTGATAACCACAGTTCCTTAAATTTACATACATTTGAATTTGACAGATAGTTCAAGAGATATGACATTATGAGCAATGAAATTAGTGAAAAATGGCCACATCATGCAATAGTATTTCTAAACCAACAGACCTATTTCAACCAAATTTGATACAAATATTTTTCGCCATTGGGAAACAATCACTACAGGGATGAACACCATCTATGACATATAGTTAACGAAATATGACATCATAAACAATGACAGTCACAAGAGACTGGCCCATCAGGTAAAACGTGAATAATGACATTTGATTCATCTACTACTTGAGAATGAAAGCTCTTTGCAACTTACACAAACTTAAAACATATTTTCAAACTTTAAAAGAAACTTCTTTCTCTGACAACCCAGGCAAAATGATGAAATGAGGTTGTAGCTTACTACCTTTCCGCTGTTCATGTAGTAAAACTATGGCATTTGGGATGACATTACGATCTATTATTTATACTCAAATAACTGTATTTATGAGTAATTTTACAGACAGTGTGCACACATACCACTGAAAGTACATTCGAAATTATATCATAGCACTACACATAGATCACAAGATATGAAGCCACAAACATTAAGGTTCATGAAAAACCACCCCATCACTTATCAGGGTTCAATCTATTACATCTTTACTAATGTTCCCCATTCTCAATTTTGATACAGGCTTTGGAATGATGCTGCCTGAGATAAAAACCTTATACAATATATCCTTACCGAAACAACCTAATATTTCCTCAGTGGGTGATATTCAGTTCAGGAACCTCAAGCACATACTCAGCATGTGAATGCTGAGCTCTTTGAGGGGACCTTTGACAGGACTGGAACTGGAAATGCTGGGTGGGTGGATTGGGCAAGTCTTGCAGTGGGACCTTACACAGGGATACGACCTCTTTGGCAGGGGCCTGGGGTTGTGTATAGCAAGAGGTTGACTAAGCTGTTGAGGAGTTTGGCTGGGTTGCAGAATGTCACTTTAGGAAGGGTGTGAAGGATCTCAAAGGGTGGGAAGGATCTTGAATAGGATGTCTCATTTATGGGCATGATGACAAAAAATCAAAGCCTAGGCAAATGATATGGTTTATTTGTTCCAGTCCACGGTAGTGTTGGATGAAGATGGGAGCACTATTTTGTAGTAGGTTATAGGTAGTGGAGGAAGGATTTATAATGTGTGGAGATATGAGTTGGTAAAACTATTTGCAGACTAGGCCAGGAGGGATAATAACTGTCTGCAGAGGTCTTTGTGAGACCTTCAGCTTGTTGAATAAGGGAGTTTTCATCATAGCAAATATGCTGTCTCTGTATGGCTAGGCTGTAAAGGAGAAATTTTTTTGACGGAAGGTACCGCAACTTTCAAAGTGCAGGTACTGTTTGTGGTTGGTAGGTTTAATGTGGATGTAAGTGTGGATGTAGCCATCAGTGAGTTGGAAGTTAGTGTTGAGGTTGTGAAGGAAGGAAGATAGGGTGCCCTGCCCTTGGGTCCTAATCATGAAAATATCATCAACAAACCTGAAACAGAACAGAGGTGTGGGGCTTTGGGAGAATAGGAATATTTCCTCCGGATTGTCCATAAACAGGTTGGCATAGAAGGGTGCCTTGCGTGTCTCCATGGTTGTGCAACAGATTTGATTGTATACTTTCCCCCCAAAAAAGGAAAAGTAGTAAAGTTGCTTATTAGGATTAAATTTAGTTAGGATTACGAGGAAAGAGGTATTGGGTTTGGATTCTGAGGGACATTGGTAGAGAGAGTGTTCAAGAGTGGATTTGGAAAGAAGGAAGCTTAAGGTTCAACATCCCATAAGACAGTGTGTTCTGTCTGTCATGCTCATATTTTTGGGTAAGGATTGGGGAGGAAATGGTAATGCCCTTTCAAAGAAACCTTCCCAGCCTTTTCCTGGAGTGATTTACGGAACTCACAGAAAACCCCAATCTAGACAACTAGAGGTCAGTTTCAACCACTGTCCTCCCAAATGCAAGTCCAGTGTGTTACCACTACACCAACTTACTAAGTGGTAGATTTGGTACAGAGCTTTTGGGGAGGGGAGGGGGTGGGAAGACTGCATGATTTCAACTGGAGGGGTCATTTAGTCACAACTTGGCAGAGGTAGAGGCCTTCTGTCAGGTAATCACTGTGATTCATAATGACAGTGGCGGAAGGGAGAATAAGAGAATAATACTGTCAGGGTTTGTTCTTCCACTGAATGGTCTGTGTTCTTAGGAAGGGACTTGGGGGAAAGATGGTGAGGCCAAGTTTGAGGTGAGGAATTCCTGGAGGATGAGCAGGGGTGGTTAGGTGGGAAAGCAGGGGGGAGACAGGGTTCATTTTATGGATTAGATTGGCTTCATTGTGGGAGAAGTTGTGTTTTTATTATAGGGGCTGGGAAAAGGATAATGGGTCTTTGATATGTCCAACACACCAATCCTTATCATTCCCAATTAATGATGAAGTGAATTATATGATAAAACACTTCAGTTCAGGCAATTTGCTGATAAACAGAGAATTTGACATACCTTAATTGGATTTAATGCATGTGTGAATTGTAGTCCTACACTGCGAAGCACAACAACTGGTTTCATGCTGCTGCCATAAAGTTTTTGAAGAGCATCTATGACCATCATTGTTGGGATATTATGTCGCTGTCTGAGTGTCTCATACTCATGAAGTGAATGCATATTTCCTGAAAAAGCAGTTCACTGCAACTCTTAAAAATTCTTTTTTAACAATATATAATTTCATAAAACATAACAATATACAATACCTATTTCAGCGCCTAAATGAACTGTGGTGCCTACAATTTCAGCTAGGCACTGAACATCTCCAAATCCCAGATTTACTCCTTGGCCTGCAAGAGGATGTACTCTATGTGCAGCATCACTGTCAAAAAATTGTTTTATATTTTAAGCTTCTTATACAAAATGTTAAAAATTGGAACAGCAATTTTTGTGACAGTTTAACTGCCAATATTGCAATATACATGTTAAAATATTTAGATTTTTATCATTCACTGATGTTATCATATGGAGGAAGTCACAGTAATGGCCATTTGAAGCAAGTAACTTCATAAAGACATAAGCCATATTTGGAATATTTTCTAGGACAAAATATGTTTATGTACACTCTTTGACAAAAAACCTGGCCACTGGCCAGCTACCGCAGAACCTAAGTCCAAGCCGATCGTGACATGGGACAATAAAAGTGGCCGCGATGATTCGCTCTAAGTCCAGCTATCTGCACAATCTGGCAACACAGCAGACTGCGGGAGTTCATACAGTACTTCTTGTGTGCAGTTAGAAGATAAGAGGGTCAGCTTCCTCCTTGGTCTTGCGGTAAAGTGCGCAACTTGCATGTTCAGTATTAGCGATCGAAACGGACCGTTGACAAAAATTTTAAATTCACGTCACTCGTTCATGCTCATGCCCCATGTGTAAGGGAAGCATATGTGTAACGTATTTAATTTTTTGGTACACTGCTAATAACATTTTGGCCCAACAACATCGCCGCCTCTGGCCGCAGCACTTGGCAGAGCTCTCCGCGGCCCATATACCTCGCCAGCAGCAGCGGTGGCAGCGCTACACAGCGCTGCCTCGCCCTCTGCCCACAGCGCCTGCTGCCGCTCATCGCCCTGGATACGTAAAATGCTGTAGTGTTGCTAAGTGGTGATCCACAAAAAAGGTTGCGATTCGTACTTCACACAGGATATAACGAAGCAGACCACCTATTTTGAATGATGAGCATATAATACATTAGAGAGGCAAAAAATTGTCATTCTCCAATCCAATGGCACTCTCCAATGGTTGGCACTTATTTGTGATTTAAATCTCGATCCTTTTCCTTTCAGAAAAGCCTTTCATGTAATTTGTTATTGTCATCAGTTCACAAGACACAAGACGCAATATGTAACTCACTAAAATGTTTTAGTGTCGTTGTTTCGGTAAATGTATGAGCTAAATTCTGTGAATACATTTCTGTGCACGTTCTAAAGCAATACAGGCACACTGCAAGGTTCGTGTCTTCATGTCTCATTTCTACAGGAGATATTTCACATCAATGGAGGTGAATTCGAATTTCTTCGAAGGCGTTTGTATGGTGAAGCAAAGAAGACATCTAATACCATTTCCATACTTTGAAGTTGACCTTTCTGAAAGACTAGTATAAAGTTTTTCTTATGATTCCGTTAAAGAGTTTCTTCTTGCAATCTGAAGCGTATAAAGTAAAATAAAATAAAATTAAATTCCATCCCCAAACGCACTTTCTCCAACCAGGATTAGAACTGCCACCTTACACCAGGCTTGCAGCACAAGACACAAGCAGAACCACATAACCAACCACACACTGCCGGAGATTGCCCTCAGTCTTTCACATATTCAATGCTGAGCCTCTAACGCATCGCGAAGAACCTGATAGTCACCTACACAAACAACTACATTCCTTGAGTGCAAAAGTTAAATTTCTGTCTCTCATTTCACGTCGGCATTACAAATCATTAGTCATGAAAGTAGAAAAGGAATGTCAAGTGAACTTAGCAAGACAATTCAGCACCACTTGAGGAAGTAACAGCACTGTCACAGTGTTGCCAAATATCAGCAACGATGTTGCCAGTTCTTAGCTGTACTAGGAAGACCTGTGAGGCGATAAGCGACGCGAAATCGCGCTAGTCTCATGCGGGCTTCTAGAGGGGAGACGCGCATTTCGGTTAATATGCGCTATCTCCTGATAGATTCCGCTGTCACATTTACGATGCAGATATTAAATTCGTCCAATGAGGCCGAAACTAGCGTTTAAATTTTTTGAAGCTTTACAGCATTATGATATTTCAGCAAATGACTAGAGAAGTTAAAAATACTGATATTGTGCTTGCAACATACGGCAGGGCAAAGTCTGAGATATATAAACTTCCATCACGATTTCAGTTTAACCTCCCTCCCCCCCCCCCCCAAAAAAAAAAAAGACTAAAACAATTACTTTATTAGATATCTACAAAAGCAATTTTTTATGAGTTACTGGAAATGATGTTGCATCATCCGTCACTAAACAGTAAGGTATCAAACACTTCGCATCTTGAAAGCGACAACCCACAATATTCTCAATCCTACTAGCATTTGGACTCAACTGGCTTTTAGCCAAGCATTGAGAAGAAATGATGATGAATTGATAACTTACCCTCATCAACTTTCAGTGAGAGCTTTTTGTAACAAAATGAAAAACTAATGCAAACCATCATTTTCTCCAATGATACTAGGCACTGTTGTCTGAAGATGGACTGTATCTACGTTGAGGCTTGTCAAACGCGTCTCACATTTAAGGAATATTACCTAAATGAATTTAGTCCACATGAAGCTGTAACAAAACAGAGAATCTGGGTGGTTGCGCATATTCGTATTACCTTGCCGTAATACTTGTTGCAAAGATAAGCAAAATACAAATCCATCATCTATCAGTTTCTTTGATTCTTTGGACAGTTTTCTTTGGTTTGTACTCCTTCACTTTGTCGGCTATTTACTGGTTTAATTGAAAATACAGTAATCAAAATAACGCGACTATTTGTCCCACATTTTAATGTCCTTGGTTTTTATTCTGAATGACATGATGATTTCTGTTGGACTGGTTCCATATATCTGAGCCTAATTAATGAAATTTTATTCCCATGACAGATGAAAGCAATTAGAACCTTGTGTCTCTATAATGAATTTTCATATGAAAAAAATTAACATCTGAAGATGGGCCTTTAAAAACGTGAAAACGGTCTTGGACCTGTAAAACAACATTCTTAATTAAAAAAAAAAAAAAAAAAAAAAAAAAAAAAAAAAAAAAAAAAAAAAAAAAAAAAAAAAAAAAAAAACAGCTGACACGGCTTCAGAATTTATTATTTACTTTATGGGATGACTACATTTGAAGTGATTTCCAAATAATTTGTTCTATCTATATTTAAAATTTTTACATCATTTTAGAATAATTGATAAATTCATTTAAGAAAATGTTCTTTCGTTTTGTTTCTGATGTCACTTGATATTCTTGAAGTAGGTGGCTACAGCATCTGATATGAGTTTTCCAAGAGACAGTTGGAACGGATGATTTTGTTTGACAGTAAGCGGATAAATTAAAGACGTAACGAGACGAAATGATGAGATCCAGCCAGCTTTTACAACAAAACGACGCCGATTTCTAAATTGAACACAAATTCAGTTAACTACTACAACTAGCATATTATGATATTAATTTTTCAAAATATTTAATGTAGGTGACAAGAAAAAGTCAACTGACTGCAAAATTACATATCAGACTCACATCTACATGATGCCGAAGTTGCGAAACAATAGGCCCTACTACGGCGTTGGAAAATCTTGATTACATTGGTGGCCTGATGAATGAGTTTTTGTAGCTGGCGTCCTGCATGTTAGGATCCGGATCCGTAATTCCACTCAGGCTCGAGATACTGTGCTCTCCAAATTGCACATATGTCACTTGGCGAGCTATTTAAAAAAAAAAAAAAAAAATCTAAAAGTAAAAAAAGGAATCAATGAATACCTCATTGAGCGTATTACCAGTTTTATTTCTCGGTTTATGGTTGATTCGTATGCAGGACTTATCGTTATGTTTACTGGACTCCATTAACTAACAATAAGACTCACAATTTGTCGCAGAAAAGTCTTCCTAAACACCCAAATTTGTCCAGTTTCCTTTGAGTTTGCTTCCTAATAAAATAAAATGTACACAGGCCAATATGGAAATTACAAGCGACCTGCTATTGACAGAACATCTTACTATGATAAATAGCGTTCCATTTGAATTTTTTGAGCACGTTCCTTGATGGGGTGCTCAATGGATTCCGGACCTGTCTTTGTTGCCTGCCTCGTTGATTTCATAAAATGTTACGTAGTCTCGTGGCCGGATGCGTTTTAAACATAGTTTTAATTGCAACGTGTTCATTACAGCGCGGTGATAGGTTTCAAAGTACAAACTTAATGGCGACTTTTAGGTGCAAGGTATCTCACGTCGATAGATTATCATTTGATCGGTGTCGTAGCAGATAGCGGACGACATTAATTTACTATACATTGCAATGTTCAATGCAATTCGTGAATTTCATTTATTTCTTATGTTAAAGTCAAAACGCGTAAGTTCCAAGAGATCTACCGAATACTTGTTAGGCTCCTTTTGATGGCTTCGTGTATTCAGAACGACAGCTAACCTTTCCCTCCAGCAGGCGCGCTCCGCCTTCTCCGTTTCCAGACGCGCGCGCCTTCGCTCGCTCGTTGTGCCCCATTTACCAAAACTACCGTGGCTGCCGCCACCGCGTCATACCTCTTATAGACTTCAGAACGTTAATGAAATGCGCCGTGCAGCCGAATATGAGTCCAGTGTGTTACCACTGCACCAACTCGCTCCGTAGCAAAAACGAATTCGTGTAAATATTGCATTATCACGCGGTTCTGAGTTACGTTAATTAAGTTTCTGGCCTATCGTTAGTATAAAATCAATTGTAAAATTTGTAACAAAAACACAATAGACAATAAAGCAACCTAATAATCACGTGTTACAACGATTAAAATTGATCGATGAATTGTGCCATGCTTGAGAACAATATTAGGGAACGCAATTGCACTGTTGCATGTTAAAAGATAGTAAATAAAAGTATTGACGTATCTCTTATTCATTGATTTTGAACAGATGCCCTAGGTTGCGCAAGGCTGTAATTTTTCCGCTATCATAAAAATTAAATGGACTGAGTACAAAATTTGTAAATAAATTTGATCCAAATTATCATTATGAATGAAGTTAACAAATGAGCAATCCTTGAATGTCCTCTGCCTACGTATGGTTTTCAAATTAAGGGTGTTAAAAGAAGTGTTCCAGATTTTCAGAGAAACTTTTACGGATGAAACAAGACTAAAATGAATGTTATACATTAGCTCTAAGTCGCTTATATTAATGGATATGAGAACTTGTTGATCTTCAATATTGTGAAACATATTGAACAAACAAATATAAAGGTAATACAAAATACAAATTCAAAGATCAACTTGAAATAAAAACTAACAATAATAAAGCACAGCAGTTCAAACACTTCACGAGGAGAATTATAGGGAAAATATGTGTTTAACAATATTAAGGAGATGAACAGCAAGAGCAAACTGTTTACGGTTACGAACAATATTCGTACAAGTAAATATACCAACGGTGGAAATACGACCGCCTACTGCGAAATGAATTATGTGGAGCACATGTTTTCTTTCGACGTGAAATCTGGGATCGGCAGAGATAAAGTATTATCCATCTAGAGACAACGGAAAACGTAATGCGGTCGGAAACGACCAAAGGTAGCTACTAGCAGAGAAAAATATATCTCATTATTTTGTGAGAAGTAAAGGCGAATATAAACTGAAAGAATGTAAATACACGAAAAAAATAAAATTAATATGCAAGTTTCTTAGATATGATTTCTTTCTTCAACATATAATTCCATCTCTTCTGCACAGAGGACTAGCTACACGAGCCTAACTCTACTATGACAGAGAACCGTCCGCTTCTCTGCCTTTCGTGGAGGTATTTCAGATGCAAGTGTTCTGCCCATATACGAATGACCTAAGATAACCAAACGGTTTGGTTTATAGGACAATTTCACTTTTGGCAGTTGCAGTTACTTTACAAATAACAGTTCGAATGAATGCAGTAATTTGAAGGGAAACTAATTACTACAATTACTTTGAATCACCTGCAAATGTAAAAATATTTAAGACAAAAAGTACTTCTTAAGCAACATTAAACACAAACATTATAATGCACGTTAACAGGGGCATCACTATACGAAGAAAACAGTTTCTTATTGAGAAAGGTTATGCGGATGTAATAGAAGTCACTATATTCTGCAGCAAAAGCCATCTTGTCAATTTTATGATTATCAGTAAAAACTTGCGTAATAGCTGCTCTACGACGGTACCCGCCAGATGCTCATTTTGGTGATATTCCTGGAATGTGAGCCGCGTATGACATGATTGAACATATATACTTCCAATTTGGGACAAAAGTCCGTAGGAACTTTGGAGAAATTAGTCATTTTACACTTTCTCCGTTTCGTTGAAAGAAACTCTCCCCGGAAGGTGATGAAGGTAAGTCATCTATTCATCAGCATTTTCAATGATGTTGTCTGCTTTCGGACTGAAGCCTTACGTAGAATGGGCTTTGGAAGCGCAGCATTGATAAAAGCCAGTTGAAGCAAGATGTTTGTAGGAATGAGGGTATTGTGGGATGGCCAAGAAATTCTTCCTATAGCTTAGCAGTATTGCTTACGATGCTAGGAAACTCAGATCGTTCACTTAGTTCCAGAATTCGAGGTATTTTCCAATATTCATGAGGATATGAGATTAGTCATTGCATTTAAATGGCTCTGTAATCCTGAATTAAATTTTCGACCGCAGAAAGGTCTACCCCTCCTTAAATTGCAAACAATTTTGTGTTTTATGTCGGGACTGTCTGTATTAACTGCCAACAAATGTCAGATAACTGAACGAGTAATCTCATTTTAGCTCGGTGGCGCCGTTCTAGTTTTCTGATCTACAGCAAGCATAGTTGATTATTGAGGTATCGTTGTACTAGTGATGTGTGTGGCTTCAGGTCTATTTTTCTCTGAAAAATATCCTAAATGGCATTCAGCAACGAAATACCAAAACTCATTGCAGTGTGTCAACCAAGAGATCGTCATTTTCTATTGTTATTGTAATCTTTATCATTCTGCTGTAATGCTGTGAACATCATTGATTACTATCATTTTTACCATCATTATTATCATTAATTCAGTTGCAAAAGCTTTCTTTCCCATGTGGCCAAGAGACCAGAAAGAATGTGCGGTTTGACGAAAAATAGGACAATAGAAGAATGTAGGTAAAATGTTTGTAACAATTTCTGTTGATTTAACATTGTGACGACAGATACTAAGCAACAACACATGCAGGTCATATGTTGCAACGTTCGAAAAATCCATCAGACACATGGGTTCGGAGTCTCATCATCATTTGTTGGCCCATCAAGGCTGTAACACTACGAAATCAATAAGCTGCTTAGTAGTCTATAGATTATATGTATATGTTTGCAGAGGAAAAACATCAGAATTGCACGTTTCACACATATACAGTTTAGTTTCTGTGTCCATGGCCTTAATTTCAAATTTCCAATCTTCTGAATACTGAAGTGAAATAATTACTGTGTTGCACAAATAATCAGTTAACTATGTTTCTTCTGACTTTCAAGCAAACCAACATGTAGAAGACATGAAATATTACTTGTACAGTCGTAAGGCTGCATTTTGAAACGCAGTCGCTTTCAAGTTGCGAACGTTTTCGAGACGGATGGGGCATCATTGATTTCCAGTAACTTTTCATCAAAAAATTAGCTTTTGTCGAAATGTATCAAAGCAATTAATTTAGCCTTTTGGGGGGGGGGGGGAGATAAAACTGTAATCGTGATGCATGTTTAAGTATCTCAGTCTTTGAACTGCCGTGTGTTGCAATCACAATATCTGTATTTTTTTCTCCAGTCATTTGCTGAAAATATATCATAATGCAGTAAAGCTTCAAAAAATTTAAACGCTAGTTTCGGCCTCATTGGACGAATTAAATATCTGCATGGTAAATGTGACAACGGAATCTATCAGGAGATAGCACCGCATATTAACCGAAATGCGCGACTTCTCTCTAGAAGCCCGCATGAGACTAGCGCGATTTCGCGTCGCTTATCGCCTCACAGGTCTTCCTAGTACAGCTAAGAACTGGCAACATCGTTGCTGATATTTGGCAACACTGTGACAGTGCTGTTACTTCCTCAAGTGGTGCTGAATTGTCTTGCTAAGTTCACTTGACATTCCTTTTCTACTTTCATGACTAATGATTTGTAATGCCGACGTGAAATGAGAGACAGAAATTTAACTTTTGCACTCAAGGAATGTAGTTGTTTGTGTAGGTGACTATCAGGATCTTTCGCGATGCGTTAGAGGCTCAGCATTGAATATGTGAGAGACTGAGGGCAATCTCCGGCAGTGTGTGGTTGGCTGTGTGGTTCTGCTTGTGTCTTGTACTGCAAGTCTGGTGTGAGGTGGCAGTTCTAATCCTGGTTGGAGAAAGTGCGTTTGGGGATGGAATTTAATTTTATTTTATTTTACTTTATAAGCTTCAGATTGCAAGAAGAAACTCTTTAACGGAATCATAAGAAAAACTTTATACAAGTCTTTCAGAAAGGTCAACTTCAAATTATGGAAATGGTATTAGATGTCTTCTTTGCTTCACCATACAAACGCCTTCGAAGAAATTCGAATTCACCTCCATTGATGTGAAATATCTCCTGTAGAAATGAGACATGAAGACACGAACCTTGCAGTGTGCCTGTGTAGCTTTAGAATGTGCACTGAAACGTATTCACATAAGTTAGCTCATACATTTACCGTAAGGAATGAAACAACGACACTAAAACATTTTAGTGAGTTACATATTGTGTCTTGATGAAAACATATGAACTGATGACAATAACAAATTACATGAAAGGCTTTTCTGAAAGGAAAAGGATCGAGATTTAAATCACAAATAAGTGCCAACCATTGGAGAGTGCCATTGGATTGGAGAATGACAATTTTTTGCCTCTCTAATGTATTATATGCTCATCATTCAAAATAGGTGGTCTGCTTCGTTATATCCTGTGTGAAGTACGAATCGCAACCTTTTTTGTGGATCACCACTTAGCAACACTACAGCATTTTACGTATCCAGGGTGATGAGCGGCAGCAGGCGCTGTGGGCAGAGGGCGAGGCAGCGCTGTGTAGCGCTGCCACCGCTGCTGCCGGCGAGGTATATGGGCCGCGGAGAGCTCTGCCAAGTGCTGCGGCCAGAGGCGGCCATGTTATTGGGCCGAAATGTTATTAGCAGTGTACCAAAAAATTAAATACGTTACACATATGCTTCCCTTACACATGGGGCATGAGCATGAACGAGTGGCGTGAATTTAAAATTTTTGTCAACAGTCCGTTTCGATCGCTAATACTGAACATGCAAGTTGCGCACTTTACCGCAAGACCAAGGAGGAAGCTGACCCTCTTATCTTCTAACTGCACACAAGAAGTACTGTATGAACTCCCGCAGTCTGCTGTGTTGCCAGATTGTGCAGATAGCTGGACTTAGAGCGAATCATCGCGGCCACTTTTATTGTCCCATGTCACGATCGGCTTGGACTTCGGCTCAGCGGCGGCCGGCCGGCGGCCAGGTTTTTTGTCAAAGAGTGTACATCATGGATAATGGACTTAAATGGAAAGAACATATTAACTTTGTTTGTAAAAAACTTGGCTCTCTTATATTCATAATGAGACAGCTGTCACAATATGCAAACAAATAGCTATTGTGCAGTGTATCATGGACTCTTTGAACCATACCTACAATATTAAGTGACAGTGTGGGGAAACTCAAGCCTCCAAGAAAGAAATTGTAAATTTAGCATTGGAGGGAAGTGTGTGGGGTAAAAATTGCAGAGGAAGACCACGAGACGCATATAATAAGCAGATTCAAATGGATGTAGGTTGCCATTCTTATGAGGAGATGAAGAGGCTTGCTTAGCATAAAGTAAGGTGGAGAGCTGCATCAAACCAGTCTCCAGACTGAAGACCAAAACAACAACATCCTCTCTGGCTTGGCTCAGTACTAATATACAGTAGCTCTGACTTCCACACTCCTTAAACACCATCCTCGTGACCTAGGTTATGAATTACCTTCCCCTTCCATTCACATGCTTTTTTTCTACTCTTTTCTCCCACATGAAGAAGGAACTGTGTTCAGAAAGCTTGTCCTTTTTGTCCCTTTTTTATTTCCCACCCATTTATGTCACTATCGGCGGTACAACACAAAGTAAAGTACTGGCCAGCCAATCTCTCTCTTTCGAAAAATGATTTATCATTTTATTCTGTTAGACTATAAAAGAAACAGGCTGCAGCATGGCATCAGCTGAATGAGACTAAGCAACACCAATATCTGACCTAGAGATGATGGTCAGCATAACTGCTAAAGTACTGTGCCAAGAGATTAAGTTCTGGCTGCAAACACAAAATTCATCAGTTGACTGCAAATTCTTCTATGTCTGAGTGTATGACTACTTATATTTTGTACAGGAGATATTTATAGGAATGTTTTGGTCAGAAACTGATTTCCTCACTGTTACATGTTTCAATAAAACAGCATCAGAACCTATATTATATGTGACGAACCCTTGAAATACTACTGAAAAAATTCCCCATCCATAATACTACAATTTCTACTCACTCTTAAAACAAAATACAAAGCAAAGCTAAGAAAATGAGAACATAAGTCACTATGGAGTCCAGTGCTTAAACAGCGCATGCACTTCTTGCCCTATTTTTAGTAACTTATGTGCTCACTTTTGTTGGCTTTATTTTTTATTTTATTTTAATTATGAGTGGAAATTGCAGTATTATGGATGATGACCTCTGAATGTGTACCACTGAATAAATTAATTTGTGACCAAGACATTTTCCAAAATTTTGTGCCAAATCAAAGAAAAACCCTATGAAGTTACAGTGTTGATGAAATATTTAACTATTTTTCACTAAAATAAACATGGTAAAATTTAACAAACCAGGTGCAAGAACTGAGTAGCACATTATGTTAATGTTTCTGATATCAGGAAGGAAACCCTCTACCCACTTCAGAGGAAAAACTGTACCTGAGAGTTAACATTAAATCACAAGTATTTTGGAATTTGACAATCTATTATCACACAAGCAAAACACATGTAATGCCTTCAAGAAAAAGTAAAAACATTAAAAGAATAGAGAAAAAAAAAAAACAATCTATTTTATTATGATGTAACAAACAAAAACAGTGAGTTTCCAGGTAATATCTGTGAGGAAAATATGACACACTGATATAATTGGAAACAGACTTCTATGGTTAATTTTGCACATTGACAACAAACTCTGCAGTTTCTAGTTAGTAACCTAAGAAGGTTGCAACTGAAGTTTAATGGTAAATATATTAACATTCATACGGTATAGAGCAAGGAAGATTAATTTTTAAGGAATAACCAACACTTGTACAGTCACACAGAGATTTAAGTATTACTCACCCCACTAAGGCTGTTCTTGGTGAAACATATCTCGCTGCATGACCAAATCCAAGCGGAAAGGCTGCTCGGCTACCATCTAGGACGCCAGACACACTTGGAGGTAACTGACGTATTGCGTTTGAATTGAGATTTATGGTTTCCAGTAATGAATTTATTATTTTGTTTGCTGACTCAGTTAAACTATCTCTGGGATACTGTTTCCACTGCAATAACAAATTGAAAAAATGAAGATTGGGAAGAAATAACACAATTCAATAGAAAGTAAGACATGATATAAACTTCAAAGAAAAGAAAGGTAATTTTATGAAATATAAAATGTCACTCCATACCACTAGTATTACAGAAAATGGGATCAATTTTAAATTACTATACCATAATCTTATTCTGAATATTAGTATGCTGTAGCATCATGATAGTCTTTATTTAATACCTAAAAATGATATTTGTGTCTGAATGTAATTTACCATTGCTGCAATAATATTATATTTCTTTAGGTATTATCAACAATACAACTTATTATATGAATTTTCATCTAATTGTAAACAGACCTAGCTACATAACTGAAAAGGATTTAAATGATCTTTAAAATACAGAACACAAATAAACAGTGTGTGCCAATTATTAAACAAATTATTCAGTAGTCTGATTAGTGTGTGTGTGTGTGTGTGTGTGTGTGTGTGTGTGCACTGCTACTGCTGATGGTGTTGGTGGTGGTGGTGGTGTTGGTGGTGGAAGGGGGGAGCGGAGGGCTGAGATAAAAAATAATTGAAACAACTGAGATCAGTGTTAAATAAAAAGTTTTTTTTCACTTAGTTTAGGATGGAGTGAAAAGCAAAAATAAAGAGACCTGATATGTGTTGCTATATAGTTTTCAAGATAGCTAAGGTGACTGGCGACTGCACTGATAACATTCAAGTTCTTATTCAATCAAACAGAACTCTGTAAAACCTGCTAGAAGGAATACAGAGTACACATTCATCTTCCTACAAACATGCCCTACATCTATACATGGATGATGGCAAGGTTGGGAGAAAAGGGACTGACATATTTTATTTATTTATGCATTTATTTTACTTGGCAAGATTAGGGCCTTCAGGCCCTCTCTTACACCTAACCAGGCTTAATGAAGGTGAACAATTTCTTTAGTACATTATAGACAGACACTGTATAATACAAGTATTAAAGTAAAAAAGAATTACAGATATAATTTGTATACTGTACTTACACTCTTAAATAAAGTACATATAAACAAACTTACTGGAATTTTATAATATAGATAAAGATAATTCCTCTTCCCATCCAACAGCAACTTAGACAAATAGGAAACTGTGCAAGTAAACAGCAGTTAGAAGGCTTCAATAAACAATTAACAGCAGGAAGTGAAGGATTTTGTGATTTTAGAGGAATTAACTCTGAAACTATAAGTATTAATTTTTATGTTAAAAATGAATATTTTTATTGCATAGATCTCTCTTAGACAAAAATCTCCACTTATAAAGAAAACTAAATGTCATTGATCATTTGATAATGTTAATAGGTTGAATAAGAATAAAAAATCAATGAAGTTAACTTGAACGTAATAAAAGAACAATTGAAAATAATTTAGGAGTATAGGAGGCTCCACAATGAGAAGCAGAAGTGTTGACTTGTTGACAGGCACACATAAAGAAGAAAACTTGCTAGCTTTTGGAATAAATCGTTTCTCAAACTAGAGCAAGAGTAGAAAAGCTAATGTAGATATTACTTTTGTTGCATGTGCCTATGTGGCATACACAACTCTTCTGTAGTTGAGTGTTATACATTCAGAAAATTCCACTGTTGGTCTTCATTAGCTAGCACTGAAGAAAAGCATGGTTTGTCAGATCACTAATGATTTCAATTTTGTTTATATGCCTTTCAACTGTTCAACACCTTCACTCATCCCATTATTTGTGGGAAAAAAAACTGCCCATTCACTTACTCTAATACATACCAGCACTTCATTAACAGCATCAACAAAGTTTTCATTTGGTAATCTCAGCAAGAGTTTTGCTTCTTCCTTTCCCACAGTCCAAACAAGGGAACTCAATTCATCAGTAAGCTGATGGTAGGTAATGTTTCATGTATCATGTGTACATTATGAAACAAAACAAAAAACATATTATAAAGATTAATTTTTGGTTGTGAGCAAGGACTTCTGCTTATTTCTAAATTCCACATATCAATCTAGTTCAGATATGTTCCAAGATGTAATAATTTTTCACAAGGTCAGTCATCTGCCAGTGATGTTGTAAGCACATTTTAAAAGTACTGTGGAAAATTCTGAGAACTCACCACAAAGTGCAAAAAAAGCTTCTATAAGAACAATAAAATTTTGGATTCCAACAGAGTTAATTTTGTACACTAAATTTTTTGCTTCCGCAGGTTTATTGAAGACTATAATATGGAATTTAGATAACATTTAAACAACTGATAGTTTATGGGAGTAATTGAGCACAAAAGACCCAAATTTCACTTGTACTCACGAACAAATTGCAAAAAAGATGGAAAAGGGGTCACCACTATCGGAATAAGTGGGGTTGTGGCCCCAGATAAACACCATATACAGAGAACATATCACCTTTATTGTTGACTAAGCTAATTACAAGTCCAGACTAAATATAAATCATGGCTGGTGGGAGGCAGAGAACCTGCACCATGGAAGCCGAGCTACACGTCACCACAACCTCAAGTTTGGTAAGGCATAACCGATACACTACATGTCAGTAACACAGATTTTAAGTGCTTATGCTGACTGGTGAGTAACAGACCATCAGTTGCACGTAATCCAGGCAAGTGGCAGCATTATGCCTTGGCAGTACTGGTGAAGTATATTCTGACTCTATTGTATTTGTATGTGAGTGATATACGGAACTGTAAGCAGACTTTTGTATTTGTGTTTGTATGTACACAAGAAGATCTGGAATATACAAGGTGTTAAAGAGGTTTTCCACCAGACTGAATTACCATCTTCATCACATTAAGTACATGAAGAAGAAAGACATTGCTGCCACTAGGATCGACATCATGGAGGATGAAGAACGCAATCCTAATGTTATCCCCAACCTTCATGCATTCATTCTTAATCAGCTGAGTGCACCCATATTCAATAACATTCAAGCATGCCTGGAACAAATCTCCATTTCAAATTGCATTTGATGCTTCTGATGCTCCTGACAGTTTATTTGGAATACAGAACATTCAAGTTGCTCAACACACAACAGCAGAATGGCACGATTCAACCAGTGCACATATTGTCAGTTGTATACCAAAACCAACTAACATGCTTCACAATAGGAACATACAGCTAAATGGAATGAGTAAATAATAATAATATACTTTTAATATTAAAAAAGAACTATCAATTTCTGCCATTCAGTGCAGTAAAACAAAATGCAATAATGATTCATTTTGGAGTATTTACAATTAATTTAATGAATTTGTTTCTGTAAGAAAGATTATTTGATATACAGCACAGTGTAAAGATTTACATCATCTCCCCCCCCCCCCACACACACACACGTGGTTATACAATAATGGCAACAAAGACTCACATCCTCCATTGTGAATATTTTCTGTTATATAATAATGGAAAGTCCAGGTTGGAATTAATAATATAATAAGGACAGTTTACAACTCACCGCAAAGACATGGCGATGAGCTGCGACAGGCACATACAAAAGACACACACATACAACACTTTCAGCTATCAGCCATGGCCTTCTTCAGAAAATAGAGCACTCACACAATCACACAACACAGTCATACAACCATCATCTCCGGCCACCACACTTCGAATCAGGCTCTGCAGCAAATCAGGGACGGAAGGTTTGGGGAGGGGAGGGGAGGGGAGGGGAGAGGGGATAGGAAGGTTACGTCATGGTGTGGGGGATAGGTTAGATGGGAATAACGAGCACACACACACACAGGGAAGTTATTGTAGGTTGAGGCCTGGTTGATTTCGGGATCTTGTTAGTTTTATATGGTTTGAGTGAAGAAATGTATCAAAGTTGCTCACAACACTCTTGCTCAGTTTATTTGGAATACAGAACATTGAAGTTGCTCAACACACAACTGCAGAATGGTATGATTAATCCAGTGCACATGTTGTTGGTAGTATACCAAGACCAACTAACATGCTCAGAACACCAGGCATTTATAAAATACTGTGTGAGTGTGGGCAGTTTTATGTCAACCTGACTGTTCACACTATTGAACAGTGACACACAGAACATGAGCAATGTTTTCAATTATGCTGTCCCAAAAAGTCAGCTGTGGTGGAACATGCTTTGGATAACAAACACCGAGTTGCTTTCAACAAGACATCAATTATTAAACTGACAAACAGCTTCTGGGTTAGCATAATAAATGAGGCCATAAAGAATAAAATTCTGAAAACACTCTTAATAAAGATGGCAGCTTGAAGCTTAGTTCAGCATGGTAACCTGTAATTGTGGAGTTAAAGTGGCACAGTGTACTTGCGACCAAGACGTTGCCATATATGATCAAGGAACTGGGCACCAGTGATGTTACTGGTGGCAGCACAGCAGTATAAACACGGCAGCAGCCTTGTAATAACTGTCATCCCACTTAACAATGGCAGAAGAGATCTCTGTCGAAAGCTCGTGGGCACAAACCACAAGACATGACTTGCAACCCAAGAAGATTTTATTACTGGATATTGCCGCAAAAACATGCACTCATACATAACTTCTTATTTTTTGCAAATATTTGTAACTTTTGCCTGATTTTATGTATCCTTCTCCTATGTCTATTTTTGCCAAATCCTCGTATATTCACATTAGCCAGATTTATTACCAAATCTCATTTGCTATACCCTTCTTTAAGTTTTCTTGTAAGGGATTGCATATCCTATTCATTTTATTAAAATATGTGGTATCACCCCCATGAACTACAGAAATTGCTGAGGTGGAGTGGAGTCACTGCATACCTACAGATGGCTGTAACATATGTGCAACCACAGCAGGCGGTATCTGGGGACAAGAGAAACAGACATGTGACTCCTGAAGAGAGGCAACAACCTTTTCAGAAGTTACAGGGGCAACAGTCTGGATGATTTACTGAGCTGGCCCTGTAACATCAGCTAACATGGCTTTGCTCTACAGCTACCACAAACAGCTAAAAACAAGGAGAAAGTACAGCTGTTACTTTTCCTGAAGACATGTAGCTGTACTGCATGAAATATTCAAGAGGTAAAATAGTTCCCATTCTCATCACCAGGGCTGAACTGCTCATGGGGGATATTATAATCAAGGATAAAAAAAAAGAAGTCATTCTATTGACTAGAGCTTGGAATATTTTAGCCATTAATTTGGTATGTAACTTAGAACACTTGAAAAGAGAAATAGATAAGTAGAAGTTACATATGGTGAGGAATAGTGAAGTTTAATGACAGGATGAATAGGGTTTCTGGTCAGGTACGTTCAGGAAAAAAATCAGCAGTCTCTGTTGCAAGTTTTTGTTTTTATTATATCCAATAATAAGAACAAAAAATTGCAATAGAGACTGCTGATTGATTCATTATTGTTGCTGCACCAGTCACCACAATGGAATGGAATGAAACATAGGTAAGTACAAGGATATATATTGAAATTGATGAAACGAAAATTATAGAGGGAAACTTTCCCGGTGGGATAAACAAAAATAAAAATAGAAAAGAGATGACTTACCAAAAGGACTGGCTCGTCGAGAGAAACAAATAAAATCACACACAAACACACATACAAGCTTTCGCCACCACTGGCAGCTTCTTCAGGAAAAAGAGGAAAAAAGGGGAGGAAAAGGGAAGGATATGGGTTTTAAGGAAGTGGAAAAGGAGTCATTCCAATCCCAGGAGTGGAAGGACTTACCTTAGGGGAAAAAAAGGAAGGTAAACAAATACACACACACTCAGACATATCGAAACGCAAACACACTTTGACAGACATTTGTGAAAAGCAAAGAAGTTGGACAGAGATCTCTGGCGAAAGCTTGTATGTGTGTTTGTGTGTGATTTTATTTGTTTCTCTCGACGAGCCAGTCCTTTTGGTAAGTCATATATATGAGAGAGAGAGAGAGAGAGAGAGAGAGAGAGAGAGAGAGAGAGAGAGGAAAAATTCCTAACAGGAAAAATATACGAAAAAAATAGATGAAGTACACTTACCAGGCGAAGGGCCACAGGCAGTAATAGCAACAAATAAACACACAGACACACATACACACAAAAATGCTAGCTTTCGCAGCCTAGCTGCTTCATCAGGCAGAAGGGAAGGAGAGGGAAAAGGAAATGATGAGGGTTTTAAGGAAGGGGGTAAGGAGCCATTCCAATCCCGGGACAGGAAAGACTTACCTTGGGGGAAAAAATGGAGGGTAAATAAATGCTCATACACCCACACATTTACACAGACACAAGTACACTTAGGCAGACATACTGTAGAACTGTCAAACAGAAATGCAGGTAAGTTACTATGAAAAGCATAGTGAAAGAATTAGTGTACCAAAGATAGTCACAAAGCTATCACTGACTACAGTAGTACAAGATTATATGCCAACTAGTTCTGCCGATACTGAGGAGACTAAAAAAAATAATGAGATAAAAGAAATCATTATGGCAGTAAAACAAGAAAACTTGACTGTGATTTGAGGAGGGGGAGGGAGGGCGCTGGAATTTGGTAGTAGGAATAGGAAAATGAGGAAAAACAGTAGATGATTAGGGACTATGGGAATGGAATTAGAGAGGAGGTCACCTTGTAGAATTTGGCACAGAACAAAATTCAATCATCACAAACACTTATATATGATGACATTGTCCTCTAGGGTGAAATATTCAATAGGTAAACCAGTTCCCCATTATTATCACCAGTGGGGGGACAACTCATTATGAAATAAGATTGTAAATTTGGGAGAGACCAGGAGACACCGGAAGGTAAAAGATTGATTTTATAGTGGTATGAGATAGATTTCAAAACTAGGTTTTAAACTGTAAGACCTATTCAGGAGCAGATATAGCCTCTGACCATAACTTATTGATTATGAAATGTGGATTAAAACTTTAGAAATTGCAAAAAGGTAGAAAAGTTAGGAAATGGAACCTGGATAAATTGAAGAAACCTGGGACTGTTGGGAGTTTCAGAGGGAGCATCAGTATTGACCGAAATGGGTGAAAGTAATACAGTACTAGAAGAATGGGTAGATTGGATAGATAAAATAGTGTAGACTGCAGAGGAACATATATAGCCCAGTCAATGAAGAACAAAAATGGCGATTAGGGGGAAAAATTCATGTAGTCACAAATTTTTGTATAGTGGTAGTGGGGAGTGTCATGAACAACATGCTAAAAATCCAGACCTGTGGGATGTAAGTGTTGGGGTGGGGGGGGCGTTTAAAGGTCACTTTTTCACATTTTTCTTAAATAACTCGAAAACCATGGCTTCTACTGAAAATATTTCCCAGTACAAAATTGAAGTATGTTAAATTTCCTACAGAAAAGGTCCTATTCATTTTTTTCTCTAGGACCAAGAGTTTCTCTCACTACAAGGGGTGAAAAAAATGGCAATTTATAAAAATAATCTTTTAATGGTATAAAATTAATGTTTATTGTTAAATGAAGAGGATTAAGACCAAATATTAAAAGCCTATACCTCATTTAAGTACAGTAGAACAGTACCGAGGGATAAATATTTTGTTCTGAGGTTGTGCCAAGTGGCAGCGGGAGAGGGTAGGTTTGAGGGGGGGGAGAGGGTATAAGAAGAGGGAAAGCATGATGCTGGAATGATGTCAAGCACTTTCCTTATTTGTGCTTCTGCAAAACGAGGAGCGAGCTAGTGAGTCCCCACTCCATCTACCTCATTAGATCGCAGAAGCAACTACAGGGTGTTTCACCAACCCTGACCCTTCCACAGCACACCTTGTAAATAACTAGTGACACATTATGCTGACACACCTGGATAATGTTGTTACTCCACAAAATGGGTTGTATGATGACAGTTGTTGGAAGTGTTTATTTTCCACAAATACATTAACACTAAATGGAATACAGGTATTAGTTACTAATAGAACTAGAAATTGTTTGCTGAGCATACTGTATTTTTATTTTTTATTTCCTTCTTTATTTCTTTACTTTTATTTTCTTTTATTTTTTGCAGAGAAGGGTTATTTCACCATAAATAGAACTGCTTCTTCTTGTGCAGGGGTTTGTTCAGACATGTCCATAGAACATACTCTAATATGCTCCATTAAAAGCTCGGGTGGTTTGACCTGGGGAAGAGGCATAACTAACTCTGTTCCAGACAAGTGGATTGGAGGATCTCTTGGGGCAACTGCCATCTGCTCATCTTTAGAGGAGTTTACTGGACTGATTTTTTCAGGTGGGGACCAGCATGTTGATCTAAGAGTGTCATGGCAAATTAGGGATGGACAAGACTGAGCAAAGATCTATGAGTGGTTCAGTGAACAACCTCCTTTTCCGAAAATGAATTCACTGACGTCTCTCTCAACAGGGATAATCGAAAACTCAAAAATAAATAGTTACCAAGCCCTAGAAATTGGTACCAGAACAATTAAGAGTTATATTGGGTGTAATTTTGGTGACATGAAACAGTCTAAAAAGAATGAGGTGATGTCTTTGACTAGTGTAAACCATACCATAAAGGTGCATGGTGAAACAGTGACTGTAGACCCACTGACAATTTTGCAAAGAATGGACATTGCAAAAAAGAGAGATGAAGATGTTGCAAAACTTATGGAATATGAGTTATCTCCATTCACGTTGTCTCTCTTTAATGAAGGGGGAATGAGGTAAGGAAAGAAATCATCTTTCTGTGATGCTTTTCTGAAGACAATTATGCAAATCATGATCTACCCAATCTAGTGTCGAAGCAAATGATGGAGGCTTCTTTCTCCACTGTGCAAAATGGAATGTGGGCACCAAACTTCCTGTACTTTGCGATCAGTGCATAGCCTATGTGCTTAAACATTATGGTCAAAACTGTACTGTAGTTTTTGATGGTTATTGTGATGTTAACAGTACAAAATGAGCAGAACAGAAGAGAAGAATCTTCACAAAAACTTCATTTGACATCAATTTTAATGAAAGCACTACTGTCACTGTTCAACAAGAGCATTTTCTCGCAAACAAAACGAACAAAACCAGGCCTATTGCACTCCTTAGTAACAAAATGACAGCTAAGGGAATAGAAACAGTAGCTACTACAGGTGACGCTGACACTACAATAGTGAGATGTGCATTAGATAAAGCTGCCCTGCACCCCACTGTCACAATAATTGGGAAAGATGTTGACTTAATTGTATTACTTACTGCTTTTTCACAGCTGGGCACTAACATACACTTCACAAAGCCTGGTAGGGGCAATGTTGAATCCAAACTGTTTTCATCCAATAAACTCCAGCAACTTAAAAAAAAAAAAAAAAAAAAAAAAAAAAAAAAATGCTCAAATGTTTGTATCGGAACAAACTGTGTGGTCATGTCTGTAGCTTACAAACTACTTAAAAGTAGGTACACTAACCTAAGGACAACACACACACACACACACACACACACCCATGCCCTAGGGAGGACTTGAACCTCCACGGCGAGCAACCGCGCGCTCCGCAGCGAGACGCTTTAGACCGCTCGGCTACTCCACCGCGGCCCAGCAACTTCCTTTTGCTAAAACCATCCTCCTCCCCCATGCCGTAAGTGGGTGGGACACTACTTCAGCCATTTACAACAACAGCAAAGGAGGAATGGTTAAGCCATCCAGTAAAACCCAAGGAAAATGAAGACAATATCTGACATCTTCACCAATCCCTCGACACTAGCAGAGAAGATAGCACAGGCTGGTGAGGAGATATATCTAGAAATTTATCAAGTGAATGAATTTCAGCAAGATCTAAATGAGGTTCGATATCATCGTATCAAACCATCCGAGCTTTTAACAGAGCACATTAGAGTCTGTTCTATGGTCATGTCTGAAAAAACCACTGCACAAGAAGAAACAGTTTTATTTATGGTGAAATAACCATTACCAGCAAAACAGCAAACGTACAGTATGCCCAACAAACAATTTCCCATCAACAGGTGCAAGGTGATGTGCAGAGATGTACTGTGTAGTCCTGTTAGAACTAATACCTGTATTCCATTTAGTGTTAATGTATTTGTGGAAAATAAACACTTCCAACAGCTGTCATCGTACAACGCATTTTGTGGAACATCAACACTCTCCAGATGTGTCAGCATACTGCGTCACCAGTTATTTACGAGGTGTGCTGTGGAAGGGTCGGTATAAACTTTGTGAAACACCCTGTAGTTGCTTCTGCGACCTAATGGGGTGGATTGAGTGAGGGCTCACTAGCTCGCTCCTCGTTTTGCAGAAGCACAAATAAGGGAAGTGCTTGACATCATTCCAGCATCTTGTTTTCCCTCATCTTTTACCCCCCTCCCCTCTCAAACCCACCCTCTCCCTCTGACAGCTGGCACATCCTCAGTACTGTTCTACTGAACTTAAATGAGGTATAGGTCTTTAATATTTGGTCTTAATCCACTTCATTTAACAATAAACATTAATTTTATACTATTAAAAGATTTTTTCATAAATTGCAGTTTTTTCACCCCTTGTAATGAGAAAAGTACGGGTCCTAGAGAAAAAATGAATAGGACCTTTTCTGTAGGAAATTTAACGTACTTTAATTTTGTACTGATAAATATTTTCACTAGAAGCCATGGTTTTCGAGTTATTTAAGGAAAACGTGAAAAAGTTACCTTTAAATGAACCCCCCCCCCCCGCCCCACACCCTAACGCTCACACCTTACATGTCAGGATTTTTAGTATGTTATTCATGACACTCCCCTCTACCACTGCTGTACAAAAAATTGTGACTACACGAATTTTTCCCCTGAGTTTCCTTCTTTGACTGGGCTAATAGGGAGAAGGAAAAGGCCTAACAGAGGTCCTTGAACAACATACATTTGGGAATCAGTGTGAAAGAATAGTACCTCTCCCATACTGATATGCATCCATCGCCAAAAGCAAGTGCTGACCAGGGTGGAACATCATTAAACATGGGGCAGAAAGTGATTTGTTCTTAAGTGACAAAAAGGCAACCTCACACACAGGGGACCACTCGAATTTGGCGTCTTTCCGTAACAAATCATAGAGAGGAGGCGAAAGAGTGAACGCCACTGGAATAAATTTGTGATGATATGCAATTTTTCACAAGAATGCCTGCAATTCCTTAACAGACGTAGGGTGCGGCAACACTGTCACAGCACGCACATCGTCCTTAACCCTTTATAGGTTGGTGGTCAATATTTTAACCACACGATATAAAGTTCAAAATCTCTGCTAACTGATGCCTGTCATAGACCCTATCACATTCAGCTACTGTGTGGGGATGATCTTTGGTTACAAAAGCGACCACAACGAGCTTAGATTGTTTTATCAACAGATAGCAGCACTTGTTATTGTTTGCAGTTGATAAAGTAACCACAAAGCGGCGTAAGTTTTCGATGTCATAATTTTGCTGGTAAGTCTTCACATTTTCAAAATGAAGTCACTTTATTATGATTTTATGTTGTAATATAGATATGGTGAAAGTAATTTGCTTCCAGAAGTACCATGTCTAGTGCAAATCCTATTGAAATTATCGTTTTTGTTTCGTGGCTGCCAGGAGAGGTAGATAACGTCCATTTTTCTCGAGTTTACATAATATTTCGCTTCTAAACAAATATGTATGAACAGGTTATATTATGTTATTCTGTTATCTGAGAATTTACTTGACAATTTTATCAAACAGTTTCTTAAATTTAGTATTTTGCTTAGATGTTGTATGCTGTTCTGAAGAAGTTGCATCTCACGTTATACTCCGTTCACTCTGAAGAAGCGACTCAAGGTCATTCGGCCGGCACTTCGCACATCATGTGATCACCCCCTCCACAGCGCCTTTTGCCCTCTCCCCAGCGTGCCGTCCATCCCTTCTGCAGTTCTACAACAGTGTGGTAGCATTTTTCGCTGTGTTTACATTTAAATTTGTTAAAATGTCGATTCTGAGTGATATTCGGCATCAGTCGAAGCATATTGTGTATAAAGTGTATAATTTTTTCAAAGCATTGGAAAACTGCCAAGAAAAGGTTTGCGACTTTTTCAGAGATACTAAAAAAAACAACTGCAGAAGCCTGTCAGGTGTCGGTAAGAACAGTGCAACACATCTGCGAGGAAGCGCATAAAAGTGTAATCGAAAATGAAGATATCCTCGGGCCAAGCTTTTCATCTCCAAGAAAAAACATTAACCAAGCGAGGTGGTGCAGTGGTAACGCAATGGACTTGCATTCGGGAGGATGGTGGTTCAAATCCACCTCCGGCCGTCCAGATTTAGGTTTTCCGTGATTTCCCTAAATCACTCCAGGTATATGCCGGGATGGTTCCTTTCAAAGGGCACGGCCGATTTCCTTCCTCATCCTAACCCAAAATCTCCGAGCGTTAGCTCCGTCTCTAATGGCCAAGCTGTCGACGGGACGTTAAACCCTAACCATCCATCCATCCATCCAAAAAACATTATTCGCCAAAAGCCTGTCACAGAATTAGACGATTTCCAAAAAGACATAATCCGCCGCTCAATCCAAGAATTTTACGATAATGCTGAATACCCAACACTTAAAAAACTTAAAGATGTTTTAAAAGATAAGATAGACTATGCAGGAGGTATTACATCTTTGCATAAAATTGTAAGAAAATTTGGCTTCAGATACAGAATAGCTAATGACGGTTGAAGATTTTTGATGGAGAGAAAAGATGTTGTAGCCGCAAGAACCTCATTTTTAAGAAGAATGCTTGAAATGAGAAATGAAGATCATCCTCGACCTATCATTTACATCGATGAAACATGGGTAAATCAAAACCATTCTAAAAGTTTTATCTGGCAGGATTCTAAAAGAAACAGTGGTCTAAAGGTCCCGTTAGGTAAAGGATCACGCCTCATAATCTGCCATGCCCGATCGGCCATAGAGGGGGCACAATTGGTGTTCCAGTCTAAAAGCGGTGTTGATTACCACCAAGAAATGAATAATACAGTCTTTAGGGAATGGTTTACTCATCTCCTTCGAAGCCTGGAAGAAGGATGTGTGATTGTCATGGGCAATGCAAGCTATCATTCCATGCTTAAAGAAAAAATTCCAAACTCAAGTTTCAAGATAGCCGATATTTTGGAATGGCTGAAAAGCAAAAGCATACCTCATGATCCCACACACACGATAGCCGAATTGCTTTGCACTGTCAGGCAACACAGTAGCAGTTTTAGGCTATATGAGCTTGATGATCTAGCTACAGAAATGGGACATGAAGTAATACGGCATGCTCCTTATCACTGTCAGTACCATCCCATTGAACTGATATGGGCTCAAATAAAGCAAGAGGTAGCAGAAAAGAATTCTACATTTAAAATTAGAGATGTGAGAAAATTACTGGAGAATGTTATTAAAAACGTGACAATAGAAGATTGGCAGAAATGCGTTGCCCATGCGGAGCGATTGCAGGAAGAAGACTTTGCGAAGGAAGGACTTAGAGGTGAACAAATTCAGAGGATTTTAATAAATCTACATGACGATGGTGACGAGACTTCCAGTGATGACGAAGATAGTGAAGCTGATGTCCGCCCACCGTAGTTTCTGTTTGGTGAGTTACATAAAACTTTTTCACTATTTCACTTTATTAACGTAATTATTTTCAGGTAATAACCTCTGGAGTGATGTACATTATATACACATTGCAACAAACGATATGTAGATCACTAAAATGTGATAAAATAATTTTAAAAACTGTCAGTGCTCATTATTGTTAGCGCATTGTCTAAGTGGACTGCCTGTGCAGTGTGCTGGCAAGGAGTAGGGGAGGGAGGGTGTAGAGTGGGGATACAGCTGCATGAGCTTGAGCCGCCACTTCAGAGTGAACGGAGTATAGTAAGGAAGGTGAATGTTTTGTGAGCAGTGAGCATGGGAAGTGGAAGTAATAGTTTTCTGTGGAGTGATTACGTCTAATTTTATAGGTAAGTCCAGGAAGTGATAGTAGCACAAATAAACCAATAAATTCACATACACTTTCTACAGTATGTCTGCCTAGGTGTGCTTGCATTTGTGTAGATGTGTGGGTGTGTATGTATTTCTTTACAATCCCGGGATTGGAATGACTCCTTACCCACTCCCTTAAAACCCTCATCCTTTTCCCTCTCCTTCCCTTCTGCCTGACGAAGGAGTAGGCTGTGAAAGCTAGTGTGTGTGTGTGTGTGTGTGTGTGTGTGTGTGTGTGTGTGTGAATTTATTGATTTATTTGTGCTACTATCACTTCCTGTGCTCCTTCGCCTGGTAAGTAATCTTCATCTATTTTTTTTTATATATTTTTCCTGCTAGGAATTTCTCCTCTATAATATTTGTAGGTAAGTCTTTAAACTTACAAAATTAAATCAATTTATTATGATAATATAGCATAATGTAGATTGAAATAAACTGCCTCTTACTTGTACAGTAATTGCAGTTTCACAATGAAAGCAATATTATTATTTTCTTTTTTACAAATTAGATCATAAGGAGGTGTGCATTTTGCAGTACACGAATCAAACCTAAGCATAGTAAGTTGGCATGCACTGCCTGCAATGTAGCTTTGTGTAGGCAATGCTTTGGACCCTTCCACCAGCAGGACTAAAGAACTGAACAAATGTGATATGCGATTTTGTGTATGACTCTTTTGTATGTATTTTTATAGTTATCTTGTATCACTTGCAGTGTAACTTTGTGCAGACAATGCTTTGACACATCTATGTATATTTTGTACGTATTTTTATGTATGTATGCAAAATAAAAGAAAGGAAATGACAAATAAAGATTTTATTTCTTCTTATTTACTGCTGTTGTCATAAAATATCTCAGTTTCATGAAGCGGTTAAATTATCGACCACAAAAGTAACTGTTCCACAGAATGGATTGTGGTCAATATTTTGCCAAGTATAAAAATGTACACATAGTCAATAGTTGGTTGAAAAAATTGGCACTTTTGGAGATTGCATTTGAGTCCCTTGACTTGTAACACAGAGAATAAGGTTCGCAAACTGTTCACATATTCCTCATTAGTGCACCCAGAGTCCACACTGTCATCCAAATAGTTGATACATTCCAGAATTGGGTGAGTGTAAGTTCCTCTAAAATGCGATGGAAAATAGCTGGTGCACTTGTAACCCCAAAGGGAAGACATAAGTATTGATAGAGTCCAAATGGGGTGTTGACTACCAGTTTGCTTTGCGACTCCTCGTCTAATGGCAGTTGTAAGTATTCTTCTGCAAGGTCTATTTTCAAGAAATATTGTCCAGCAGACAATTTCAGGAGCAATTCATCCTGTTGAGGCAGGGGGTATGTGTCTATAATGGGTTGAGCATTAATTGTGGCCTTTAAGCTGCCACAAATGCAGAGTTTGCCAGAGGGTTTGACAATGTCTACCAATGGTGTGACCCATTCACTAGACATAACCGGGCGAATAACACTGGCATCAGTAAGGCGGTTTAATTCCTTTTTTACCTCTGCTTTAAGGGCAACGGGTATCTCATGTGCCTGGAAAAAACGAAGATGGGCTGTTGGTTTCATGGTAATGTGAGCTTGGAAGGAGGAAATGCAACTCAGTCCTGGTGAGAAAAGAAGGGCATATTCAGAACAAAGAGACTAAAGGCACCTGATCCAATACTAATTGAACTTCATCAGATATAGAGAATCCAAAGGCTCGAAAAGCATCCATACCAAACAGGTTGGCTGTCAAGGCTTGATCTACTACTAAAAACATGAGTGTACGAACCACTGAGCGATAGGTTGCTGGGGCCGTGAACTGACCTAACACAGGAATACAATGTTGGTTATAAATCAAAAGCTTCTGAGATCCCGGTTGCAGGTGGTGATGCAAGGTATAAGTATGTCTGAGAGTTCAGTAATTTAGCTGCCTCCCCCCTGTTTACTTTCATCTGCACCACGCGGTTCAGAACAGATACTTCAATGAAAAGCTTGGCAGGTGTGTGTGTGAGTATTGCAATGTTATTAATTTCCACAGCTATATCAAGAGCGGGTGGTGCCAGTGCTGAGTGGCATACTGAAGAAATATGCCCGTTTTTCCTACAATGCCGACATGTGGCCCAACGATGCAGGCAATCATTACATTCATGTCTAGAAAAACATTCGGGACAAGATGATAATGGCGCTACCCATTTACCGGGACAAGAAGGCCATTGACTGTACTGTTGAGCTGAGCTATTCTGTCGTCAGGCCTGTGACTGGAGTTTGAGGTAACCACTGCCACCTCCCCTGTCACATCAGCAGAAGGGGGCCACGTAGAATCGGGTGGTTGAACAGTGGTAACGTCGCCCCATGTATTGATAGTGTGGGCCGCATCCCGCATAGCCTCAAAAGAGTGAGTGATTTTCAAAATATAGGCCAAGGTGGGGTCATCCTTTTGGAGGGCACGGTCATGGATTTCCCAGTCAGGAGCCAAGCATAGGGTAACATCCTGAACCATGTGATCTGCACAACATTCCTTGTGAAAGTCTGAAAGAAAATTACAACAATGGGTAAGCCCCTGCAGTTTGGCCACCCTGACTCAGTACGTCTGATTGAGTTGTTTATGACACTGGTAGAATTCCATACTAGAGATCACTGTATTCGTCTGCAGGCAGTAATACCCAGAAAGAAAAGAATGCATCTTGTAAAAAGAAAGGGCAGATGGATCGCGCAACCACGTCAGTTTACACAAAACCCGATACACCTGAGGAGAAACAAGGCACAACACAACATAGGGTCTGTAATACCTGCAGTGTTCCCAACAAGATAGAGTTCCGATGACCGTGTTACTACAAATCGTACTCTCCTCTCGCAACACAGCACCCAAATTATGTGTAGTGTGATTTACCAAACATCACTCCTCATCCAATTTAGCAGATTTGTTAACATTTAAACATTGTAATCTTCAAACATTTGTATATTTTCAGTCTGTAGTTATGCCTAGGATTCAGACTATACTTCGTCCAGTTGCAATGGGGGAAGCAAATAAAGTGGGAACTACTTTTTCACAAATGAAGAACTCGGATTTAGACTTTAACAAAAACATATATTATGCCACTTAGGCCAATATTACATTAGGTCATAACTTGACCAAGTCTCAATTAGAACTAACTAAACTACTTTTAGATTGCATATTTCTCTCTGGCATCAATAATGACCAAATATTTTTCCAGGATTCATTTACGTTTTGACCTGACGATCTCTTCTTCAGCACAATATTATCTTTAGCCACATCACTTGCTCACGCCCTTGTACCTGTGCACACGAGCGCATGGCACACAGTAAAATTCTTATATCATTACTTATGTATATATAATGAATCCACACATCTCGTGGCAAGACGGTACCGTAGTATACAGCTAAATTGCCTGTTACACTACACACCAAAAGCCTGAAAGTGTTGACATAAATAATGCTCATACTTGTCCCGTTCTACTGTGGCCTCATCATAGGAAAGAAAAGGAGGAGGACTCAATTGCACCACAATGAGATGTGATGAAGCAAACAATTTAATAAAGAGGTCAATTTGCTGTTCATGCTGCTGTTGCAGCACCTGAAGTAACATGGGGTCTGGAGTAGTCATAGAGGATGAAGGAAAGACACATACGATACCTCAGAGACACAAGGAAGAGATCAGACACCGTGCCTGTAGAACAAGGTCGGTACGGAGGCCGCGGAACACGCATGCAATGGGATTGACTCGTTGCCAAGTGCTATGTTGACTGCTAACCCATGAAAACATAACACGCTCAGTTGAAGTCACACATCAAACTGGCCAAACATTGCACCTTTTCGTATAGAGCACACTTTGTTCAAAAAATGTTCAAATGTTTGTAAATCTATCGGTCCAAATTGCGTGGTCATAAGTCCTTAGCTTACAAACTACTTAAACTAAGGTAAACTAACCTAACAACAACACACACACAAACACACACACACACACACACACACACACACACACACACACACCCATGCCCCAGGGGGGGACTCAAACCTCCGACAGTGAGTAACCATGTGCTCGACAGCGAGGTACCTTAGACTGGTCGGCTACTCCACCACGGCCGCGCACTTTGTGCGGCACCCTTGGCATTTTTTATTACACGGCACGCAGACATATAAAAAATTATAAACTGACAAAAGCCAAAAAGTATGCACACGCAGTCAGAACAGCCACATCTAGTAAATACTAGGGTTGCAGCTATTGGCCGCCAGGGATGTGAAATAAAGAATCTCCAGCAGTGTCGAACAATGAGAGAACTCATAGCCACCACACACACTGACTCATTCCACACTTTCGTGCTAGCATGACTTGGATTTTGGCATAAAACCCAATTCTCCAAGATGACACCCTGCCAGTAAAGCATTACTACCTTCTTCAGAAGACTCTGTGTGGTGGGATTGAATATCAGAAATCTGGACAAGCTGCGACAAAGGAAAGGGAGAATGCTCATTTCTCTCAGTTTCCTACTAAGGTGCAGAGAAAATGACATTATTCCAGTGTTTGCCAGAGTCAAACACCATGTAAACTCCAGATCAGCCAACAGGATCATACACCGAGCAAGCCTAGCATCAGTAAGGAAGAGAATACATTCTATATGTCAGCATTTAGTTGTGGTTTTCAGGAAACTACTACCTCTACATTTGTCTGTTGCCACAGCCTTAACCAGAAACAACTGGGACCAAGTGGATGGCACTCTGTAGTCATTAATGGAATGCCTGAAGAAGAAATCAGTTGCATGTCAACTTGCAGAGTTTGACCATCTCAACAACAAGGTGAAGCAGAATCAGAATATTCGTACTGTTCTTAACCTCAGGAAGAAGGAATTCAACCAGACTACATTGAAGGTACTTAGCAAGGGACTTAATTTTGCTGTGACCCCCAGAAATATACCTGTTGCTACCTTCACCAGTACAACTGAGTAATTGGCTCTCAAACTACTTCCATGTGAATTAGAAGAAGTATGATGAGAGATATGTAGTGCACTCACCAAAACAAAGCTGCTTAAATCTAACATGAGAGACTAACACTCAGATGATTATGAGAGGATGACACCATTGTTGTGTTGTAGTCAGTGGATAAACTAAAAGGCAGACTATGACAGCAAATTTTGACAACTTTTGGATGACCCAGCAAACAGACCAATAGAAAGGGATTCCACTAACAAGGTGGACAGGAAGACCAGGGCCCTTCAAAAGGAAACCAACATACTAAAAAGTCATGAAGCAGCTGAGGATGAAAGCTCCAATACCACCAACACTTTATGGAGTGGCAAATGTGCAGAAGGTATGTTTTATTTAGGAGGCATAGTAATAGTATTTTATAGCTGACATCAAGCAGAGATATTCCTCTCATTTGTCACATACCAGAGTGTCATTTCTTTTCCAGCACTGGGCAGATAGCCGTTTTCCAATGTCTGGGAGACTTTTTTGCTTCCAGACCTTCATTATGAACTTACAAGAACAGGTCACCCACTTTTAAATGGCTCTGCAACAATTTTGTCTTCCTCACTACTTTTTTGTTGTTTCTTTTTTAAATTTTTTGAGTATTTGTGTTATTTCTTATTCAGTAGGAGGGGTCACTTCTGTGTCAAAAGTCTCAGAGAACTCAAAAGGAAGAAGTTCCATGCGTTCTTTGAAGTTTATGAGCTGGGAGAAATGTTGTGTCCATCTTTGGCCTATCTGTTATTTATTCACTAGTATTCTTCCCTGTCGATCTTTAGTAAACTGTTCTTTCTTTATATATTTTTTGGTACCTTTGTTTACATTTTGATACATTTGTCTAGTTCTCTGGCAAATGAGGTCACCCTCTGCCTCATTAAGCGTGTCTTTATAATATTTACTTTTTTCCCTGCTGAAGAACTGTTGATGTTTCTTTCCTTATTCAAGTGAAATTCTCTTTTAGGTTTGTACTGAACATGTTTTCTAACCATAGCTTCCTAGCTTACCTTTTTCCCTTAATTTTCCTTTCATCTATGTGGTTAAACCATACTTGGTTAGACTTTTGGTTAAACTTTTGACGCTACTTCATTCAGCGTAGTTTTGATTTTTGTCCAGTCTTCATTTTTATCATTGTACCCAGAATTCATTTGCTCTACATCCATAATCTTCCCAGCAAGTTCTATCAGATATTGTTACTTTCTTTTTGGCTCCTTTAATGTATTTACAGAGTAATTTGCCCTTTTGGTCATTGTATTCATTATTGTCTTACATTTTACTGCCATTTTTCAAACAAATGCATAATACCCATTATTCACAATAATGTATGAAACTGATAGTTGTTGACTAACAAAAGCACCAAATAACCAGATAAATCATATAGTTGTAAGAAGTAGTCAACTGAATGCCATTGGAAACCAATGGTAAATGCTTAAAAATTCCCAAAAATTTTAGTTTCAAATCAAAACTATTAGGAAACTTAAACATAGCCTAGAACTATTACAGGTCAGAAAATCAAAGAATTTAAAACGTGGAAAATATTTGCATTTTAAAATGAAAAATCACCAATTGGCCCCTGCCAGGCATTCTAGTGTAAAGTTGTATGTACCTGAATGAAACTTTCACTCTGCAGCGGAGTGTGTGCTGATATGAAACTAACCGCAGATTGAAATTGTGTAGCACATCTGGGACCTTTGCCTTTCGTGGGCAAGTGCTCCACCGACTGAGCTATCCCAACATGACTCACAGACCGCCCTCACGACTTCACTTCTGCCAGTACCTCATTTCCTACTTTCCAAACTTCATTCTGGAAACATCCCTTAGGCTGTGGCTAAGCCATGTCTCCACCATATACTTTCTTCCAGGAGTGCTAGTATTTCAAGGTTCGCAGGAGAACGTAGGAAAGTAGGAGACAAGGTACTGGAAGAAGTAAAGTTGTGAGGGCAGTGTGTGAGTCGTGTCGGGATAGCTCAAGCAGAGCGCTTGCCTGTGAAAGGCAAAGGTCTGAGGTTCAAATCCCAGTTCCGACACACAATTTAATCTGCCAGGAAGTTTCTTATGTTTACCTAAATGAGTGTCTTTTTTTATGTGCTTGTTGCAGACTCCCGATGATCATCTATGCAGTGTTGGAAGCTCTCCTCATTACATTTCATTGTGATATTTCTTGTACAAATTAATTTGTGGATTCAAACAATGATCAACAATCTATATCTTTAACTGATGATCCAGCATCATGAGCTAGGTAATACGGCATTCTTTTATTTAACTTTCTCCTTCCTCACTGGCCAATGCTAATGCTGATATCATTGAAGATTTATGCATTACATATAACTTTGTTGTTCTAGTGTAAACTTGATGTCTACAGTAAAAACTATTGCTTGAATCTAGAAATCATAAAATAAACTGTACATGTGAATTAGTAATGATAATTTCGAGAATGATGTTGAAGGGTAATTGTATCAATTTGAGGTAAGAAATCCAAGTCTAGAAACAATGAAGTTAAAAGCTATAAACAAAGATGGAGTTAATTCTGAAATCTCTCGTGGTGACCACCGAATTGAGAAAACCAAATATGTGATGTATCTTTGTTGTGAGATCTTTGGGTTCTCTGCTTCCCTGAGCCTGCCATCCTTGTTCTCTAGCTCAGTTGTGTATTTTCCATGCTTTAGTCCAGTAATAAAGTTATCTAACGTACATGTGGCTCTTATTGGGGCTCCATCCCTACATAAAACCCATACTGGTGACTCAAAAGTCAATTTCACCGCCAATTTACACGAGTTGTGCAGTGACATTCGGTTTTTGTATGAAATTTCGCCATAAAATATGGAAATCATTGTCTCGGCGGTTGATACAATGACTACGACAATGCCACCTCTGCCAGAATTTCAAGCTGCAGCAACTTCATCGCCACAAATTCAGTGTATTCCTGCTTCAAGTGCTTCAAATTTGTATTCTCAGAATAGTTTCTAGCAGGACATTTCCATAATGTCAAGTGAATCTAGTGCTAGGAGGAACTTAACAGACTCTGGCCTCGGCTCGCCACTTGTGTTTTCTAGTGTTTCATCAACAAACAGTGTTAATCAGATACCACTTCACATATCATGTGTTGTTAATGCTCAGATCATGCAGAACATGAACCTTTCAAACATGAAAAATCTGATTTTCAGACTAGCAACGGTCCCACTGAGCACATGCGTGGATCCTTCCGCTGACCATGTGCTCCACCGACAAAGTGCAGTTGCTTCTAATAACTTTGTCAGTGCTTCTGGGCTTGGACTTGCCTCTCATAGCATTCACCACAGTGTGCGCATCTACTGCCTGATTGATTATGGACAGTTTTCGTGAGTCGCTGATGCACATTTTTCTGCCCACATAACTGACTTTGACTATGTTCTACATCTACATACACTTAAATACTCTACAAGCCACATTGAAGTGCATGGCAGAGTTCATCAAAGCACTTTTATTATATTTCTCTATGGTTCCATTCTCTAATAGCCCGCGAGAAAAAGGTAACTCTTTCTGTTTTTGATCTGATTTCTCTTATTTTGTTTTCGTGATCATGTATTCCTATGTAGGTGATTGCTAGCAAAATATGTTCTCACTCGGAAGAGAAAGTTGGTGAAAGACATTTATCAAATTGATCTCATCACAACAAATAATGCATTTCTTTTAATGATTTCTACCCCAACTCATGCATCATTTCTGTGACACTCTCTCCCCTATATCACAATAATACAAAACGAGCTGCCCTTCTCTGAACTTTCTCTAAATCCTACAATGTGCATCGATACTCCAAAGTAGGATGCACAAGTGTAGGATAGGAAAGTTTCTTTAATAGAACTGTTGCATCTTCTAAGTGTTCTGCCAATGAAACATAGTCTTTGGTTCACTTTCCCGACAATATTTTCTGTGTTCTTTCCAATTTAAGTTGTTTGTAATTGTTACTCTGAAGCATTTAGTCGAATTTACAGCCTGTAGTTTTGACTGATTTATTGTGTAAATGAAGTTTAACGTGCTTCTATTAGTGATCATATGGATGACTTCACACTTCTCATTATTAAGGGTCAAATGCCATTTTTTTTTGCGCCATGCAGATATCTTATCTAAATCATTTTGCAATGACTTTATGAACTGACAAGTGACAGCACCACCTATGAACAACCTATGAGAGGCACTCAAATTGTCTCCTAAATCTTTTATAAAAATAAGGAACAATAGGGGACCTATAACAATTCTCTGGGGAATGCCAGATGTCACTTCAGTTCTACTCAATGACTTTCCATCAATTACAAAGTACTGTGTTCTGTCTGACAGGTGATCACACAATTGTGATGGTATTCCATAAGCACGAGTTTGATTAGAAGATACTTGTGAGGTACAGTGCTGAAAGCCTTCCGGAAATCTAGAAATATGGATTTTTCTTATTTGTAGACAGCTGAAAGAGATGCCTGAAATCAGTATATTTATAAGAATACTTAATATGAAGTACTAGATAAAACAGCAGTTGAGTAATCTAACTGGAAAACAGTGGATTTTACCTAAGTAACTTCAAACAGCTTGCAGTCGTTGCTTCTACCTAATACTTACTTTACACTTCCTACATTCCACATCTGTTAAAGAGGAAAATGTTAGCAGTGTATGCAGTAAAGATGTTGGTATTGCAGTAGAATAATTGAAATTGTTATGTAAGTTTTCATCAAACATCTTTAAAATAAAAAAGTAGGGCTGTGGATTTATCTTGAAGTACGAATAGAGATAAATGACACAGCTGTCAATATGTTTTGCATAAGTCATCTGCAAACCAGAGAAAATGAATGGATTTAGCTATAAATATATGAAACTAGCTTTTGTTAGGTGGGGATCAAATTTACAGCAGAGGTTTCAACCTGAATGCTTAGCACTGTGTGGTCACAGGCCTTGGACATCAGCAAATGCTTCACAGAATAGTACTCATGATATTAATGAAAAGTTATACAAAATTTACAATCTTTGAGTGGATATATAGTCAATAGAAGACAAAAATTACTTTCATCAAAAGTTGAGGTCCAAAAATTTTACACTGAAAAACAGAGGCACTGAGCCATCAAAAGGAGCTGATAAAAGAGAAGACTTCGTTGCTAACTATTACATTAAGCCAAAAAAGCACTACATGGTGTCAGTTGGACCATCGCCTTACACATCTAACTGGCATCATGTTGTGGCATGCTTGTGTGTGTGATCTACCTTTCTTGTTAAGCATCCACTTTTTGATGAGTGATGTATTTATTCCAAATATAAAAAGCTATTCTCTTCTTATTGAAACTGGGCTACTTGTGAATTAAACTGTTATAAAATATTCACTGATGGCCATTCAAAATATAAAACCAAGAAGACTGGAGGCAGCAGACAAATGTATTTAGAAGTAAAGATCAATGTGAAGTGAGAAAGTTTATGAAACAGTACTGAATTTTGCTGTTGTTGCTGGCTATAGCTATTGCTACACACATTGGAACTGAATCCAAGAGGCTCTGGATGTGTTTTTGGAGTATAATACTCCATGTTGGTTGCACATATTGTCAAAGTTGCTCTGGTGTAGCATTTGATGGCGTGTCCTGGCTAAGTCATTCCACAATCATAGATCAGACACTTTGATAGATGAAAGATCAGGAGAACAGTGAGGCCAAGGCATCAATTCAACTGATTGGGCAGCAAAGAAGTCTTGAACATTATGTGCCACATGTGGTCGAGTATTATGTTGCAACACGGCTGTCGACAAGCTCCAAAGGTATGGGAGGACAACAGGTTGCAATGCTTTAGAAATGTAACACTATATGGTTAGGGTACCAGTTGTGTATGGCAATGCATAAGGCAACAATTCAACGCTCTCTTTTTATGGTGTCTCCAGATTCTAATCTGTCCATTGTGGAGGTCCAGGCAGAATTGGGTTTGGAACATTATTTTTCAGATAAATCTGATTCTGCCTGCCCACTAAGATGGCTAGATTAGATTCTGGAGGCACAGTTATGAGAGGTTTTTTAATTGTTGCCTCACACATCACATCCAGTATTATAAAATGTTCAAATGTTTGTAAATCTATCGGACCAACTGTGTGGCCATCAGTCCGTAGCTTACAAACTACTTAAACCTAGGTAAACTAACCTAAGGACAAACACACAAACACCCATGCCCCAGGGAGGACTCGAACCTCCATGGCGAGCAACCACGCGGTCTGCAGCAAGGTGCTTTAGACTGCTCGGCTTCTCCACCGCGGATCCAGTAATATAGTTTGCTGCGGTATTCCCCATTATGCATTGCTGAACCACTAACTGTCTAGTGTTACATCTCTAAAGGGTTGGAAACTGTTGTCTACCCATAGCTCTGGAACATGCCAATGGCCATATTACAACAGGGTAATTGGCAATAACATATGGAACACAGTGTTCAAATTTCTTCATTGCCCATTAGACTGCACTGTTGCCTTGGACTCCCTGTTCTTTGCATATCTCACTATCAAAATATCTGGCCGATTATTGTAGAATAACTGGCTGGAATAAGCCACATGATGGTACACCAGATCAAGTTTGGCAATGCTTGATAGTAATATGGACTGCTACACCAACAGCACACTCACAGCCTCTTACATTCAATGCCAAGGTGTGTAAAAGCAGTTATAGTGAGCACTGACTACAACACTATACTAATTTCATTGCAATCATCACTTTCCTTCCCTTACGCTGTAGTTTCAATCATTTTAACTTTGTACCATATATTATTTCCCAAATAAATTTGGTGGCAAAATCTCTTGTCTTTCCTGATATTGCATTTTGATGGCTGGCATTTTAAAATAAATACGTTACATAAGTTTAATTCTTACATCCATTCTAAGAGAGTAAATTTCTTGCAGGTTGATTCCAAATTCTGTTTTTATTGTTTCAATCAATAACTCCAAGATATCAAAAGCAAATAGAAAAAGAAAAAAAAAAATCAGTTGCCTTTATCATGGCTTTGATTTAATGTTTTAAATTCTGGTACATCATAATTTAAACACAACAATGTAGGCACTTAATGCTAATTTATTTTTATATATGACTGCCAAGACAAAACACTGAAAACAATTGAATGTGATGTACTTACAGGTAAAAGAGCTATAGGTCCTGTTGGAAGAAAACGCTGCCATGCCACCACATTATCCATGGGCTGCAATTATGAGGAAAAATAGCTTTACAAGTACATTTATGAATTTTGCTGTATGAAAGTAAACAACCAGACTTACCTCAGACAACCTAAGTGTTCCAACAATGCCCATCTGATCATAATTCCAAGATACATATTGTGTACCCATGGCTTTTCTGATCTTGGAATTTGCTCCATCAGCACCAATCTGCAAAACAGAAATGAATTAATAAATTTTCTCATATTCTTTCTAGCATACTACCCCCTATGAACCACAGACATTGCAGAGGAGGGGTGACTTGCATGTCTCAGTGATACAAATAGCTGTATAGTAGGTGCAACCACAGTGGAATGATATCTGAGAGACCAGACAAATGTGTGGTTCTTGAAGAGGGGCAGCAGCCTTTTCATTAGCTGCAGGGCAACAGCCTGGATGATTGACTGAGCTGACATTACCTTGTAACATCAGCCAATGTGGCTAAGCCATTCAGTTATTGCTAACGGCTGAAAGCAAGGGACATGCAGCTCTACTGTATGAATATACAATATGATGATGGCATCCTCTCGGGTAAAATATTCTGGAGGTAAAGTAATCCCCCATTCAGATCTCCAGGAAGAGACCACTCAGGAGGTTGTGGAAGGAAAGACAACACTGACAATCTTCAGATGGAATGTTAGGTCTCTTAATCAGTTAGGAAGGTTAGAAAATTTAAAAAGGCAAATGGATAGGTTGAAGTTAATTATAATGGGTACTAGTGAAGTTAGATGGAAAGATTAACAGGATTTCTGTTCGGATGAGTACAGAGTTATAAAAACGAAATCAGTTGAGGGTAATACAGGAATAGGTCTAATAATGAATAAGAAAATAGGAACACAGGTAAACAACTATGAGCAGCATGGTGATCACATTATTGTAGTCAAGATAGATATGAAGCAACACCAACCACAGTAGTATAAGTTTATATGCCAACTTGCTCTGTCAATGAGGAGATCAAAGAAATGTATGAGGAGGGAAAGAAATTATTCAGACAGTTAAGGAAGATGAAAACCTAATTGTGATGGGGGACTGGAATTTAGTAGTAGGGAAAGGAAGAGAAGGAAAAATAGTAGGTGAATATGTACTGTGGAAAACAAATGAAAGAGGAAGCCACTTGGTAGAATTTCTCGTGGAACATAATTTAATCATAACAAACACTTGGTTTAGGAATCATGAAAGATGTTTGTGTATGTGGAAAAGATGAGGAGACACTGGGAGGTACCATATAGATTTTACAGTTGCAAGACGTAGATTTCAGACCGGGTTTTAAACTGTACGACATATGACCTTATCTTAATGGTTATGAACTGATGACTAAAGCTGAAGAATCTGAAAAACGTAGAAAAGTTAGGAGATGGAATTGGATAAATCAAAGAAACCTGAAGCTCTTGGGAGTTTCAGAGGGAGGCAACAATTCACAGAAATGGAGGAAATAATACACTAGAAAATGAATGCGTACCTTCCAGAGATGAAATAGCGAAGGCAGTAGACGACCAAATAGGTAGAAAGGTATGGCCTACAAAAAATCTGTGGATATCACAGGAAATACTGAATTTAACTGATGAATTGAGAAGATATAAAACTGCAGCAAATAAAGCTGGTAAAATTGAGTGTAGACAACTAAGAAATGAGACTGACAGGAAGTGGAGAGAAGAAAAACAGCTATATGAATATCGAGGACTCAGATGGAAAACGTGTTCTGAGCAAAAAAGGTAAAGCTGAAAGAATAGTCATCTTCAGCAGAATGGAAAATCTGGTAGAAGTTGACCTGGGGAGGTGAGTTTGGATTTAGGAGAAATGTAGGAACACAGGAGACAATACTCACCTACAACTTATCTTAGAAGATAGATTAAGGAAAGGCAAACCAACATTTCTAGCTTTCTTAGATTACGAAAAAAGCTTTTCATGATGTTGCATGTGATACATTCTTTCAAATTCTGAATACAGCTAGGGAAAATATAAGGAAGGGAAGTGTATATACAACTTGAACAAAAACCAGACAGCAGTTATTAGAATCAGACAGCATGAAAGGGAAACATTTGCTGGAAAAGGTGTAAGACATGGTTGTTGCCTTTTTCAAAATTTTATTCAATTTGCACATTGAGCAAGCTGAGAGGGAAAGCAATGAGACATTTGGAAAAGTAATGAAAGTTCAGGATGAAGAAATAAAAACATTGTATTATGCCGATGACATTGTAATTCTGTCAGAGACAGCAAAGGACCTGGAAGACCATTTGAAACAAATGTACAGTGTGTTGAAAGCACATAAGATGAATATTAAAAAGAGCAAAACAAGGATAATGAAATGCAGTCAAGAAAATCAGGTGATGCTGAAGGAATTGGATGAAGTAATGAAACAATGAAGGTGCAAGATGAGTTGGCGTGGTCAATTTTAGAGTGACTAAACTATTGGTTTCTGGGGATGTATGTTGTTGCTTCTTACATGACAAATTCTCACACTATACAGAAACATCATTAGACAATTCAAAAATAAAGAAACCTGAGGAGGTAAGGTTGTATAGAAGGCCTGTCCTTCTCTAGCTGAAATTCAGCATGCAACAGAAGGAAGGAAGCTTAGGGATTACGTCCCGTCGACAGCGTGGTCATTAGAGACGGAGCTTACGCTCGGATGTTTGGGGAAGGATGGGGGAGGAAATCGGCCGTGCGCTTTGAAAGGAACCATCCCGGTATTTGCCTGGAGTGATTTAGGGAAATCACGGAAAACCTAAACCTGGATGGCCGGAGGTGGATTTGAACCACCATCCTTCCGAATGCGAGTCCAGTGTGTTACCACTGTGCCACCTCGCTCGGTCATGCAACAGAAATCAGATGCAGGTATAGCTCGCGCAAGAAATGGTGGCCCGTGCGCACAAAAGCATCTCGAGTTGCGAGCAGGGCGAAGCCATTCCTTACTTTCTGAGAAACTAACGAATGTCGATATACTTACAGAGCGATAGGTCTAGAAACCCTGAACGGAGATCGCGGATTTGGAAGGTCTTGGTTTTCAGTTTCTATTTGAATTAGCATCATGGGGTGAGCAGATTTTGTTTCCTTATTTTTTTACTCGAACCAGCAGCCGTTTGTACAATTAGAATATATGTCTTACTGTAGCTAAGTTACAGTATACATAGTGAGCCATGACAGACGTGAACGGTTACACGAAGCGAAATGCGTTTTTAGACTCATGGTAGAGCGTTGCACTTATTGTTTTGGCTCACCTCAGCGCTGGTATCAATATTGTAGCAAGTACGTTTTTAAAAAGGAACCATATACTTTTTTAACCGCATTCGACAGCTCTAGAGACAACAATGTAGTGATATAGTGTTTGTTAATGTTGACGTTGAAACCTGTCGTAAAAATCCAGAAACGTTCCAGAATTTGATAGCACGGTGGGCGGAAACGCATTTACGGTGCAAACACTGCCAGGCGTCTCGCACCAGACTACGCAGTTGTATACCGTACCGTAAGGTAGGCCCGCGCTACTAGAATAACGGAAACACGGCACAGGCTAGAATCTAACGTATCACAAAGGGATTACACATTTGTGTATCTTCCCAGATTTCAGTGAGCGGAAATAGAGAAATCAACTCTTCACACTTCAAAAATAGAGAGATGTTATATGCTGTCTGTTTTAATTACATCGTATGGGATACGTTAGTAGAACTAAATATTTTATTAAAAAATACTTTGGTGAACACATGTACACCACATGTGCTATCGACAAGGGTTCGCAAATCGATTCCGTATTTCTTGATTTCCAGAAGGCTTTTGACACCGTACCTCACAAACGGCTTTTAAACAAATTGCGTGGTTATGGTATGGCGCCCCAAATTTGCGACTGGATAGGGGATTTCCTGTCAGAGAGGACACAGTTCGTAGTAATCGATAGTAAGGCATCGACTAAAATAGAGGTGATATCAGGCGTTCCAGAGGGTTGTGTTATTGGACCTCTGCTGTTCCTTATCTACACAAACGATTTAGGAGAAATCTAAGTAGCTCTATTAAGTTGTTTGTAGATGATCAGTCATTTAATGTCTAGTAAAATAATGTGAAGATCAAAACCAACTGCAGAACGATCTGAATAAGATATCACTATGGTGTAAAAATTGGCAATTGACTCTAAATAATGAGAAGTGTGAAGTCGTCCACATGAGTACGAAAATAAATCCGTTACTTTGTTCATAAGATAAATCAATCAAAAGTAAAGGCCGTAAACTCCACAAAATACCTAGGAAATACTACTACTTCAGACTGGAAAGAACACGTAGATAATGTCGTGGGAAAGCCGAACCAGACACTGCGTTTTATTATTATACTTCAATTCGATTCCTAAATATTAAGATTACTACCTAGAACGACCGCAGGGCCAATTCTGCAACTCATAGCGTTTCTCTGCATTTTAGGCATGTTTCATTGTAATACTGTGTATGAAATAAAACCGACTGTTGGCTCCCTGTTGTTTCAATATTCGACAACAATGCCATACATTTCAGCACTGATTGCGATAGGGCAGCTGGGGATGGCGGTCATATATGGATGAGCTATGCCTGAGTGATTGAGTGATTATGTGAGTGAGTGTGATCTTTTCTAGCGAAGATCATGGCCGAAAATTTACAAATTGTATGAATGTGAACATGAGTTTGTTGGCAGCTCAATGTTCATCTTTATTGTGAGTTGCTAGCCTTCCTCATATTAACATTCCAATCAGGGCCTTACATTGTTAAAAATCAATAAAAGTACATATGATGGTTACACTGAATTATGTTTCACAATCTGGCCGTATAAGCAATAAAACTGTTTGGGTCCAATTTGGCCTCAGAGGTTCTTATACGTAGTGGCATACGATCCTACAAGTATTAAATGCCAAGTAGACTAGATAGCAGGTGTAAAAACACGATATAATTAGTTCCTTTGCCCATTTTACTGTGGTTGGATTTGTTCTCAAGTCACGCCGTTGGCGCAGCAGTTTGACGTTACTTCTGGCGTGGCTTGAAAAGGAATTGATGGGTCAACTTTTGGTGTAATGAAGTGATGGATTTTTTTTCCCGTTCGCCAATTTCATGCGAAGATGAGATTTTTCAGGCGTGTGCAGCAATTCCGCCTTACCTGGCGCAGCGTCTACCGGAAGTACGAACAAGTGTTCTGTTAAGCTAAACTAGGGCTAACTGTGGCCCAGGACCGTAGCCAGGGGAAGGGGGATTAAGGGGATCAATCACTCCTCTCCCCAAAAAGTCTCACTATTCACATAATTCCTTTTAAAGTAAATCAAAAGTATGCTGAAGTTGCTGCTTCGAGATTTGTATCGAGTAACATTTAATATTGTCTCTATTGAAATACATCTGCGTCTTTAATTCATTTGATGTAAAGCTTTGCAAGTTAGAATATACTCTGATTAAGGGCTTGCTGTGGCCATTGTCAGTGAAGTCTCAATTTTAAGTACATCATTTTATAAATGAAGAACCTTACCATATCAAATTTTACCTTGTTACACCAAGCTAAAGTACATTCTAAACTGAGCGTGATTAAGATATAAACTTGCAATTACAAACTACTGCACGCAACAGTAAAAAAAAGACAGGGGGAGGGCCTCTGTCTGATTCTGGGTCCAGGGCCCGCAATCTTATGTGGAGGCCATGCAGACACCTTTCCTTCGCAAAGTATAAGAACTGTGTACTGAAGTGTCTATATTAAGTGTAGGTAACTGTGGCCGGCCGCAGTGACCGAGCGGTCTGCGGCGCGCCAGTCACTGTTGCACGGCCGCTAAGATCGGGGATTCGAATCTCCCCCTCGGGCATGGATGTTTGTGTCGTCTATAGTATACGCTAGTTCATAAGTAGTTTGTAAGTTAAGGGACTGATGGCCCCACAGTTAAGTCCCTTAAGCTCAACAAACATTTGAACATTTTTTTAGTTGACTGTAATGGATGCGTGTTCTTGTTGGAGATGATGGGACAAGGGTGAGAGCGAAACGTGGTGTCGGCCCACAGCCACAGAACAACATATACAGAGGAGAAGCCCCCCCTAAACCACTGTCCTACACTCCCCTCGTAGTTCCGTATGATGCTAGCAGGTGTCAGGCCGTTGACTGGCTTAGGGTGCCTCTCGCATGTCAGAGGGTAGCGTGGAGGGGAGGATGAGGGGAGAGCTCGTGTTGCCTGCCACAATGAAACGGCTGTGTCCGGCTTGCTGGCGTTTGAGGGGAGGTGGTGGCGTGGACAGCCGCTACCTGCCGCCTGTTCTGGCCAGTTTAAAGAGCTGCTTCTGACCGCAACGCCATCATGGGACATCTTAGGGAACTGCTGGAAACCCTCCCTCCCCGCACCCTTGAGCATAGGACCGGGCCCTTACGGAGGTTTCCCATCTGTATATATTTGTCTGTCCCACAGCGTACTCCTCTCGAAAAGCTTCCTGGGGGCCGTCGACCTTAACGCCCCATTCGAGAGACCTATCGCCAGCAGCAGTTTGACATGCCCTCGCTCCATTAGATACTGCAGAGAGGTATGGAATTTAATCCAGGACCATGTCTGGTGATCAGGGTCTTTGCATCATCATCCCTCCTGTCCCCTCTGCCGTAAGGCAATGGGATAATCGTCGACAGCACGAGGCGTACCCGGACGGTCTCTCATCCAAGAACTGACCAAGCCTGACAGTGATTAGCTTCCGTGATCTGGAGGAAACGGGTGTACCAACCTCGCCTCGGCCTTGTCTTCTGTCAGCCGATTCTTTATTTTAGTGAAGTTGGACCATAAGTTTCTTCTTTCCAATTAGATTCAATAACTCTTCATAATTCGCCCGATCTACTCAACTATCTTCGCCATTCCACCGTGAGAACACATTTCAAAAGCTTCCTATTCTGTAGTCATTGCCAATTTACACTTCATATCCCCTGTACTTCGGTCATCATCAGTTGTTTTACGGCCCAAATACAAGGGATTGGAGGGAGGTGGGGGGGATTAAAGGTTTCCGCTTAATGGCGTTGCTGCAGCGTATATGAAACATAGCGCGACTCCGACACGGGTATCAAGCTCCGACATGTGGCCAAGACCTAGTGTGTAATTCGTGTCTTTGCGAAGTGTGTGCCGTAATGCTTAAACGTGAGCTTATGGTGACGTCATTGCCAAATGATTTCATACAATGACAGAGTACTCTTACTGTTTTCTTGGTTGCTCAAGAACAAACCCGGCACACAACTATCGGAGAATGAAGAATGTGTAAAGGGGCAGCATGTCCGTCGAAAACCGCCGTTGTGAAACAATGCTCCTGCACCTCCCCACAAAAGTTAGCCACCTCTAATGGGAGACACTGGAGCACATGCCCGACGGTCCTGATCTAACCTGTGAGATTATCTTGCACTCGGTCCATTACTGGTAAACACGGCAAAACAAGCCTGAATGGTCGACGATTCGTGCCGTGAGTGGGTGTACTGCAGGCAGTTACCGAATACTTACCTTAAGTTACTGTGTTTTACTAAAGGGTTATCCTCAACCTGGTGCGTCGGTGGAATGATTACATCAATGGTCAAGGTCATTTCTGGAATTTAAATGATTCGTTTTTATCACAACATTTTCAATTTAAAGGCGGAGATATGGTATAAACCGGTGGCAATCCCTTTTCAACTACTGCCCCTCTTTCATCTCCTTTGATTCCTACGATCATAGTTTGGTTTTTCTACAAGTTGTTCTTAACTTTTTGCTCTCGATGTTTCATTTTCGCTGCCTTCAAAATATCAAAAACCGGATTCCCCTTAACATTGTCCAAACCTTATTGGCAATAACTGAATCAATATTTTTTAGCCATCACTTATTAAATTGATGGTTCGGTAGTATTTACACTTTTCAGTACCTATCTTCCTTGGAATTGTAATTATTGCTTTTTTCTTGAAGTCTGAGGGTATTTTGTCTGTTTCATGTATCTTTCACACCAAATAGAATAGTTTTGTCATTGTGGGCAATCCCAAGGTAACCTCCATATATCATTACACTGAGACACTCTTATTGAGCTTTCCCATCTTTGGTTAGTACTTGCTTATTATGTGATACTCATTCAGGTTGTTCTGTTTTTCCTACAGGACGGGAACTGTTACAGGCAGTAAATAATCCAAAACAGAAATTGAAGAAGATCTATTAAGATGTTCAAACATTTGTAAACCTATGGGATCAAACTGCTGAGACCATGAGCCCCTACACTTACAAACTACTTATCCTTCATGCGTCCGTGAGTGGAAATACCCGCGCGACAGAGGAGCTATTCTGGTACCATTATAAAGTCACCACCGAGGACGATCACGTGGTCTTAAAAGTCAACAAAACATCGTGTGTGCGTGTGTGTAGGGAGGGAGGAGGTTGGGTAAGAAACAAAGGGTTAAACGGCATGGTCATTACCGGCTTTTCTCAATGCGCTGCAATAACAACTGTGCTCTCTAATTCCGTCATTTTTTAAGATTAGGCTGTAAGTGAGAAAAGCTTTAAGAAATGATTGAATTTATACTTTAAGTTTGCTGGACGTCACCAAGTGCTCTCATAATGAGACACTGGGTGATTATAGGACCGGTAATTTGCGCTCCGTGTTAAGCAACACAACGGATTAAATGCATCTCATTATTTATGATGTCGTATCTCAAGGACTACACGGCTTACAGTGATACAATTTCGATGGATTCAGTGATATACGTAGATACTGTGGGCAAAGTCTGTTGCAAATAGAGTTAATATTTAAAGGGCAATGAATTAAAACGCCATGGTAGAAGTTAGACGGCATGAATAGCGAAAATGTAGTAAGTGATAAACTTACTTGCTTTCATCGTTACATTTTGTGAAGGGTGTTCAGCGAGAAAAAGTTTCATAATGGTTTGGTTGGTTGGTTGGTTGGTGGTTTGGGACAGGGGGACCTATCTATCTAGGTCATCAGTCCTCGGATGGGGCGGGGAAGAAGTGAAGGTAGGATAGGGTAGGAGGGGAAGGGAAAGGAAATGCAGTTCATGGAGGAAAGAAGGAAGAAAGACTGCACTAGCTAGAAGTCACGTGCTCGAAACGCACGTACTCACGAAAGAACTGTGAGCCCTCGGGGGGGGGGGGGGGGGGGAGGAGGGAGCGGCTGTATAGGTTTGTAATTTTATGTGAAGACTGTAGGAAGTCGCTGAATTTTTTTATCATTTTAGAGTAATGTGTAAGGAAAATCGGAAAATTAGATAGACCTAGTTTCTAATTAAATACTTGCCTCATAGAGTTAAAGTTAATATAAAATTTTACCTCTTAATGAGTAGCTTTTGAGGAAATTTTTGAATTTGACAAATGTTCAAATGTTTGTATAGCTTATGGGACTTAACTACGGGGTCATCAGTCCCTAAACTTACAAACTAGCTAACACTAAGGACGGCACAAATATTCCCCCGAGGGGGGATTCGGACCCCCGACCGTAGTAGCCGTGCAGACCGTGACTGGAGCGCCTCAGTTCCCTCGGCCACCGAGGCCGGCTGAATTTTACATTCGGTCACTAATTACGGGAAATGGGAGTGAAATTTTTATTGTTACTGTACAGTGCCAGTTAGGCTAGCCACAATCCAAACTCCACGACACGGAAAATCTGCTTTAAGACTAGCTGAAAACCCAGCCGTAGACATATTTTGCCGACATTGCGCCAAAATTCAAGATGGAGGCCGGTAAAACCCGCCCCCACCGCCTCTGGGGAAAATCCAGCGCCTCTGGCCCCGCCAGACTAGCGTCACCTCCGAAATGCCCAGACCTGTGTATCCCCACCAGATTGGCGCCTCACACACTCCGCCCCTGATAAATTTTATTAAATTTGCATATCAAACTGATTTTGAGCAACTTAAGCGCCCACCTGCGTCCATGCCCTTGCCCCCGCCACCGCCCCCACCGACAGGCCTAAAGATTGCTGCCGCCCCGGTACTCCCGAAAATAATTTTACAAGATCCAGTTATTCAGTACTTCGGGCAGTACAATTACCTGGAATAACACGAGAGTTTCGGAAACAACTTGACCTTGCCAGCCGCCAGGCCATCGACCACCGCTGCCAATTATTAATTGCGACATCCTATGTTTTAATTAGCACATTACGTTGGTACATACAGTTTAATTCATAGAGCCTTTAAGTATAGTTCGCAATATAGACACAGTACAAAGAAATTCGGTGCAATGCTACAGGTGGGTGGTGTATAAACATTTAGGACTATATAAAAAATTGTTCCATGTTAGCCTGAACAAAATAACTGTATACACGATGCTCGCAACAGCTGATGGACGTGTTTTAAATAGCGCACATTAGCATGTAATGGTAACGACTGCTCCAAACCTGAGTGTCAAACACAACTGCCTTAACAATTTCTAACGACACCATGGAAATAGTACGAACAATCCTCGTTTTAAAGAATAAAAGCGCCTAATAGTAATGTAGCTCGATCTCGAGTGCGTTCACAAACAGTGTTCTCTCAACGAGCTACATAAAACAATTCTATAAACATATGCTAAACGTTTACACAACATATCATAACGTTTTAAGCATCATCTCTTAAAAAGAACATCTGAGCTACATATCCAAATGATCTAAGAGGCGACGAAACCTAAGCAGACCTCTGAAGACACGCCACTTTTATGAGGTAGCGCGCACTGCATTTATTTAAACATGCTACGATGAAGTTGGACCCAGCCGTGTACCTGACAATAGCAGACAGTGTCAGCCTTCCTTCCCGAAAGCAAACATGCTTTCACATACAAGCGCCATTGTATAGACAGACTAACGACAACCCTCTCTCTCGTACAAATCATACCAGTCGTACTTTGTGTCTTCTCTTAAAATTAACTAGGGCCGAAATTTGATACTCCCTCTCATGCTCTGTTATAATGCACACAATTCTCTTCAAAATGTATGTGTCCAGGCTAACAGATGGAACAATTTTTTGGATAGTACTAAATGTTTAAACAGTACCCACCTGTAACATTGCACCGAATTTCTTTGTGCTGTGTCTATATTGTGAGTTGTATTTGAAAGCTCACTGTATTAAACTGTGCAAATTAAAACATAGGATGTCAAATGTTTCAAATGTTTGTAGAGCTTATGGGACCTAACTACGGGGTCATCAGTCTCTAAACCTACAAACTACTTATGAACTAGCTTATACTAAGGACGGCACAAAAATCAATGCCCGAGGGGGGAATTGAACCCCCGACCGTAGTGGCCGTGCAGACCGTGCCTGGAGCGCCTCAGTCCCCTCGGCCACCGTGGCCGGCATAGGATGTCACAATTAATGATTGGGAACGGTGGTCAATGGCTTGGTGGCTGGCAGGTTTATGTGTTTACGAAACTCTCGTGTTATTCCAGGTAATTGTACTATTTTCGGGAGTGCAGGGGCGCTAATCTATAGGGCTGTCGGTAGGGGCGGTGGCAGGCGTTTAAGTTGCTCAAAATTAATTTGATATGTAAATTTAATAAAATTAATCGGGGACGGTGGGTGTGAGGCGTCAGTCTGGTGGGGGGGTGGACAGGTTTGGACATGTCGGAGGTGACGCCAATCTGGTAGGGCCGGAGGCACTAGGTTTTCCTCAGAGGCGGCGAAGGCAGGTTTTACCAGCCGCCATCTTGAATTTTGGCGCAGTATCGTCAAAATATATCTGCTCTCGACGCTGCCAGGGTATTTATTTATTCCAGACTCTCGCAGTCCATCTTCCTTCCAATCCTCCTCCTCTCCCTGTATATCTCTTCGTCTCCCGTCTCTCTGTGCATATCATGCTTCCTCTCTCTCGGCCCATTTCTTTCCATCTCTCGCCCCCTCTTTGCTCATTCTACCTGTCCAATTCCCCTTCCCCTAGCCATGACATTCACGATGTCTGGCAACTTTCGTCATGAGCCGTAAAACACTGTCAAAGTTTACTGCAGAGCATCTTCTGTCATGCGCCATATGCTGACTTGTGATTTATAAAAATCCTATCTGTGAAAATATTCATACATGAGCGAACCTTATAATAATTAGGAAAAAGTTGTCAAAGTCTGTTGTAAGATACCCTCTTATTTTCTTCGAGATCGGAATAAAACTGTAGGTATGTGTGGAAGTGTGTTTGTAAAATACATACGCTTTCCTCTTCTTCTCAAGGTCAAGTGTGCAAAATTTCATCAAGATCGGAAAATTTTTTTTACAAAAGTCGGACTCTACATATCGAGAAAGCACACAGTCATCCAATCCACACAGAAGTTCTACATACAGCCAGCAAAGTTAAAAATATTAAACTTGTTAGATGCACTGAAGTAAACAAACATCAAATTCAAAAATCCGCATCTGGTTCAAAACGACCAAGCTGACAACATCCTCACTATTAAGGTTTACATAATGCAATCCAGTTAGGCACTTAAACATATTAACAATCAAACGTTCATTGTACTTCTTGCATACCATAGACAAAAATGAATAAACAAACATGTTGCACCAATATACACAGTTACTTCACCTACCTCGTTCAACCCAAAAATTCTATTGTAAAAACAATATTAAAGAACTAACGTTTCTTGTCGACGGTAATCAGATGATGGCCTAATAAGCCAAAAACTAGTTTGAAGTGAATAAAAAAGAATTAATAGAACAAAAACAGTTTATTTGTTTTAATCTGGAATATGAAATTCTTCTAGCGAGTATTGACAAAAGAATACAAACAAAAAACTGAACATGTGTATGATTTGCAAACATACAAGGGGACACTCTTCTTTGTGTATAAGAAAAGTAAGATTAAAAATCTGTACTTTAATTTTCGCGTTCAAGTGTTAATATTGTGATGCATCGTAGGAGTCGCAGTGTGCCCTTTACCTTCCTACTACTGCAGCTACCATACAGGTGTGTATGGCGGGTTGTATTTTGAGAGGAAGATGGGCGGCATTTTACATTCTTTTGGATTTTTTAGCTATTCCTTTGGGTTTTTCCTATCCCTTTTTTTTCTTAACGGACCCCTGTATTAAAGTGAACAAGAGGAAGAAAAAATTAAAATTGGTCTAGCTAGAATAACGCAGATATATATGACACTGATCAAAACAATTAGGGGATCAGGTGATAATCTTGGTTCTGAATGAGCTAAAATGGTTCAACGTCATTCTGTTGGTTCTACAGAGTGGAGAAAATAGTGAGAAGGTAATGCAATTCAACAACAGCGTGACTTACCCGAAACTATGGCATGGAGAGGAAGGTTGAAAGCAGGACAGACACAAAGGCAGGTGGCTGCAAATATTGGAGTGTACCAAAGTGTAATTTCCAGGGTCTGGACGCGATTTCAGACAATAGGCAAGGCCAAGGTAGTCCACGGGTAACATCAGCACAAGATGATCATTATCTGCGATTAACAGACCGTCAAGACAGGAGGCAGAATGTAGCTCAGCTGCAACGCACTCTCCAGGCAGCAACAGGACGCACAATATCAACACAAACAGTCTGAAATGACCTTCTGGAATGTGACCTCTATGCACTCAGACCTATGGTGTGTGTACCATTAAAACCACGACACCGTTTAACCCGCAGAAGCTGGGCGGAGGAACGTCAGGATTGGAGTCGTAATGAGTGGCACTGGGTTTTGTTCACAGATGAGTCACGATTTAGTGTTCAGCCGAACAATCGTCGTTCCCTCATCTGGAAACAACGAGGAATAATCTTGCTTATGTGCAGGAAACATCACCATATCATGGTGGTGGACGAATGGTGTGGGCAGGAGTCAGTATTCACAGACGTACGGACCTCTAGGTCGTTCACAATAGCGCTTTGACTGCTCGGAGGTACAAAGACGAGATCCTTCGACCTTTTGTTGTGCCTACGCTGGTGCCATAGGAGATGGGTTCCTTCTGGTAGACGATAACGCTCGGCTCCACATAGCTACACTAGTGGACAACATGCTTGAAGCAGAGGGAATTGAACGAATGGAGTCAACTAGCTTGTTCATCAGACTTAAACCCGATTGAGCATGTCTGGGATTCACTTGACCGACACACTCCAGCCAGACCAGCACCTCCCACAAGGGTTTCAAAATTGGAATTTCCACTCGTGGAAGAGTTACTAAATATCCCTCAAGAGCTGATTGATCTGATACCGTCCATGCTATGCAACTATGCAACTGTACTGGCTGTCCGAGGTGATCACTCACCAGTGGCGGACTATGGTTGTCGGAGGCCCGGGGCGGCGGCAAAGCAAAATGAGGCCCTCGTCCACTAGGAAATACATGTATTACTATAAAAATGTAGCCTTTGAGATTTGGAGGCCCCCGGGAAATGAGGTATGGAACAGTCTAAAAAAAAATAAAAATAAAAAATAGCTTTCCAGAGTTGGAGGCCCCAGAACAACAGCCCAAGAGCATTTCAAAAATAAATAAATAAATAAAAAGTAAATAAATAAAAAACAAAAATCACGTGCTTTCGAGGTAGTTGGAGATCCCCCAGACGAGAGGCTCGGGGCGGTCCGCCCCCCCCCCCCCCCCAACGTCCCCTGCCCAACTTATCCGCCACTGTCACACACCCTATTAAGCCTTTATAGTACAAAACCCCTTTCTCTGAAAATTTGAAAGGTAAAAATTTTATTGCGTCCCATTTGACTTATATAGGCATGTAATATACGGAAGTTAAAAGCAAGAAATAGGTGGTTGGTGTATAGACGACTATCGATTTTGGGTGGGGGCTTAGACTACTGTTAATGGAGGTGATTTAAAAGATCACCTTCCTATAGCTGGAATAGATAACTAGAAAATGGCATTTGAAATGCAAAGAAGATACAATTTATTAAATAATTTACTATTACAAAAATTGAGCACATTACAATATTCAAACAATAAAATATTACCAAACACTATGAAATATTACAAATTCCATTAAAATTTAGAATGAAACGGGTGAAAACAAGGAAGGCAAAGGGCAACGTACACTGTTTTGCACTTATGGTAGTTGTGAAATATATTGACTACTACCCTACAAAGGGTTAAAGGACAACGAGAATGACTTATTCACTATTATGGTAGCTCCATGGCTCCTCGCTTTAAGAAAACGCCATGTAAAGCTAAAGTAAAGAGCTCAGACAGCAAAAATCGTACTGTATCACACACAAATTAAAACTGTAACCAATATCTGAATATGTATATTGCGTATGATATCTCAGCTGATCCCCTAATTGTTTTTGGTGATTGTCTTCGTAGTGACGAAATGGTATTAATGATTATAATGTTCTCGGGTTTGCAGCCGGGTACTAAAGTCAAGCAGACACGATATTTCGTCGGCGCAATTGCCCGCCATCCTCAGGTGAGCTTGCTGGTACCCAATCACGCCGGAACTGAGTACCCAGTGCGATAGGCGGCTCTTTTGTACATCGTGGAAGACCCACAGCGCGTGCGGAAGAAGTAACCGTGGCTGCCCTGTGGCGCACAAGACGGTGGTAGAAACTGGCAAGAACGATAATCGATTATGAAGAAGTATTATTCATATGACTTGAGGCAAACAGTTGTTTTTTAACATCTGATAACTCAGGCTTTCCATGTTTTACTTAGAAGATAGCCCTTGTCTCTGTTAATAAGATTCTCAGAGAATCGGATCACTATGGATTCTTTCAAGACACATTTCCAGTATCGGGATGCAGAAGCAAACATTCCATGTCCCTCAGCGAGATAGTGCTCAGCAACTGCCGACTTCTCCGGCTGGAGCAAACGTGTGTGACATTGATGTTCAACACATCTGTCCTGACCAATATAAGTTTTTCCACGTTGACAAGCAATCTTGTATACCCCGGGCTTCCTAAGATCTAAATCATCCTTGACAGATCCAAAATGTGCTCTCGCCTTCACTGGAGGACCAAAAGCGCTCTTGATGTCATACTTTTTTTAAAAAAATTCTCTCTCTCTTGGATGAAATACTCTCGGCAAAAGGTAGGAAAGCGACCTATTTGTGAGTCTCATGTAATGGTTCAGGTGAAGGACCAAGCTGAAAAGCACAACGGTTCTGTTTGTATAGCCATTCTGTTTAAACACAACCTTGAGATGATCCAGTTCTCGTGACAAACTTTCTGCATGAGAAATGGTGTAAGCTCTTACAGCTAATGTCCGAAGACCGGCAGTGCGTTGGAACGGAGGATGACAACTCGAGGCACGCAGATAACGATCCGTATGCGTAGGTTTTCTATAAACATGTCCAAGTTTACCATCATCTCTCCTGTAAACCAAAACAACAAGAACACGAAGCTCCTTCTCCACTTCCATTGTGAACTCGATGTTAGGATGCAATTAAAATGGTCCAAACGACGGTTAAGAACTTCTTCCCCATGAGGCCATACTATAAATGTATCGTCGACGTACCTCCAAAAACAAGTTGACTTTAGAGCCGTCGTCTTCAATGCCATGTACTCGAAGTCCTCCATAAAAAATCGCTAGTATGCGGGATAATGGGCGATATGTCATTAAATAAAAAGTACGTCCACATAAGTACATGGCGACAAAATTCAGCTGTTTCATCGTCTACTTTTTCACAAATTAATTGCAAACATTCCTCCAGAGAAACCCAGGTAAAAAACGACACAACATCAAAACTCACTAGCAAATCAGGAGGACAAAGGTGCAATGACTTTAAACGTGTATAAAAAGTATATAGAATTGGGAACATGGTGTTAACATTTCCCCACGTGTGGGCTAAGTACAGATGCTAAATGTTTCGCCAAGTTATAAGTAGGAGCGCCCAAATTACAATCTGACGAAGAGGGACTTGTTGCCTGTGTATCTTGGGTAAACCATATAACCTGGGAGGAACAGCTCACGTGAGGAGGGCGGGCAGTTGCGTCGCTGAAACATCGTGTCTACAGGCCCGCCTCAAGAGCATGCGAGGCCTGAAGTCAAGGAGGTAGGGGTGGGGCAGAGGGAACGGGGGTGAAACGCAAAAACTTGCTTTAAAACAACGTCTTTTAAATTAAACACAACTTCAAATAAATTATTGATTACCATATTTTAAACACTAAAACTCAAAACATAGTAACACACATGTAAAGTATTTGGGTAACAGCAAAACAAAAAAACTGTACCATTATTTTTGGCTACCTTAACGTAATGATACTATTTACTTGTATGCATGTCGAACTCTTGTCAATATCAATAATCGCATCTCAAATCACACTATGATCGCGGCGAAAACAGGATCAGGTAACAGTATGTAAAATATTTGACAATCAGCGTATTAAATCTTCACAGCCGGAAACTACGCAATTGTCCCTGCCTATGTTTACAAATATGGAACTTTGCGTGCCTTGTGTAAAGCAAACTCGCGAATCAGGTCTTCTTTCTTAACACGTTCGCTGCCGTTCACGCTCTGGTACGATGATGCTAGGTGCCACTTCATGCTCTGGCGCGTGATCGTATTTTGACAGTATCTTTTCATAGTTTTGAGCCACTGAATGTTTTGGTTTTAGTTTTCAGTTTTTTTATATGGTTTTTTATTTGCATTTGTATTTTTGTGAAAACAACAAATGAACAATATAAACAGTACATACAAGGTATTTCATAAAACAAAAGCTTATTTCTATATCAGCAGCAATATAAGTATGAATAATATCAAAACTAAGAAGAATTTTTTTGTAAACTGGTAATTAATCGAAATAAAATTAAAATAATCAAAAGCTTACTTGCTTGTTTACTTAAGAATCCAATAAATCTATCATGACATCATGAGAAGCGTGTGTGGCTCGTAGCCGGTAATGCAAACGCGGAAATCTGGAACCACGTACGTGTGCATAGCACTTATACTCTTCCCTGAGTGCCTACCAGAGTATACAGCTCTTTAGACGATGCCGGTTTACAACAACCCATAATAGGATGCTAGGTCGCAGCACGCGCCACAGCGTGAGCGGCACCTGACTCAAGCAACGTTTACACGCGCCAGAGCGTGAACGGCAGCAAACGTGTTAAGCTGAAATGCCTCGTCGCTTTCTATTGAAAGAATACCGAGCTCGTTAAGGCGATCCTGCGCCATGGTAGATCTTAGATAATTCTTAATAACTTTTAATTTTGAAAAATGTCTTTCTCCAGACGCCACGGTGACCGGTATTGTCAGCAAAAAGCGATACGCTGTGGTGATACTGGCATACGATTCCTTGAGTGGGCCTAAGTACTTAACTGCATCCAACGCTGTCTTCATTATAGGAGGAATCGTAAACCATGGCTGTTTTACTTCTGAGATGAGATCAGATGCGTCTACATCCGCCAGTTCCCATCTTGCAGGTAAGTCGCTAATTTCTGACAAAACATTTCAGTCTCCTCATTTTGCATGTCACGAAGTTTGAACGGGTGAAAGAGAAATCCAAAGTATTCGGAATAATTAGTCAGCTCTTTGAACTGTGAGCTCATACCACTCAAAGCTTCATCGAGGATCACCAAGAAACATTCGATTTTAAATCTTTCTTCGGCTTTGTACTGCTTTTGGCTCTCATCGGCAACAATCCTGGATCGTCTTCAGTCTCTTCGAAAAATGTTTTGCGCTTCTTTTGGCGACGAGTTGAAAATTTTGCATCCAATCCTAAGTCTGCCATCAATTCTTTTGCAGTTGACTTAGATGATGTGCCCCCTGGCTCCCTGTAACTTTTGAGGAAGCCATTCACTTCACTTATTTCTTGTAGGGCTACGTCTAACTGCATCGCACTATTTCCCCGATACCCTTCTGCTCTGATTACCATTACGTAATTTGCAACGTTGCAAATTTGCCGATAAATTTCACTTGGTTTCACAGGCGGCGGGATTTTCAATCAACGCCGACATTTCTAACAAGCACAACAAAGCGTACGTAACTGACAGCGATCTCCAAATGGCGCACGTTCTTCTTCTTGATACACATCGTCTACAGCGCATGCGTGGAACTGCAATCACAGCGCCGCAGCGGAGATAAATTGAAACGGAACTTACTTTCTGGACGCGCCTCGTATATTGAGGAAATGGCCCTCTTTGGCCACATAGAACTCATTGATATGCAAAATTTATCCGTTTCTGTAATTCACTGCAATAACATATTGACGACCCCTGCGTGTCTACTTCACTTTAGTATCCGGCTGCAAACCCGAGAAGATTATATCAGGGAAAACCCTTCGTAATAGTATTAATGTTTGGTTAACACACACGCTGACACGTGAGCCCGGCGCCGCCCACAGCTAGAGGATAAGAGCGGCCAGATTCGCGAATCGGCGTCCCGCGGCGCGAGGTGGCGGCTACGCCTTCGGCGTGACGCTTATCGGCAGCAGGCGGTTCTAATAATAGGAGGCGAGTCTCCACCGTTCTCCGCGGCGGACGCGGAGGCTGCGCCGTCTGCTGGCTGCTGGCTGCGGCGCATTCGGGGCGCGACCCTGCCGCCGGCTGGAGGGACGCCGCCGCCCGACCACAGGTGAGTGCCCGGCGCGCTCTACACGCACAGCACACATCTCTGCAGTCAGCACTGCGTTCTGTCCACTTTATCGACATCGACAGGGTGTTTCACTAAGTGTGTTTGCCTCTGTAACTTATAAAATAATAGGTGACGGGAAATTTTAATGCGGTACGTCAACACAAGAAATGTTACACTTTCTGCGGAGCTATGAACATAGTTTATTGTATCATTTTCCAAAGAGTTACACCACAAAGATATAATTTATTAAATGGAACAATTTCTATCGTGCATTGGATTCGTTGAAACCAGCTGCGTCCAAATCAATTTAAACTACATTCCTATCACTGTTAGTTTGGGAGCTATAACCCTTCAAAGTTTAGGGGGCGGAGGCTACGACAGCTTAGCTCACTGGTTGGTGGTCATGAGACAGTGGGCCGTGCCCCAGGGATAGCCACTCTGCCAGTCAGCTACGCTATCGCTTCCCCCGCCCCGGGAACTTTGAAGGGTTGTAGCTCCCAAACTAACAGTGATAGGAATGTAGTTTAAATTGATTTGGACGCAGCTGGTTTCAACGAATCCAATGCACGATAGAAAAAACTATTGTTCCATTTAAAAAAAAAAGAGCGACACGATTTCGGTGCGCATCTTTCTGCTAGTGATTGTCAATGAACCCGAAATGTATCGTATTACATGTATTTCTTGTGTTTGCAACTGTTGCTTGTTACTAACAGCAATGGTGGATTACTGTTGTTGCGACTGCTGTAAAGAAAAATAAGTGAAAGGAGGAGAAGTCACTTTTCATTGACATGTACCAGAAAGCGATAATAAAACGTAACGTGTTATTTCAGGTGCCTTATGGGGTGAAAAACTTCGAGCAACGTTATAATTAAGGCTACATTTTGTAGGCCTATCTTCTGTTATTGTATAACGATATAACAGAATTTACTGGCGTACAAACAACTATCAAGGTACCTCTTTAATTAGCGTTGTAGGCAAAATATTCTCGAGTATTGTTGAAAGGAGAGCGCAAGTATCAATTGAGGACAAGTTAGATGAAAATCAGTGCTGTCAGGACCAGATCTTTAGCTTACGGGAGGTAATGGAAAAGTGCTATGAGTGGAACAGGGAATTGTATCTATGTTTCATAGATCTAGAAAAGGCTTATGACCGTGTTCCTATGAGGAAGCTACTGTCAGTTCTATAAGATTATGGTATAGGAGGCAAACTTTTGCAGGCAATTAAAGGGCTTTGCGTACACTGCCAGGCAGCAGTTAGAGTAGATGGCAAATTAAGCTCATGGTTCAGGGTAGTTTCAGGGGTAAGACAAGGCTGTAACCTGTCACCACTGTTGTTCAGACTATTCATGGATCATATGTTGAAAACAGTAGACAGGCAGGGCGGGATTAAAATAGGTGAAAACAAAATAAGCAGTCTCGCTTATGCGGATGACTTAGTTGTAATGGCCGATTCGATTGAACGGTTGCTCGATCAGAGGTGCAAGGATTATGATATGAAGATCAGCATCTCCAAAACAAAAGTAATGTCTGTGGGAAAGAGATTTAAACGGATTGAGTGCCAAATAGGAGGAACAAAGTTAGAACAGGTAGACAGTTTCAAGTACCTGGGATGTATTTTCTCACAGGATGGCAACATAGTGAAAGAACTGGTGCAGCAAAGCTAATGCAGTGAGTGCTCAGCTAAGATTTACTCTTTTTTGCAAGAAGGAAGTAAGTACCAAGACTAAGTGCACCACTCTATCTTTGGACCAACTTTGATGTATGGGAGTGAAAGTTGGGTGGATACAGGTTACCTTATTCACAAGATAGAGGTTACAGATATGAAAGTAGCAAGAATGATTGCAGGTACCAATAGATGGGAACAATGGCAGGAGGGTGTCCATAATGAGGAAATCACAGAAAAGCTGGGAATGAACACCATAGATGAAGCAGTTAGAGAAAACAGACTGAGATGGTGGGGTCATGTTACACACATGGGAGAAGCAAGGTTACCTAAGAGACTCATGAGTTCGCCAGTGGAGGGTAAGACGAGTCGAGGTAGACCAAGAAGAAAGTACTTAGATTCGGTGCAGAATGATTTTGAAGTAAAAGGCATAACATCAGACGAGGCATCAATGTTAGCACTGAATAGGGGATCATGGAGGAATTTTATTAGAAGTACTATGCTCCAGACTGAACGCTGAAAGGCATAATCAATCTCTAATGATGATGATGATGATGATGATGATGATGATGATGACAAACTCTTGCAAATATTCGTTTATTCCACTCTTAATTTACGAGTGGGGTAGGAAATAGAATGAGTTGCGGTTTTAGCAACTACTATTCACAATGCATTTTTCACTACTTTGTGGATTATAGGTAGAGTCATAAATTAAAAAGTCAAAAGAAAGATGTGACAGTTTGCTAACAGACAATCTATTCCATGTATACAGGATGAATCTAAATTCGCGCACTCGGGCTTCGCAGCGAGATTCCTCACATGGCCGGCCGCGGTGGCCGAGGGGACTGAGGCGCTTCAGTCATGGTCTGCACGGCTACTACGGTCGGGGGTTCGAATCCCCCCTCGTGCATGGATTTTGTGCCGTCCTAGTTCGTAAGTAGTTCATACATAGTTTGTAAGTTTAGGGACTGATGGCCCCGTAGTCGGGTCCCATAGGCTGTACAAACATTTGAACATTTTTTCCCTCACATGCTAGCAATAAAAAAATGTCTGTCACAAAATTTCGTCCTGCGCATATTTCCGGCAATAAATGGACGTCGAAGATTGAGATGGGTGTGTCTCCCATACGTCAGTGCGTTTCAGAATTACACTACTGCGCCAACAAACTTCTAGGGGATGTGGGAGGTGTCTTGAGGAACAAAGTGACCATAGAAACCCATGCCCGGAAACGTCATCCAAAGACTCTACAGAGCGTCGAAGTTGCTGGAAGGGATGTCTAGCGGCAGGAGCTGGTGCCTGTAACGTGGACTCTCCGTAGCGTCGTTGAATGGCGTTTCCGGGCATGGGTTTCCATGCTCATTTTGTTCCTCAAGACACCTAATATATCCCTCACAAGTTTGTTGGTGTAATTATGAAATACACTGACGTATGGAAGACGCAGCCATCTCAGTCTTTGACGTCCATTTACTGGCGGAAATATGCGCAGGATGAAATTTTGTGGGAGACATTTTCCATTGTTGGCAGGTGAGGAATCGCGCTGCGAAGCCCGAGTATACTTCTGGAGCAGAGCTCATATGCACATACGACGTCTTTCTCTTCGAATCATTTGTTTCCGGAGTGTTGTTTTTTACTTTCAAGTCACAACCCCTCAAACACGCTTCACTAACTTAAATTTTAAGTTTTGAGGGTGGTGTGCTAAACATGGAACTTACTGATGCACTCATTAAAATAAAATCCTTTGCGACAATGAAATTGTGCCACTACAACTACTGTTCAGAAGAAAGTACCTTAACAATTCCTTTTATAAATAACAGAAAAACTAATGTGCTCACACCTTCACATGTTTGACAGTTTTCCAACCATAGCAAAGAAGTAGATAAATTACTATGTTACTGCAGTCAACTTCAGAAACGAACAGATTTTGCATATCTTTTATATATGGCCAAAGAGGGTGGTTTCCTCAATATATCCCATAGCAAAAATGTCAATTACTAGTACAGTGCAAAGGCCTACATAGAATGCGCGAAATAAACACGTCAAACTGTTACCAATAATCAAAATTTTAGGCTGGCCTAAAAAACGGAAATAGAAAAATAAACATGCTACACAAAATCTGTTGAAATAACGACGAAGATGTATGTGGTATGATCACCAATGTGCCATAAGTTCAAGTAACTTTTGGACTTATCGAGCCATTTTGGAATTTTTCTTATGAGAAATATTTACTACAGAAGCCTTAGAAATACGATAACAATGCCGCATAAAACAGAATAACAGCTGTCGCCACATAAATAAAAGCAATAGGTACATGTGAGCTGTGACACTTGTCCGCCGCACGGGAGTAGCCGAGCGGTCTGGAGCGCCATGTTACGGATCGCGCGGCCTCCCGCGTCGGAGGTTCGAATCCTCCCTCGGGCATGGATGTGTGTGTTGTCCTTAGGTTAGTTTAACTTAGTTTAAGTAGTTTGTAAGACTAGGGACTGATGACCAACGTAGTTTGGTCCCAGAGGATTACAAACATTTGAATTTGACACTTGTCCCGGAGGACGAAATGACACTTCACTTTACTCTTCAAATCTAAAAGCCTGGTTACCCTACGTATCAAATAGAAGCTGCTATCATGTTCACGAATTTCCTATACCTAATCCACGGCACCTACGAGGTCAATTAGCCTGCAATAGCGCTGAAATGACGTTTTAAATGTACACGGCGCTTTATGGACAAACCTCTTGCGTACCGACATCACGTGACCAGGCGGCCAATACATGTTGCGAACAAGATTTCTGTTCTGCGCATGTGAATGATCCCTCCAGAGATATCTACTCTATGGTTTTACACGATCGACTTTGTGGGGAAAATTGACTACTCGAAGTGCGTGCACCTTTCGTGTATATCAGCAGCCAACTCCATCGCGAGTGTCTAGAGCACTGTATAGTACATATAGTGCTTTAGTCAAGTGGATGACCTCACATTTATCATTATTAAGGGTCACTTGCCAGTTCCTACACCATGCAACTTAAATTGGACCAGATTGTTGTCTAAAATAAGAGAAATAATTAATTTTAAGTGTTTCTTGATTTAATAAAAAGTATGTAACTAGCACTTCCATTTCAGTTGAAGAACTGAATAGTTATCGATTTGTTACTCTCTCATACATTCAGGTTTCATAACAGATCGGTAGGCCGCGAGTGGATTGACAGTTTGGAAATGGGGATTTTGCAGATGAGGGAATCTTTGATGCGTGGATCGTATTTAAGCTCCGCCTCTAATGGCCACACTGTGGGTGAGACGTTAAAACCCAATTTTCCCTCTTCCTTCCTATTTATGCTAGGGACGCGGGGTACCGGTAGGCAGTTTTTGGCTTAGCACGAACCACTGCGCATTTCTATTACCATCAGAACATACTACATAAGTTTTAAACTTATACAATATTCTGATGACGCGTAATGATCTAGGCCCTTACTCTTATGGGAATCAGTTTACGTAACAACGAGTTTGAGTATTAGTAGGCAGGGTAAAGTTGAGAATTTCTATGCGACGGGAGACGTGCTTGAGTGATCCGTGTAGGTGTGGTGATTGCTGTGTCCCGAGTGGTGTACGGCTCAGCGCAACTGCCTAGAAAGCAGAGGGCCCGGGTTCGAATTCCGGCTGGCTACACATATTCAACCTAACCCATTCGTACTTTGTCATACGTTCGTGAATACGAACATATTACGTTTGCACGACGAACCGGAGATGGAACCTAGGCACATTGTGCGAATCGATTAATTCCTTTCGAAAAAGATCTCAACTGGCCTAAATTTAAAGCTTATGGAATGGTAGCATTTGTATGTAGACCGTTGGGACATTACATGAAAAAACTGTTTTTCTCACTTGTCCTACTTGGTTCAAACTTTGCTCGAAGGTAGATAAATAGGTAAAACGTATTTGACGTTTAGTTTTATCCAATAATTATTATCTGCTGTCGAAATACGCTTTAGAGTGGAACTAAATTTATCACGTGCTGAGATTAGTTGGACGTACACACAATTTTGGGTTTAAAAGTTGATAGTATTTTATCAGTTGTTGATCGTTTCAAAACAAAACAGAAAGGTAATGTTTTCTGGCAAGATTCAATGAGGAGAACAGCTTGTCGACTTACCTGGGTGCTTTAAACACATTTAGAAAAAAAATATGGACATATTCACATTTCTTACCAATATCCAATCGCAGTGAGCTTTCGAGGGTAGTTCATCTGTAATGGCAAGTACTTATCCCTGAGTGTGGGGATGTATGCATCATAAATTTCATTAACATCTAGTGTCATATTACACGACATGTGAGACTCCATGTTAGATGACATTATGCCTTATGTTACACGATATATCATTATGTACTAAGTTGCTTTGTGTATGCGCGATTTTTTTTCTTTTAAATGTTTTGCAAGCTGCTAGGTAAGCCGAGAAGATGATTCTCGTCTTTTTCAGCTTTGACTCTCGCGAAGATGCTGTGATCAGAGCATTTTCCATTGTGGTAACTTAACTATATCGGCGTGTGAGGAAAATGAAGGCACGGATTCAAAGTGATTGTCCGTTCATGGAGCCCCCTGTGCTGCAGCCTGACGAGCGCTGCGACATCTGCCGGAATCCTTGGGATTCACTGCCGTCGATCATCCACTATACATCCATTCGTGGCATCATCCTATTTTTGTCTGTTTCCAAAACTTAATGAACACCTTCGAAGTCTTCCATTGTGATTAAGCGGTGCAAGCAGAGGTGAGGTTGTGACCCAATCATCAAATACATTTACCTTCAGTACCCGGTGGTGCCAAGGTACGTATTTATTCCAGTAAGAGGTTAGCCGATATCCATCTTAGCCATCCGAGTTTCGCCGTTTTTGCTCTACTTTGTGTTACGCTCAGCTGTATCTGTCGCGAATTCAACTTTAGTTCCATTATAACACAATTCAGTCTCCATGACGTGTTAGCTCCTGAACTATATCGTACTACCACGCAATTTCGAAGGTATGTTCAGTTCTATACGTGGGTATTGTATGAAAAACGTTACACGAATACATTTAGTAAACTAAACGTAATAAATTTATCTACAATACAAAGCTAAATGCAGCAATTTTACTGCATTAACGTAGTAAGCGAGATACTTTTTTTCTTTCTTTATTTTTCAGGAGTTGTCAGCGTGAAAAACTTTCGTAGATTTTTTAAATTGCCTCTATATTTCGTTTCAGGTCGCTAATTGTACTAGTTCATAGATACTGGATAAATAAAGTGTGGTGAGTCATGTGTCGTAGACTGTTATTCTTGTTTCACCCACACCCTTACCCCCTTGCAAGGTAAGGGCTTTAACGCCATGGGGATTGTTGACTGACAGTGAGAAAAATGTGTACCCATTTTGATAGAAAACGGTTAAGTAGTTTAGGAGGAGACGTGGAACACACACACACACACACACACACACACACACACACACACACACACACACACACACACACAAACGCACACACACACACACACACACACTCACACAAACTTACAGCCTTGTTTCGAATATGTATGGATTTCTTGACTTATCTATGTAATTAACTAATCTGAAGTAAACCTGTTAAAAAGGCGAGGTAATCAGTAAGTAAACAAGCAGACAGGGAGAAACACAAGCGGTGGGGCGTCTGCGCACACAGCGTCCGCTCCTTCGCCAAGGGAAGGCCCCTCTACCACCACCCATGCTATGTGGATGTAATCTGACACGTTTCCAAGTGCTTTTCTCAAATTCAATGCTGTGATTGTAAGTTGCCAACACTTGGAAGCTTTTAGTAGCAGCAATGTGTGCTTTAAAAAATAAGCACATCACATTTGATTTGTTTTAATTGGCCAGTGAAAGACTTTACGGGAGGACCGGACGTATACTTATTACTTCTCTGAAAATCCGTCTTCCAGAAATTTATTTTCTTGCGTAATAGACTTCAGATTCGGGTTCCTGAAATATACCTTGTAGGGACGACATCATTAGCAGAAAATATAATTCTCAATTGCTGGTTTGTACCTGCATGTAGACTAACAAACGATTCAACATAATTTTTCGTGTAATTAGTTATTGTTAACAACCTATCGTCAAAAAAACGGCGTGAAAATGTTTAGTGTATCACTGCGCCCGATATAAAACTGTAAATAACGTCTCCCCAATGTTGGTGACCGCTGGCTGGAACTCAGTTCAGAAGAGCACCATCGAGAGGTGACACCATCGACGACATCAGTATCATAATCAAGAGCTGGAAATCGAATTACCAAGCCTGTCGTTGCCATTGACCACCCTCTTCAAGAAATGATTGAATAAAATAATGATAATAAATCTGGTAGAGATGGTAATGATATAACACGGGTTTGGTTTGTTACGAAATCCAGTTGAGTATTGTTTTGTACGTTCAGTAAGTAAAAATGTATCATTTAGACGAACAGTTGGCACATGGAGCAACTCGATTTTTAGGCCAATGACTAATTTTCGTGTGTTGTCACAAATTATACGTTCGTTCAGTCACCATAGTATATAATATTTCCTGTCTGTATTTGATAACACTGTTCAAATTCCAAACCACACTATTAACTTCATATAGAATATAAAACCATAAAAACGTTTTTTGTAAGTACATTACGTGGCAAACAATTCTCTAAAAATAAGTGCTGCATTCGTTCCAAAGACGCCAACAAATTACGCAAATTATGAACTTTTCTCCCACTAATAAGCAGCTTGATTTTCAGAAAAGGCTTTCGTCTTACTTGTGAAACACGTAACATTTGTTTTCATTCCTCTTGAAGCTTGTAAACATTGAAAATCCTCTACGTAAATTTGATGCATGGTTGTTGATAAGTGGCTTAGAAAGAAAATATATAGTTTACACTGTGTATTTCCAATCACTAATTAGTTATGGAATAATTTTTTGGGAAATTCATGTCAAGGGAAAGTGTTTCCGATATGTAGAAACATGTTATAAGAATGATATCTAGTGTAACGGAAGGAAAATCCCAGAGATCACTACCAATATAAAAACTGACATTTAAATATGTTCATTAATGCTCTTAGTTGCTCAATTGTTTATTTTTTCTCAAAACATATAAAGAAATAGGTAAAGTAAGTTTAAAAAAAAAAAACAACTTCTACGAAATTTCGATAAATCCATTAGAAAGACTTTGAGGTGTTAACATTAGTACAGATAGGCATCAAATACCCATGTATTTATCAACCTTTCAAAGTAAGTCAAAAGTTTTGTGGGTAATGAGATTGAATTTGAAAGTGATTAAAGAAACTGCTGTTGAGAAAACCCCACTTTGATCAAAAGTATCTCACAAAAACTGCCGCGGCGTATTATCCATGCGCACTGGAGCGCCGTGCTGCGGTGCACGCGGCCGTTTGCCGTCGGGGATTCGAATCCCCAATCGGGCATGGGCATTTGTGTTATCCTTAGGTTAGTTTATCTTAGTTTACGTAGTCCGTTAGATTTACAAACATTCGATTTTCACAAAAACTTTGAAGGTTAATGTTGTAAATCAGTGGTTCCCAATCATTTTTACAGTGTGACCCATAATATCTCTGAAAAAATTTCGCGACCCAGTATATAGTGTATGGCGGACTCACATAAAGGAACACATTATCTTTCCAAAATACCACTTTTTTGGCCAATACAAAATCTGTTTTATATGGATAAAACGGTGAGATTTCTTAAATTATTAACTCTTGGTATTAATGATACTTTCCATATATAGACTAAAGCTTGTTGGTTTTAGACGTAAAATGTTTTCTATGCAGTTTATTCTTATATATATATATATATATATATATATATATATATATATATATATATATACGCAAAAGTAGTTCTTTAAGAATCTCATTAATTCTTTCAAAGCTGTATCTGCAAGATTCGGTACTATCCCTTTTCTGATTTAAAATGAAATTAGGCTTGATTGTTCGAAGAAATTGTTCAAAGAAGAATCAAATGATAGTCCTCAGATCTTCCTCAGATGCTGATAGTTTTTGCTTTTTAAGGTTGTCCTCTACAGACGGTTCCTTACTGATAACAAATGATAATGAATTCTCCAAAAGTAAGTAGTAAAATAGTAACCAGTTTAAAGCAATAATCACAGAAAAAAGTAATACTTCACTGGGCATAATGTAAAAATATAAGTTCATAAAAACTTTAAACATGAATCCATTCTGTTATCATTTTAAATAAAAAGAGGTACAGTTTAATTGTTTCTTTTCTTAATTGGATGAACAATGTCATGAAACTAATAAAGCTAATAAAACACACTTACAGCTCTTTTTGTCCGTAAGTTATTTTACTTCGATATTTTAAAGTCGTTCCGGACCCACCGTAATGGATAACGCAACTTACAAGTGGTTTTGGGGATTCTCGTATAATTTATATTCAGTAATGGTTAGTAATGATGAGTAATTTTATTACGTTGCTATTAAACGAAATGTACTTGTATGACTTATTTTCGCGTACCACAGACAACTAATCCAACTGATTTCAGTGAACTAAAATTCAGTGGTGCTTGGTTGGTATGCACTAGTTCGATGATTTTGACAGTGAATATATAATGTCAAGTCTCACTACAACTTGGGGGTTATAATGTTGTTTGAAATGAACTCAATGGGTTCAAAACCATTGCGTAGCTGGAACCAGTGCTGCTTCACTGGAACATTGTGTCATCAAGTTATTTATATAAACAGCAGAGTGTCACTGTGTTTGTAAGGCATACAAAATCTACAGTTTTGTTCGAATCGTGATGAAATTTTGCACACCTGACGATCAAACCAAGAGGACGGTCGGCGTGAGTGTAAGGATCACGTACAACATGTAGTTCAGAAAATATGACGTTAGAAAAAAGGGAGATGGAATTATCCATGCCGAGCACATATGTCAGTTGAAGCCTGTCCGTCATCTTGGTCAGTTTTGGAATGCTATTTCTCCGTTAAAACTATGCGTTATGTCGATCCTCTTATTGTAAATGCATTGAACTGACAGTCACTGCAAAGTATGCACTTTCAAAGAATACCTGACAATATTACAAGCAGGCAGCCTTATGGTCACCCGTGAGCTTTCGCGGCACCCGCTTGGAGGACAGTTTTCGTAGTTTCAGGTAGTCATGCAAAATTCTGTGTACAGATCTCACGAAAATGCCATCTTTGGAGGTGATGTGTTCCACAGCCCTTCGGCTATAATCCAGAACAATTTACTCCAGTCGCTCGATCATGTCGTCAAACCGCCTCGTGCGTGGGGTTCTGCCTACTTGAACTGTCTGATCCACGAACGCACATTGGACGCATCCATGACACCATCACCACACGTTTCACTCAACCGGCGATGAACTCCTATCGATGGCATATCACGCAAATGGAAAAAACGAATGATTCCGAACTGTTCTTGCACTGAGAACGTTGCCATTTTAAGTTTCAGTCACAGTCCTAAATCTCTCTGCCGCCCCTAGAGTTCTATGTGCCGTACAGTGCTGTTATCTCGATCATGCATTCACATTGAGTACGCGCGTATTTTTAAACAAACCACAAGTTTCTATCAGTAGCCAGTCCTGAAAAAAGTCGGATGTGTTATAAGTTGAATGCACCTCATATATACCCTTCGCATGGAACTGTCAGCCGCGACGGATTAGCCGTGCGCATTGGGGCGCCATGCTGCGGTGAGCGCGGCCGTTTCGAATTAAAGTTGTTCGTAATTGTTATTCCTAGGTATTTAGTTGAAAAACGTTCTTTATATTTGACTGATTTACTGGGCAAATGCAGTTTAAAGGATTTCTTTTAGGGCTCATATGGATGACTTTATACTTTTCATTTCTAAGGGCCGAATGACAATTTTTTTCACCATGCCGATATCTAAATCATTTTGCAGCTGCGTTTGATCTTAGGGTGTCTTTACTAACCTAAAATTACAGCACCATCCACGAACAGTATAAGAGAGCTGCTCAAATTGTCTCCTAAATCGTTTATAAAGGTTAGAACAGCAGGAGCCCTAGAACACTTCCCTGGGGAACTCCATATATCACTTCAGATTTACTTGATGATTTTCCATGTTTGCAAATCTATGAGACTTAATTAGCGTGGTTATCAATCCCTAGTCTTACAAACTACTTCAACTAACTCAAAGTAGAATGAAACTTTTACTCTGCAGTGGAGTGTGTGCTGATATGAAACATCCGAGCAGATTAAAATTGTGTGCCGGAACAGGACTCGAACGTGGGACCATTTTTCTTTCGCGGGAAAGCGGTAGAGCGCATGGCCGCGAAAGGTAAAGGTCCCAGGTTGGAGTCCCGATCCGGCTCACAATTTTAATCTGCCAGTAAGTTTGAACTCTAATTAATCTAAGGACAACACACACAAAACCAAGTCCTACGGAAATCTCGAATCTCTGACAGGGAGCAATCGCGCGCTCCGCAGCAAGGCGCCTTAGAGCACTCGGCCATTCCACGGCGGCACAAATGAATGTGTTTCAGATGTTACCGAAGTTATGTACTTCGGTCATCAACAGTGAAATTGTCAAGTTATTGAGGAAACACAGTACGACTGACTGAGAATGTAGGAGGACTTAATAATTTGAAATGAATAAAATTTTGAAATGAAATTTATTTCCCAGGCCATATTTTTGCGGGCGATTGTTTCGGAACCACTAGTGTATAAGAACTCCATCACAAACTAAGCATATTGTACAGTTTTGTAAAATTTTATAATTATGCGTTGTAAATAATGATTAACTACGTTCCAGTTCACAGACTACTTGACAGAATCGTCGAAGGATGAATAATACATTGAAAGATAATGACAGAAAATGGGGGAAAAATAACGTCGGGAATGAGAATGTACTATCCATTTAGTAATTGGATGTTCATCCGAACAGCAAAATAGCCCTGCAATAGCTTACGCTACAGTACGGCTATATGAATGCGAATCGTATCACATTATTCTAATCGATTTTCTTCCTAATAGTTCACTTACATCGAGTAGGCCTATGTCTTTATCCGGAGAGACCGAGTGAGGTGATGCATTGGTTAGCACACTGGACTCGCATCCTGGAGGGCAGTGGTTGAAATCCACCTCCGGCCATTCAGATTTAGGTTTCCCGTGATTTGCCTAAATCATACTTTGAAAGGGCACTTGCGATTTTCTCCTGCACCCTTACCCAAGCAATCTGAGCGTGATCTGTGTCTGAAATGAGCACGCGGGACGTTCCGTAAGCCCATTTACACGAGTAACTTTGTCTCAGTTGACTACTCGAGACGAGTGTGACTACTGCAGCGCCCCTAGCGTGCTATTCCTGTACTGCGTCTCGCCTGCCTCGAGTAGTCGTTTTCATTTGGACGTAAACACCGAAACTGCAGAGCCGTCTGCTATTTAATACCGCAACCGAATGAAGAAGTGAGGTTATGAGGGCACTTTTTACGTAAAAGCAGGAAAAGAATAATTGAGTTGATTAATGACTAAAGGGTAATTCACAGTTGATGTTCTCCTCAATGTCACATAGCAAATTTTGTACACAATTGAGAAGGTAAATAATAGGAAAAGTATCATTCAAACTTTAGAAAACTTGCGCGTTCTTTTTGTTAAAGAAAATTTATACTGCTAATACGTGAAACAAAATCGAAAATTCAGTACAAAGTGACTATTTACTTTAAGTTTTTCCTTGCTAACGGTCAAAATAACATCAAAAATAATTTTCTCATCTAACAGTTCTGACTCTTCTGTTGATGTAATTTTCGGCAAAACTCTTTTATATTTTTATGCTCGTATATATACATATTGTAGGCTTTTTCCCCATAAAACGAAAATATTTTTTCCGATTACAGATATTTCGTCTCTTTTGTAGGAGAAAACTAGTAGAAAAAACAATATTAGACTCTGGTGCACCTTTTTCGGTGTGATGAAAACAGAAAATATTTCTGTAATATGAGCTCGACAACAATAGATTAACTTCCGATGTTAGCAGACACCACTACTGTTACTTTCTTCTGCGCTTGCGCATTCTGCAACAAACTCGAAAATTTAGATCTCGGCTCAGTCTACTGTCCATTGACGTCATAGACACACTATATGTACATATGACCACTTAAAGAAAACCGTTAAACTTCAGTTACACGATAACTCAGTCAAACCTAGGAATAACAATTACGAACAACATAAATTGGAAAGAAAACATAAAAAAAATATTGTAGGGAAGGCGAGCCAAAGACTACGTTTCACTGGCAGATCACTTAGAAGATGCAACAGTTCTACTAAAAAAATGCCTACTATACACTTGTGCGTCCTATTTTGGAGTATTCTGGGCATTGTGTGATCCACACCAGGTGGGATTGACGGACGATTTAGAGAAAATTCAGAGAATGGCAGCTCTTTTTGTAGTATCGCGGTATAGGAGAGAGAGAGTGTCACGGAAATGATACACGAGTTGGGGTAGAAATCAGAAAAAGAAAGGCGTTCTTTGCGAAATTTCTTTCACTAACTTTCTCCTCATAATGCGAACATATATTGTTAGCAGCCACCTACATTAGGATACATGATTATCACAATAAAATAAGATCGAAAACAGAAAGGTTTAGGTATTCCTTTTTTCCCGTGAGTTATTAGACAATGGGACTATGGAGAAATATCACAAAAGCGGCTCGATGATCCTCCCTCCCATGCACTTCAATGTAACTTGCAGAGTATCCACGCGAGATGTAGAAAGTCATATGTATACGTAAAACTGCAGCAGACAAATGCTTAAAGGGACTGATAACCGTAGTCGTTTAGTCCTTTAAGATATACCTTAAACCAGATGCACAAAAGAAGTATTTAAATGAAACAGTAAGACAGACTGTATATTGACAAGCTCATAAAGTTTGGTCTGTAATTGAAATTGAAAATACACAGGGAAAAGTATGTTCAACTCTTCAACGTAAGAAAAATTCTGTCAGAAAATATTTATTAAAATCCGGTCAGACGTGTATAAACACTTAAAAAGGGATAGGCAGTTGTGAAACTGCACGACTTTCCGACTGAAAGAACCAGCGTAGAACACAGTTTCCCAACGGATGAGTGTGACTTCCTCAGTAATTTTCAGGCAAAACAAGACTCAGTAATATTGGTTATCTGCGGATATGAAACTACAAAAGCTAGACGATGCAATGCACTACTCTTAGGCATGGTGAATTTAGAATTTAATCTCAGAAAGTGACTGCGCTCTGTTCTTACACACTTTTTAATTTAGGCCCACCTGAAAGACACTACCATTACCAAAAATAGGTTTCAGTTCAGAAGAAAAGTGGCTATTGCGGGTCAAATCACCAATGGCAGAAAACCAGACTCAGACTAAAATAAGTGTTCAGCTCTACTGAGAAGTATCAGAACTTAGCTCTCAAAGTGCCCGAGATGTAGATTAGAGGAAATAAGAAAATTACAGAGCTAGATACTTTCTAGAATCCTTTATTTCCAAAGGATTTAATTTTAAATTTTTTATATTTAATTTTAGGAATCCTTGATTTTAAAAGAATCTAATTTCAAGTATCTGTTTTAACAGTATTTATACGATTATTTCTTCACAAAATACTCTTCTGCTGAAATAATTAATTGTCTTCCAAATCAAGGACTGCAACCGTGAGGCTATGTTTCTAAGGTAAGGTACGTTATTCCTCATACCTTGGGTACCATATTATGCCACAATATCAGATATTAGAATACGCTATCTCATATATTAGGATAACCTCATCTTGCCACCCTAGTACCTGGATTCAGCCTGATGTTTTTGTTGCGTGGTTTCACAATTTTCTGAATATTGATAACGGAAGGAATCTGAACATTATACTGTATTGCTAATACTTGATGAACATGTTTGTAAACTTGTTGGACCAAAGTGCCATGGTCTTCAATCCCTTGACTTACAAACAAACTAACATTAAGGACAACACAGACACTCGTGAACAAGGGAGGACTCGAAACTCCACCGGAAACGGCCGCCCAGTCCGTAGCATGACGCCTTAGACCACGCAACCATTCTGCGTGGCTACTTGATGGACAACATACAACAACTGAGTGAGAAACAAAGCAAGAGAATATAGCCGAGTTATACATACTACGATAACACACAACACTACAGACGGGATAGAGCTGGAACTCCTCGCCCAGTATGAAGGTTTCACTGCGCTGTCCAATGAAGTGACCTGATTCCAGCATGACCATTCTCTGATTGAAACGAATCGATCAGCTGAGATTTTCACTACTGCAAATACACTGGCCTGTTAGAGCGCCGGACTTATATTAGTTGGGCGAAATGAAGCATCACGTGGTTCACTGGCCGATACCGACCCCCGAACCTATGGTTGGATACGTGTGGGTTTCTCCCGCAGGATGAGATGTATTTCCAGATTTTGACCGCTTCCATTTCTTGTCGGGTGAGGAGGGAAGTTGATACCAATGGTGAGTGGACCTTATACTAGCCTCACCCCAGATGTGAAACTGCTTCGATCCACATTACTCTATATTATAAACTTTTGTTACAGTGTATGTCAGTTGGAAATTTAGGTGAAATCATTGCACTTTACCTTTCATTACTGTAAAGTGTAAGTTATCAATTAATAGTCCGTCTCCGTAGTCTAGTGGACAGCGTGGTAGCTTGCCACGCAGAGGGCCCGGGTTCGATTCACGGATGGGTTGGGGATTTTTCTCCAGTCGGGGCCTGGGTGCTATCATTTCATCATCATAGACGCACAAGTCGCCCCAGAGGCGTCACGTGAAAGATTTGCACTAGGCAGGCCGAAAACGATCCCAGCTGGGATCTAACGGCCAAAAATGCCAAACGAAATAACCATCATCATCAATTAATACGAGTACATTTGCAAAGCTCCGAACGAGACAGTCTATAAATTAAAAAATGTAAATGTTCGTTCTTTCAAAACCGTTAATCTTTGGAAGTTCTTGACAGACTCCCTTGAAATTTTGACAGAATGTTGTTTTTTCATACAGGAGGGATTTGTACTACTTATAACTTTTTTCTGTTTTTTTAACGAAGTTTCTCCATTATAAAATTTATGTAGTTGTCAATATAGCATACACTCCGGGGCATTAAAATTGCTACACCACGAAGATGACGTGCTACAGATGCGACATTTAACCGACAGGAAGAAGATGATTAGCTTTTCCGAACATTAACGCAAGGTTGGCGCCGGAGGCGACACCTCCAACGTGGTGACATGAGGAAAGTTTCCAACCGATTTTTCATACACAGCGGTTGACCAGCTTTGCCTGGTGAAACGTTGTTGTGATGCCTCGTGTAAGGAGAAGAAATGCGTACCATCACGTTTCCGACTTTGATAAGATCGGATTGTAGCCTATCGCGATTGCGGTTTATCGTATCGTATCGCGATCCAATGACTGTTAGCAGAATATGGAATCGGTGGCTTCAGGAGGGCAATACGGAACGCCGTGCTACTTCTTCCCTCCTTAGGGGCCGGGAGGAGGATCCCCAGGGACGGGCAGTGGGCTTCAGCAACTGTAGTTTGTTGTTAGCCACTGCAAGCCATTCGTCCACCCACAATTACAAGGACCGCTGCCGTAACAAAGAAGTGAAGGGGAATAGGGTACACTGTCACTTCAGGCGCGCTACAAGCCTCTAAATGTTCAAATGTTTGTACAGCTTACGGGACTGAACTACGGGGTTATCAGTCTCTAAACTTACAAACTACTTACGAACTAGCTAATACTAAGGACGGCACAAATATCCATGCCCGAGGGGGGATTCGAACCCCCGGCCGTAGTAGCCGTGCAGAACGTAACTGGCGCGCCGCAGACCGCTCGGCCACCGCAGCCGGCGCTACAAGCCTCTTTGGCAGCCCAATCAGCTTCTTCATTCCCCGGAATACCCACGTGCCCTGGCACGCAGCAAAACGACACCACCTTCCCACGACGTTGGAGGAAGAACAGTTCGTCATGGATACGCTGCAGCAAAGATACGGATGGATAGAGATCTTGCAACAACTACAGAGCACTGAGAGAATCAAAGCAGAGCACAAATAATTCCCTGTATTCGACGTATCAGCTGTAGTGCCTTGTAGATTGCATGTGGCTCTGCGGAAAAAAGCAGAGTAATTGTTGGGGAGCCGAACCTTAACAACATGGTTGGGGAAAACAATGAAACAACCGACGTAGTCCCCTCACTTGGAGCCACCAGTATACACCACTGTAAAACCGAAAATTTTATCTAAAATATTAAAAAAACACAGTTTGAAAAGTAAAATGAGAAGTTTCATCTTTCCTGAAACTCGTCATATCTAAAACAAGTCTGGGCCTCTGGAGAAGCCAAGGGGGAACCCTGCTCCAGCCACAGTGTAGAAAATTAAAGCCAGTCAATCCCATTTCAAGAAGGCAATCCCTCGCACGAATCCCATATGGCCTCGTCGCTCGTTGCCGATTGTGAAAGAGCCTTTCCAATGGAGGCCGAGCAACGGTATGGTATGTCGGTGTGGACAGCGACTTACATGCCTGGCACACCATGAGCAGCCGTCGCCTGATGTGCAGTGGCGGCTCCGCAGCCTCAGCACGGAGACTCGGTATGGGGCTCGTCCTAAATGCCCCAGTCGCCAGCTGAATCCCTGATGGTGCACCGCGTCCAACATCTTTAAATAAGACGGGCGTGCAGACCCGTATACCGTGCACCCGTAATCAAGACAGGATCGTACGAAGGCTCTATAAAACCGTAGCAAACAGGTTCTGTCTGCTCCCCTAGAAGTGTGACTGAGGCATTTTAAAATAGCCAGTGATTTCAGGCACCGGGTTTTCAAGGGCTTAAGGTGTGGCAACCATGTGAGTTTAGAATCGAATGTGAGGCCCAGAAACCTCACAGTGATAGAGGAGGGGGGAAGAAGGAGGTGGACAGAGAGAGGGGGCAGGAGGTGGGCACAAGGAGGAGGAACAGAGGATGCTACTGTTTTACAGTCCACGAATTCACAGACCAACTAAAGGAAAACTGCTTAAGGTGAGGCTATTGCGCACAGAGCGAACAACACAGTGGCTCTTTTTTATTTATTCGTTTGCGAAACGTGTAGTTAAAACAACGCATGGACCTCTCGCTCGCTGAACCTTATATCACTAGGCTAGACGTCATTTCTGACGTGTACAGCAGTTTTCCAAACACCCAGTATAATATACATGAGTTGGAAAATAAGTTTTCCTTATCGACTGTGGGCAGAGTTGTGTATGAAAGGGAAAAATAGAATGAGCCATTAAAGATAAGACATATATTTATTTTTCTACATAATTTCCAAGTACGTCGAGATATTTGTCAAACCGCTTTATAAGCTTCAAAAAGCCGTCCAGGAAAAAAATCAGGGCGTTGCCTATGGAAGAAGCTTTGAACGGCTATGGTCGAAAGACGACACAGCAGGTGAACGGGCATGTGCAAGACACCGATACACCATTGGGTAGAGGTCGACCATGAATATGGCAATGCCTTTCTGTTTCGGATTGTGACGTGGGATGAAACGTTGATCCACGATTACACGCCTGAATCGAAGGCCGCATCCATAGAGTGGAAACATCCGTTATCATCTGTCCGAAAGAAGTTCAAAAGTACTCCGTCTGTAGGTTAAGTGCTACTCGACCTTTTTCTGGGTCGCAATGCTTCTTCCTTCTGCAAAGCCCTGATTTTACCCTCGAAGGGTTTTTGAAGCTTATAAAGCGGTATAACAAATGCCTCCATGTACTAGAAAAGTATGTAGAAAAATAAAGATATGTCTTATCTTTAATGTCTCGTTCTATTTTTTTTTTTTTTTTTTTCCTTTCATACGTAACTCTGACCACAGTCGATAGCGGAAACTTATTTTCCAACTCCCCTTGGTAAAACCAGTCTGAGATAATTTTTTTTCCTCCCACAGATGAGTTCCTGTTCGGTCTGTAGAGTGATTCTCCACCGAGTCACAAAGAAGGGGAACGTAAAACACGATGTCAGAATGGTTCCTTTGAAAAAAAAAAAAGTCTTTTCGCCATCCTTCCTCAATCCGAAAGTGTGCTCTGTCCTTAAATATTCCTTCAAATGTTCAAATGTCTGTAAATCTATCGGACCAAACTGCGTGGTCATCAGTCCGTAGATTACAAACTGCTTAAACCTAGGTAATCTAACCTAAGGACAACACACACACACACCCATGCCCCAGGGAGGACTCGAACATCCACGGCGAGCAACCGCGCGCTCCGCAGCGAGGCGCTTTAGACCACTCGGCTACTCCACTTCGACAATACTCCTTCGACGACGAAAAATTGGTTGGTTGGTTGGTTGGTTGGTTGTTTGGGATAGGGGGAACAAACTGCGAAAGTTATCGATTCCCCAATGGGGAGGGGAAGGTGTGAGTATAGGGAAGGAGGGGAAGGGAAAGGAAATGTTGTACAGGTAGGAAAGAAGGGAGAAAGACTGCATTAGCTCTGGGCCCCGTACTCGCCATGCTCGTACTCACGAAAGAACTGTGAGCCACTTGGGGAGACGACGAAATGTGAAAAGAGTTTTTCTTTTTCTTCGCTGTGATATGCCGACAAATTCGGTGCTTCTATAAATATAAATCGATATCTCACATAAGCCAAAACTGCCTCGTAACACTGTATCTAATAAAACATACACGTACAAAACATATAAATTCATTGAAAAGAGCAATCATGACAAAGGCATTGCGAACTGAATAAATTTATGATTCAAATATTCGTCTTTCAGGTGTAACGCATTTATGACAGCATAAAGACGGTTTCAGAGGAAAGCAATGTGCATTTTCATCAACCTCAGCAACAAGAATGCCAGCATAGAAATCTAAAATGGAAATTATGAGACAGACTTGTTACTGTTACAGCAAATCAGTAAAAACAGAGAATTTTGCAAATACGGATTTTTTATGTAGAAAAAACTAATTTGGGAATCGAATAACCCATTTAACAAATCTGGTTACTAAACGTTGTAAACTACCTATATACCTTACGTAGTGTGCGTTTTCAGGAAAATAATTTTGTGATTGACACTTCAAAGGGCCGAAAGGTAGGGGTCGGCCGCCATTCATAGTTTTCGTTGATTGCCAAGTGTCTGCTGTATTGCCTGTTTTCGGGGTACATACAAAGCCTTTAGTGTGGCTTGCTGGACGCCGGATACACGGATTCCTTCGCCCTCCCCATCACCACAACAACCACTGCAACCTGCCAATAACGAAGCTGTTTTAGTCAGGCTACAACCACTTCTACATTCCACGTACAATAGATTTAACAACTCGACTATCTTCAAAAGAAATAGAGCATTGACCACTGTCACATTTCTGGTGCAAAGTAAGCAATCAAAGCATATGGCGTTGTAGAAGCAACAGAAAATAGATCTAGTGAATTATATACATAAAAGAACATAAAGTTCTGTACTGCACTGTCCTTAGCAGAGGGAGACGATGTGAAGAGGAGAATTCCATGTGTGAGACAAAAGAACCGAATTCAGCGTTCAGTCGTTTGTGCTTCCATCTTTAGCTCAAACGTTACAAACATTCCACTCGACACGGCCTTTGTGTTCTCAGCAGAGGCGAGCACGATGCAACCCACGTGTGATAACAGTGGCCACTAGAAAGTGTTACACTCCTTCCTCCTATCTAGACACAGCTGCTGTTCTTAAAAGAAGGACGATTACGGTTTAACGTCCCGTCGACAACCTGGTCGTTACAGACGGAGCTCAAAATCTGATTCTTTTTGTCAAGGTTGGCGAAGGAAATCGGTCGTGCCCTTTCAAAGACCTTTGCTAGGAGCAGTTCACAGAAATAATTGGAAATCCACTTCTAGATGAACGTCGTCCTCCCGAATGCGAGACCAGTGTAGCTGCTGTCTTTGTCAAAGGCGCATTAAATCACGGAGTTGTGTCGGAAGGCTTACCGTGTAGCCTTTCTTATTCGGTCAATGCATAGTTTACACAAATTTAGTGTATTTGTAGACAATACCACAAGATCCCTAACCTAGAAAAGATTACCTAATCGGCTCTGAAACACAAATGACATCAAGAGCAATCCGATGAAACAGCGTGGACATGGTACTAAATATACAAGTGCTTCTAAAGACGCGTTGCAAAAACATCACAAAAGATAAGGACATTAACAAAGTGCACACAAGACGAACATTATGAGCATCGCTCAGTGTACAGGGTAGGAACCAAGTCTTAACAGACTGTAATGACACCGGAGTGGAGGTGCACAACTTATAGTGACAGTAACTTCTGCTGGCTGAAGAGACAGCACGGAACGGAGCAGCACACATCCAAACCCATCATCCAACCCATTCCGCTGTATTTCCTGCGTCATCAAACGTGATAATCAGGTAGTACATCGCCTGTACGCGCAGTTCTCACTGTATGCAGCCCGTTCGCCAAAATTTTCGGCAAATCGCTTGGTACGCACGATCACCAAATCTGTCATACACTGGACATGAGCGTAAATGATGGGACGACTTTGACCCAGTTTGTAGCACTTTGTTTGCTAGTCCAAGCTCGATTAGAACTATGTTAACTTCCTCTTCGAGTATCTGATGGCACTTGCCTCTAATTCAGTCGCAGTGGATACGTATGGTGTTTAAAAAGATTCATCCGATCCGGCCGCGGTGACCGAGGGGACTAAGGCGCCCCAGTCACGGTCTGCACGGCCACTACGGTCGGGGGTTCGAATCCCCCCTCGGTCATGGATATTTGTGCCGTCCTAGTTCGTAAGTAGTTCATAAGTAGTTTGTAAGTTTAGGGACTGATGACCCCGTAGTTAAGTCCCATAGACTATACAAACATTTAAACATTTGAATTTGATTCATTCGATTTCACAATACTAAGTCTTCCATAAGAATGAAGATCGAAACTTTGGACGAATTTCAACTTACGCACATAAACTGGAAGTTTACTTTGGTGCTATTTGTTTTACTGCCGTTCATGTGGTAGTCGCTGGGCATCTTCGTAGTGCATATCATCACTCAATGCACGTCGAGTCGAGATGGCGATTCTTCTTCTTCTCCGCTTCAATCGCACCGATGCAGATATAAGTGGTTTTCATCAAGGGTACGGCATTTCATCGTCGACGGGTCAAAGCATAGGACGATGGCAACAACAGGTTTGCTTGTTTACAGCAAACTGAGGTAAGCTGTAGATTTCTTTATACAAACAAACAGTCTCTTCACAGTGTTAGTAGCATAGTCGGGCGTTTGAAGTTATTGAGGGCACACCTCCTTTCTGAGGGAAATCACGACACACAGTTGCAACATAACAGTACTTGCCTAGGCGAATAGCACTAAACGTCTTCTGTTGTATTATCGCCAGCTCAACTGGATAAACGTTAGGTAATGAACGAACGACGAGGTGGCTGCGTAAGGACAGTCGTACCGATAACTACAAACACTACTAGCAACTTGTGAAGTCGAAAGAATAATCCTGTACAATGCTAAATAATAATGCAAGATTAGTCAGCCGTTCTACCCCAATGTTTGTTATAAGATGGGAAGGGTCTGGGACAAGCCCAAGAACTTCGGTTCATCTTTTACAGGTCGCTTGTGTTTGGATAAAAATGAAGAACTGTAAGATATTTTGGCTTACTACATCCCAGATATTGAGAAAACCGCCCTTATAGTTCATGACTAAATCGACTCGAAATTAAGTGGCTCGATAGATAATTGTAAAATGAGCTTTGATGGGATCATGTTCGTTAGATGTTAATCGATGATGTCTTTGCTCCTTTAAAAAAAAAAAAAAATTAAATTATTACAGAGGGGAAGGGGCAAACCGTCGCGCTGAGCTACCACGCTGGCTTACTCGGCTGTAGCCGCTTTTTGTTGAAGCACGGCTGCCCCGCTAAAAGTTTATTTTCTTAATTTCTCAGAAAAAACGCGTTTTCAGAAGACATACGTTATGACGAAAATGCACAATTTACAATTATCTTTCGAACCAGCTAATTTTGAGTCGAATTAGTGTCTAAGTTGGAGGGCGGTTTTCTCGAAATCTTGGTGATAGTGAACCAAAATGTCTACCGCCTTCCTTTCTGTTCAAACACAAGCCACCTGTCAAATATGAACCGAATCGGTTGGCCTGTCTAACTTCCTTCCCTTGTAAGACAGATTAGGCGACGAAGGGTTGAGAACGTAGCTCCGTTGTAGCTGCATTACTTGGTAACTGACTAAGATGTTTAGAATAATCTTAATGCACAAAGACAGTTGACGCCCATGTCGATGAACTTGAGGGATTCTAACCGCAATTCAAAAACCTGCACTTTAATGGAGATACGACGATTCACGAGCTTCATGTTGCCTCCGCAACATAAGGTTAATGCTGTAAACTGAGATGGAGTCTGTAATTAACTCTTTGGAAAAGGGTAACACCAAAGAACCAACACAGTAGTTTTGTACAAGTGGTGTCCAAAATTAAACCGACAAACCGCTATATTCCTGTCCTGTTTCGAATTCACGATATAAACTGTTAACAGATGACAGTATAATCGTGTTCCGCACGGAAAATGGTCTTGCGGGTCGGCGTACAACCGTGGCTAAGCTGACGTCAGGACACCTATAAATCTGAGCAGTGTTTGCTGGATAGCCTCACTTTCACAAGCCCGGCAAAGACAAGACGCCTACCAGACTCTCTGCGGGCGGGGCCACAAGAAGAATGGAAGAAGAAAGAGCGAGAGCGAAACTCTATCCCGAAGACCAGGCCTGGACCGACCAAATGTGAAATCAGAAATTTGAAAGGACCATTGTTTGGCTTCAAGGGAACGCTAGTGCCGCCACAGTACTGCGCGTCAACTGGCATCTGACCTCGCGGCGTTCACTGGAAGAGTTGTATCGAGGCAAACAGTGCACACACGGCTTCGGCAGAGTGTCCTTTACTGTCAGATAGCTGCTGTATGTGTATCTCTTACGCATCTTCCCGGAAGGAAACGCTTCGAGTGCGGTCGATGTTCTTTTGTCTTTTCATACATTAACCCTGATTTGATGCGCAGAGTGATTCTCGGCGGATTACAATCCGAAGGGAACGTGGAACACGATTTCGGGAACGAAACATTGTCGAAAGAGACCGATGTGGAGAAGGATGCCTAATAATGTGGGCTGGGATATGTGGAATTGTACAGTTGCATCGGCAAGATTTAACCGCCGTGAGGTGTCTTGACAAGAGCTCGGGACCTCGTTTAAAGTTGTTGCGAGGTGCTGTGGGAGCAGATTTCGTTTATGTGGACGATAATGCTCGACATCATAGAGCAGGATGGTTGATGTTTTCCTGGAAAGTGAAGATGTTGCTCTCATTGTGTATCCTACACGCTTTCCGTATTTGAATCCCACAGAGCATGTCTGGGGTGCACTAGGGAGACGGGTCGCATCTCGTAAGAATCCACCAACCAACATTAGACAGATGAGTTCAGTCGCAAGATACCCCGTTGTTGGGTCAGACTTAGTCACATCGCATTCTGAGCACATTAACCACTTGTCGGAATGTGTGTGTTCAGTTGGAAAAACCGAAGAAACCATTGTTGTCTACAGTTATGCAAGATGCAGTTGTTTGCGTTCTGTTTCTACTTCACTATCCTCGGAATGTCTGCAAGTGTTATTACTTTAATTTCGGACAGTATTGTATTTTCTTAGATTACGACATATCTTGTCTACTGTGCACTGAGGCGCGGCCAGGAGTCCAAACCCATGTGTCGTATTTCCGGGAGCATCATGGAACTAGCCAAAGTGCGCGCGTGTTCCTTCGTGTGTAGCCACGAGGGATGGAGCATCGGCCTTTATTTTTGCATAAACGGTATTAAAAACTGTTACCTGTACGACTTTTGACAAACGTAGTGTTGAAGTGAGAGTTCTCCTTTGACAGAGTGCCCCTCCCCTCTCCTCATAGCAAGCCTTTTGCTTAGCGTTACCAACTCAAGAAAACTGTTGGGTTATGAGTTAGCATGAGCTAGAAACGGCAAACATGATACAACATGTCGACCTGATCAGCTTAGCCGCATCGTTTAAACTAACAGCTGTCATGTGCAGCTCCTACCGGACGACCCAGCTGGGCAGTTTCTGGGATGAAATTATACTCCACGGGGCCCACAGTGTGGGCGTGGCGTTTCAAACGTTTGTTCATTAGCTTCACGTCGCGCTTCTGATTTCGTCTCTCTGTTTTCCCTATATTATCACTAGCAGTTGACGCAGACCACAACAAATATACAAAAAGGATAGGGTTTAACGTCCCGCCGACAACATAGTCATTGCAGACGGAGATAAACCTCGGATTGTTTTCTTAAGGATGGGTATGTTACTCAGCCGTATGATTTGAAAGGACTCCGGATTTCACATGGAGTGATTTAGGGAAATCACGGAAACCCGAATTCTCGATAGTCGGAGGCAGATTTGAAACGCCCTCCTCTCGGATGCGAGTCCAATTGCAGATCACGAAAAGAAACGTGAAAAACTGTTAGAATTGTCACTCTTTCAGCATTAACGACAGTTACCTGTATCAATCAAACACCATACAGAAACAAATCGAGATATTACCGACGTACTAGACAATAAACACCGCTAACAATCCAGTCACAAAATTATACTTGCAACTTCCGTAATCTCCACAAAGACAAAACAAGATAGCAGATCAAATCTATGTAGGTCAAGAATCACTCTTTAAACGAAAAATTTCAACTTTGTACAGAAACAAATACTGTTTATAAGCTTAAATAAAGCCTCCTCAAGCCCATATCTATAATTAAATTTACCTCTAAATGGGTGTTAGATCCACAGTCTGGCAAACAAATTTAATATCGACATAGAAAGGGTACAACATTTGCCACAGAAAGGGTGCAGTACTCAGCTTTGATAACTTTGCCATTGAAGTAAAAGTCGGACAAAACAGCATAATTGTTTACACCCTTGAACACCGTAAAATAAATGTGCCGACATACAAGCTACTATTTGTATCCCATTAAAAAAGGAATCCACCCCCATGAACAATATACATTGCTGAGGTGGGGTGGCTTGCGTGCATCAACGACACAGATAACTGTATCGTAGGTGCAACCACAGCGGAGGGGTATCTGTGGACAGGCCAGACAAACGTGTGGTTCCTGAAGAGGGGCAGCAGCCTTTTCAGTAGTTACAGGGACAACAGTCTGGATGATTGACTGAGCTGGCCTTGTAACAGCAGCTAACATGGCTTTGCCATGCAGTTACTGCGAACGGCTGAAAGCAAGAAGAAACTACAGTCGTTACTTTTCCCGAGGCCATGTAGTTCTAGTGCATGAATATATGATGGCGTCTTCTTGGGTAAAATATTCCGCAGGTCAAATAGTCCCCCATTCGGATCTCCGGCTGGAGACTACTCAGGAGGATGTCGTCATCAATAAAAACAAAACAGCCATTCTACGGATCGGAGCGTGGAATGTTCTAACACATCGCGTAGGTAAGTTAGATAGGTTAAAGTTAGATATGTTAGGGATTAGTGACGTTCGGTGGCGGAATGAACAGGATTTCTGGTAAGGTGAGTACACGGTTATAAACACGAAATCAGTTGGTGGTAATGCAGGAGTAGGTCTGATAATGAATAAAAAAAACAGAAATGAGGGTAAGTAACTATGAACAGCATAGTGAACGCAAAATTAGACACAAAACCAACACCGACCACAGTAGTACAAATTTATATGCCAACTAGCTCTGTCGATGACGACGACATCGAAGAAATGTATGAGGAGATAAAAGAAATTATTCAGAAAATTAAGGGAAACGAAAACTTGATTGTGATGGGGGACTGGAACTCGGTAGTAGGAAGAGAAGGACATGTTGTAGATGAATATGGACCGAGGAAAAGAAATGAAAGAGGATAGCTCTTGGTAGAATTTTGTGCAGAGCACAATTTAATGATCACCAACACTTGGTTTAAACATCATGAAAGAAGGCTGTATACGTGAAAGAGACCAGGAGACACTGGACGGTACCAGATTGACTTCATAATGGTAAGGAATAGATTTACGAACCAGGTTTGAAACTGTAAGACATACCCAGGGGCAGATATAGACTCTGACCATAACTTATTGGTAATGAACTGTAGGTTAAAACGTAAGAGTGCAGAAAGGTAGAAAAGTTAGGAGACGGAACCTGGAAAAACTGAAGGAACTAGAGATGGTTGAGGATTTCAGAGGAAACATTAGGTAAGGATTGGCAGAAACGGGGGAAAGTAATACAGTAGAGGAAAAATGGGTAGGTCTGAGAGATAGAGTAGTAAAAGCAGCAGAGGATCATATACGCAGGACAAAGCCTAATAGAAATCCCTGGATAACACAGGATATACTAAACTTAATTGATGAGAGGAGAAAATATAAAAATGCATCAAGTAAAGCAGGAAAAAGGGACTACAAACGTCTGAAAATGACATTGACAGGAAGTGCAGACTGGCTAAGCAGGACTGGCTAGAGGATAAATGGAGAACCGTAGAATAATGTATAATCAGGGGAAAGATAGAAACCGCCTACAGGCAAATAAAAGAGGCAAGAAAAGCAGCGGTATGAATATCAAGAACACAGATGGAAAACCAGACTAAGCAAAGAGGGGAAAGCTGAAATGTGGAAGGAATATATAGAGGGCCTGTACAAAAGAAATAAAATTCAAGGTAGTATTCTACAAATGGAAGACGAAGTGGAGGAAGATGAGATAGGAGATATGATACTGCGAGAAGAATTTGACAGAGCGCTCAAGGATTTGAGTCGAAACAACGCCCCTGGAGTAGATGATATTCCGTCTGAACTGCTGATATGGTTAGGAGAGCCAGTCATGAAATTGTTCCACCTGGTATGCAAGATGTATGAGACAGGGGAAATACCCTCAGACTTCAAGAAGAATATAGTAATTCCAGTTCCAAAGAAAGCAAGTGCAGACATATGTGAAAATTACAGGACTATCAGATTAACAAGTCGTGGTTGTAAAATACTAAAACGAATTATTTTCGGACTAATGGAAAAACTTATGGAATTCAACCTTGGTGAAGATCAGTTTGGATTTAGCAGACATGTAGGAACAAGGGAAATACATTACGACTTATCTTACAAGATAGGCTAAGGAAAAGGAAACCTACATTTTTAGCATTTAGAGAAAGCTTTTGAAGGTAAAGTGGTAAAATATACGGAGCGCAGAGCTATATTCAAATTATAGAAAAACCAGACAGCGGTTATTTGAGTCGAAGGGCATGAAAGGGATGCAGAGGTTGGGAAGGGAGTAAGACAGTGTTGCAGCCTTTCCCCAATGTTGTTCAATCTATACATTGCGCAAGCAGTGAAGGTTCGCAAGGAGAAATTTGGAGAGAGGGAATTAAAGTTCAGGGAGAAGAAATCAAATCATTGCGGTTTGCCGATGACATAGTTATTCTGTCAGCGACCGCAAAAGATCTGGAAGAGCAACTGAATGGAATGGACAGCGTCTTGAAAAGAGGGTATAAGATGAATATCAACAACATTCAAACAAGGATAATAGAATGTACAGTCCGAAAGTCAGGCGATGCTGAAGGAATCAGTTTAGGTAATTAGACAAAAGTAGTAGATGAGTTTTGTTATTTGGGTAGCAAGATAACTTATGATGGCCGAAGTAAAGAAGCTATAACATGCAGAATGGCTATGTGTAGATAAGCATTTCTAAAGAAACGAAACTTGTTAACATCCAATATTAATTTAAATGTTAGGAAGTCCTTTCTGAAAAAATTTGTCTGGAGTGTAGCATTGTATGGGAGTGAAACATGGACTATAAAGAGTTCGGACAAAAAGATTATAGAAGCTTTTGAAATGTGGTGTTACAGACGTATGATGAATATTAGAAGAGTAGATCACGTAACTAATGAGGTGCTTAACCGAATTGGGGAGAACAGGAGTTTCTGGCATATCCTGACTAAGAGAAGGGATAGATTGGTGGGACACATTCTGAGACATCAAGTAATCGTCAACTTATCATTAGAGGGAAGTGTGTGGGGAAAAAATCGTAGAGGGAGACTGAGGGACGAATACAGTAAGCAGATACAAAAGGATGTACATTGCCGTTCGTATTCTCAGGTGAAGAGACTTGCACAGGACAGGGTAGCGTGGAAAGCTGCATCAAACCAGTCTGCGGACTGAAGACCACAACAACGACAAAAGAAATTGTTTGTGAAGCAGAATTGTACGCGCCAATTTGTTATAGCGTCCCCATATTAGTATACGCGCTATTCGGTTTAGCAATCTGCACGAACATACACAGTACTCCAGCAGCGATTGAGCAGCCCTGCTGCATGGCGGCATCTGTCAGCGCGCGACACGTGTCGTCAATAATTAATTTATCAGTTTTTATCAGCCACCACATTACTGTTTCTTCGACAAATAACAGCGAGTGTACTTGCCGATATGTTCATTACCAGAGATTTGCAACGTGTCATATAAATTAGAAGACATCTAACATTATTTGACACACATACTGCAAAGAAATTAAAACTCAACCTTACTGTTGCCCAACCACGCCAACCTTGAACACAAAAACTTGTATTCAATGAAATTATTTTATTTGCAGTTTTTTAGTCGACCACCCACATAAAGCTTTAAAGTACTTGGAAAGTCGAAACTAATCAGGAAAAGGAAACGCTCAAAAATTAACAATTTATGCATTAAGAAGATAAGAAGAGAAAGATACGGAACAGTTTAAGATTACAGAATGCGGCCACGATTAACGTCCATGAGGAAGTAACTCAGATCACCAAGTCACTCGCTCCTATCACTCCAGATAATCATATGTGTCGTAAAAGTATAAGTGCAAACTCTAACGAAGAAACCGACATAATGGTGCCATTAAATACAGTTACTGAAGCTGCAGTTCAAGTAGAAGACGAGATGTTTTCCAAACTAAAAGCTTTGGAAAAAGAACTGTCAGAGAAAACTAAAAGATGGAGACTAAACACGAAACCAAAGTGCCAAGACCATAAAATCTGTGTGCTGTCACTACAAAACAAAACTGTAATCAGTAATATCGGAATAAAGTAAGACGCCTAAATTGAAATTCTTGCTAGAGCAAATTAATAAAACAATGTGTCATTTAGCAATACTGCTTACCAAAAGGTTACATATATGACAAAGATTTCATTTTAAAATTGCCCAATAGCCGTACTTCAAATCAAAATGATCAAATGTTTGTAGCACTTATGGGACTTAACTACGGGGTCATCAGTCCCTAAGCTTACAAACTACTTATGGACTAGCTAAGACTAAGGACGGCACAAATATCCATGCCCGAGGGGGGATTCGAACCCCCGACCGTAGTGGCCGTGCAGACCGTAACTGGAGCGCCTCAGTCCCCTCGGCCACCGCGGCCGAATAGCCGTATTCCGCGTCATTTTGTTGGTGATATTCATAAGAAACGGCAGTTACGTCTTTAGAGTAAAAATTGGAAGTAGAAGCTACCTAATTAAGGCGGATACTTGTTAGCGCTCTTCTGTGTAAACATTTCTTAGCTGTTGCGTTCAAGCAGATATTTGGTTTGCTGAAGAAATTTACAAATAACCGAAGTTGTTGAATTCTAAACAGCTGAAACGAAAGACGTTGCTTATTTAACACCATAAGCGCTCCACTCACAAGGAGACCTGTAAGTCTCAGAAATTTAGTTCGGGATGAGACTTCGCAGGATAGTAGTATACCGCAAGTGTGTCCACACAATATAAGTCATAAAGTGCACTATCCAGAAATTTCCGAGAAAAGGATACAGTTTTAAACGAATCAGACATGCAGTTGATGAACTGTCAGTGAAGGCAATGCTGCGGTGTGGTCAAATAGATGTCAAGTAGACGATCCGGGTTCGAACTTGCCTTCAGGGGTAACTGTTATTGTTTATTTGACAATTCCTAACCGTCTGCCTGTATGTACACATACAATAGGGCAACAGCTCTACTTCGCTTTTACATTAATAATCCAGTTCCTCGAAATTAAACGAATATTTATAATCTCTCCACAGCTTACAATACCGCCTAATTTTGCAATAAAATGTATTGACAATAGAATTTAGCTTTCTAATCTACCTACGTTAACTGTAAAATGCATTTGGAGTTACACTCCTGGCCATTAAAATTGCTACACCACATAGGTAACGTGCTACAGACGCGAAATTTAACCGACAGGAAGAAGATGCTGTGATATGCAAATGATTAGCTTTTCTGAGCATTCACACAAGATTGGCGCCGGTGGCGACACCTACAACATGCAGACATGAGGAAAGTTTCCAATCGATTTCTCATACACAAACAGCAGTCGACCGGCTTTTCTTGGTGAAACGTTGTTGCGATGCCTCGTGTAAGGAGGAGAAAAGCGTACCGTCACGTTTCCCACTTTGATAAAGGTCGGATAGTAGCCTATCGCGATTGCGGTTTATCGTATCGCGACATTGCTGCTCGCGTTCGTTGCGATCCAATGGCTGTTAGCAGAATATGGAATCGGTGGGTTCAGGAGGGCAATACGGAATGCCGTGCTGGATATCAACAGCCTCGTATCACTAGCAGTCGAGATGACAGGCATCTTACCCGCATGGGTATAACGGATCGGGCAGCCACGTCTCGATCTCTGAGTCAACAGATGGGGACGTTTGCAAGACAACAACCATCTGCACGAACAGTTTGACGATGTTTGCAGCAGCATGGACTATCAGCTAGGAGACCATGGCTTCGAATACCCTTGACGCTGCATCACAGACAGGAGCGCCTGCGATGGTGTACGCAACGACGAACTTGGGTGCACGAATGGCAAAACGTTATTTTTTCGGATGAATACAGTTCTGTTTACAGCATCCGTGTTTGGCTACATCGCGGTGAATGCACATTGGAAGCGTGTATTCGTCATCGCCATAATGGCGTATCACCCGGCGTGAAGGTATGGGATACCATTAGTTACATGTCTCGGTCACCTCTTGTTCGCATCAAGTGGCCGTTACATTTCAGATGTGTTACGACCCATGGCTCTACCCTCCATTCGATCCCTGCGTAACCCTACATTTCAGAAGGATAATGCATGTTGCAGGTCCTGTACGGGCCTTTCTGGATACGGAAAATGTTCGACTGCTGCCCTGGCCAGCAAATTCTCCACATCTCTCACCAATTGAAAACGTCTGGTCAATGGTGGCCGAGCAACTGGCTCGTCACAATACGCCAGTCACTACTCTTGATGAACTGTGGTATCGTGTTGAAGCTGCATGGGTATCTGTACCTGTACACGCCATCCAAGCTCTGTTAGACTCAATGCCCAGGAGTATCAAGGCCGTTATTACGACCAGAGGTGGTTGTTCTGCGTACTGATTTCTCAGTATCTATGCACCCAAATTGTGTGAAAATATAATCACATGTCAGTTCTAGTATAATATGTGTGTCCAATGAATACCCGTTCATCATCTGCATTTCTTCTTGGTGTAGCAATTTTAATGGCCAGTAGTGTATAAAACTTGTAAAAAAGAAAATACTGTATAAAAATTTTAAATGGCTGCAACCATCATTAATTTTATTTAAAATTGGTTATAGTTTTTAAAACAAATAATTAAAATGTTTTCTGCAGGTGTGATCGAATCAAAATCATCTGCATAAAATTCAGCTACGCTACAGCTCTTGGGTTGTATTCGTTGATTAGTATAAAAGTTATAGGAGCCCACAACAGTAGGTAGACTGCAGTCTGTGCGAACGGCTAAACTACACAGTGTCACAAGTGTAGGTAAGCAGTGACGAGGCTGTTAGAGCACAATACAGTAATCTCGATAGTTCGAATTTCCAATGAAACGAGCCTAATAAGAAGAAAAGTTGCAACGACCTTTTTTCGTTTTTCACTGACATGATAAATAATGAAAACATCATTTCAAAAGATAGATAGGGAGAGAACAGCTCAGTGACGAATGCAATCAACACAGGTAATTAGCTCGCTGCCTTGTTGCACGAACATCTGTTGTCAGAATGGCACTACGCCTCCAGGCTGCTGCCGGATGTACAGATCAAAACTGGGAGTTCACACGCTACTGTAGTTCCCACCTACAGTGTTGTGTTATGTTTTGTTTGTTGACTGAGTGTCGATTGTACACTTTACAAAGATGAGTGTTGTAACAAGAAAGAGGAAAATTGTGCCTTTGCATCTAAAATTTGAAGCACTTATACGACTTGACAAAGCAGAAACAAAAAATAAATAAAATAAAACTTGCTTTGGAATATTGTGTAGGCGAGGTTACTGTAGGTGACTTGCGAAGAAACCGTTTTCTTCATAGAAATGCTCTCAGGAATCTCTCAGACGAAGAAATATAAAGAAGTCAGACTTCGAAAAAAAAAGTGAGGCATTATTCATATGGTTTACCCAACAGACAGATGAGTGTTCCGATTTCTGACCCAATCTTGCAAGAAAAAAGCTTTGTTTTTCAGAAACCAGCTGCAGGGAGGAGGAGACAATTTCGCCACTAGTGTGGGCTGGCTCGACAATTGGAAAAAGGCGTACGGAGTGCGCCAACTTGACGTATGTGGAGAAAAACTCTCTGGTGACGTTCAGGCCGTTTCAAAATTTGTCGTCGAGTTTTAAAAAAATGATAAATGTCGGAAATTTGTCAAAGAGAGAGAAATATATGCTCCTGGGGGGAAAAAGGCAGCTCACAGTTATGGTAGCTTCAAATGCAACTGGAAACCACAAATTAAAACTGGTTGTGGCTGGAAAGTCTGACAAGCCAAGAACATTCAAGAATGTAACCATCTCAGACCTCCCGGTTGTCTACACACACATCAGAATAATGCCTGGAGGAATCAGGAAATCTTCAAGAACTGGTTTTTCAACTTATTTGTACCGGATTGCAAGAATTTTTTTAAAAAGAAGGGGACTGTCATGCAAAGCAATTTTGCTTATAGATAATGCGTCGTCACATTCAAGTGCAGAACAACTGCAGTGCGGCGGTAACCGAGCCTTGTTTCTCCCACCAAACGTTACCTGTCTGAGTCAGCCCATGGATCAGGGCGTTCCGAAATGCCTAAAAAAGTATCGATGGCGACTGTTGCAGTCAGTCTTTGAAGGACGTCGTGTACTGGATTAGCGAGATAAAGCCAGAGACAGTTTCGAAGTCTTGGATGAAAATTCTACAGGAAAGCATTCCAGACACAGAAACTGGAGATTCAGCAGATGAGGAAGATCAAGTGTTGTGTAATTTAATCAGAAGATTGTCAGGGCGTGAAGAGGCAGAACAGGCGGAAGTAGGTGAGTGGTTAAATTCGGACGAACAGTTGGAAGTGACGGACTCCTCTGTAATTGAGATGGTTAACATTCCATCACAGTGTGAGAGTGATGAGGTTGACGAGGCAGAGGCTGTATCGGTGATGAGCCACATCAATGGCTAGGTTGCTCTCGAGCCCGCCATATGCTACGTGAAGCAACAGCCTGAGTAGAGGTGACACCAACTGACATATACAGTACTGCGACTGAGGCGGTGGCGTGACGCTGGCGGCCACGAGGCAACGTTGCAGCTTCGCCAAACAAAATACACTTCACGATTACTTATCTAAGTAAATAATTATTGTTATTCTGCCAATGCAAATGTATATGTAATTACTTTTCTTCTGATAAAGTTCACATTTTGACCTATATTACTTGTTGTTGTTGTTGTTGTTGTCTTCAGTCCAGAGACTGGTTTGATGCAGCTCTCCACAATACCATATCCTGAGCAAGCCTCTTTAACTCCACATAAGAACGGCAACCTATATCTGTATGAATCTGCTTACTGTATCCATCTCTTGGTCTTCCTCTGCGGTTTTTACCCCACACACTTCCCTCCAATGCTAACTTCACGATTCCTTGATGTCTAAGAATGTGTCCTACCAATCGATCCCTTCTTTTAGTCAAGATATGCCAGAAATTCCTTTCCTCCCTAATTCTGTTCAGTGCCTCCTCATTAGTTACCATCTAATCTTCAGCATTCTTCGGTAGCACCACATTTTAAAAGCCTCTATCCTCTTCCTGTCCGCACTGTGTATCGTCCATGTCTCACTCCCATACAAGGCAACACTCCACGCAAATGCCTTCAGAAAGGACTTCCTTAGGCTGAAATCAATATTCGAGGTTAACAAATTTCTCTTTTTCAAGGACGCTTTTCTACACATTGCCATTCTGCATTTTATATCCTCTGTACTGCGACCATCATTTGTTATTTTACTGCCCAATTAACAAAAATCATCTACCTCCTATATTGTTTCGTTACCTAATCTAATTCCTTGAGCATCACCTGATTTTCTTAGACTGCACTCCATTACCCTCGTTTTACTACATATCATGATATTTATTTTTACCATTTAAATTTCGATAGTTCGAGGTGGTTCCGGTCCCCTTCACATCGAACTATCGAGACTCCACTGTAGCGGGCTATGGCTCATCACAGTAGGGCGAATGCCTCAAGAATACTTCAGGTCTCTCGCTCTCAGAGAGCGTGATTTTGCAACCATTTCGGTACTTCTCTTAAAATCTACTATTAATATGTTATGAATACTTCAGTGAGTATACATTCAGTCGCTGTCCTTCGTTTGCCTGTGACGCTGCTGTATGCCCTCCTACCGCTAATACTGTCATCTGTCTCGCTAGTGTCGTCTGTGGAATCGCTCGTGGCCTGTACTCATAGCTGCCGGTACTCTCGTCGCTGAAAATATTTCTTTGCAGCACTTAGATTGGATTAATACTTGTTCCATAGATCATATATACGACATTTCGTAATGATGTGGAACGTGTCAGTTTAGTAAATGTTGTCTATACTTGGCAATCAATATTTTAAGGATTTTTTTAAATTTTTTAAAGTTTTAACTAAAAATTAATCTACATTGTAGATGTGGAACGTGTCAGTCTAGTAAATGTTGTCTACAATCGATATTTTAAGGATTTTTAATTACTTTTTGTTTTTTATTTTTATTTTATTTATTTATTTTTAATTTTTATCTAAAAATTTAACTACTTTGTAGAAGGAGTTGCCATTCCGATATTCCTTTAATTTCTTTTTAAATACTAGTTGGCGATCTGTCAGACTTTTGATGCTACTTGGTAAGTGACCAAAGACTTTTGTGGCAGCATAATCACCCCTTTTCTGAACCAGTTTTAGATTTAACCTTGAATAGTGAATATCATCCTTTCTCCTAGTGTTGTAGCTATGCACACTGCTATTACTTTCGAATTGGGTCGGATTGTTAATAACAAATTTCATGAGTGAACATATATATTGTGAAGCTACAGTGAGGATCTCTAGATCCCAAAATAAATGTCTGCAGGATGCTCTTGGGTGGGCTCCAGCAATTATTATGATTACACGCTTTTGTGCAATGAATACTTTTTACTCAATGTTGAATTGCCCCAGAATATGATCCCATATGAAAGTAGTCAATGAAAATAGGCATAGTAAGCTAATTTACTAAGATGTATATCACCAAATTTTGCAATGACTCTGATAGCATAAGTAGCTGTACTCAAACGTTTCAGGAGATCTTCAATATGTTTCTTCCAATTCAGTCCATCGTCAATGCCAACACCTAAAAATTTTGAATATTCTACCTTAGCTACGGATTTATGTTCAAAGTCTAAATTTATTAATGGTATCATGCCATTTACTGTATTGATAGTCTGTCTGCATGTCATTAAGGTCGGACCACAAAGTACGGTTTCTTCGTGGACGGTGATTCGCAATCACAAGAGGAATAATGGAGGGCAGCGGCTGAAATTAGATTCCCTTGGGGAGGAGTCAGTGAGGCGAGGATAAGAGGCTCGCCAGAAATGGCGAGTGGCGCAACGGTGCCTCCAGCACAGCACAGCGCGTCACCAGCAGAAATAAAGCCGGCCGCCGCCTCGCCCTCGCGTTCTTCACCCGCTCATGTCGCCTATCAGTAACCCGAGAATTTTTATTACCACCCACTAGTTGTCTGTTCAAGCCCCTCAGCGTTCTCAACTTCACGGTTTCCGCCTCAGTACCCGGAGGTCCGAGTATGCGATCGCATACAATATCACACAAAATAAAACCTCTTCCTTTTAATTTTTTTATTCACTGGTTCCACAAATAAAGGTAAAATCACGGTAGGTAGGTCAAGTTGCTTGTGAAGTGTGAAACTTGGGCAAATGTTCAGAAGAAGAATTTTTGAGTTTACAACATGTCAGAGACGTACTAAGCACTCTTTTGAGTCTGGTGGTAAACTCAAATACTGGATGCGATTAGTTAGTAAGATGTGTCATGCTTTCTGGTCGGTAGGAACGTAATTCCATTCCAGATTCCTGCTCCGAGTGATGAAGTGTACGTAGGCAAGATAGCGACCTAAAAACGTTATTTAACCGAGCCAAGATGCGGCCTTTGTTTGCTACATCCGAAAAATTCATGTTGTTTCCAATAGAAGTGGTTGAAGTACTTGAAGTTTATAGTGGCAAAAGAAAAGAGCCTGGAAGAAACCTTACTGAACACAATTAATTTTCCCGCGAAACTTACTTTAATAATTGCAAAGTCGTTCTACAGCAGGTGTAAATGCTTGACATGCTTGTTCCGTGAACAGGAATGTGTTTATCATGCTTATTGACATTGATGGCAGATGGTCATCGCAATGGACTGCAGCCTTCGCAATGGATAAAACGGTACTCATCACTTAGCCTGCTTTGGTAGGTAGTGCACTCTACTGCCTACTTTTTCAGATACTACTGTCATAAACACCTACATTAATTTGTATTAATTATATTCTAAAAGTTTACTAAGTTACAGTAAGACACCTCAGAGCATTTCTATAATTTCGTATTAAAGGAAGGCATTTTTTTAAGTTTCAGATATGTTTGGTAATATTGCACTATCGAAGGAATATGTACGATACATACTGTTACTAATAGAAATTTTTACGCAAACTGACTTGTTTTAAACGTCAAGTTTACACAGCTGTTGACAAACTGCACTTGCGGCGCCAAGCAAGTGTGGGCTAACATACATACATATATTTTACAACCTTCGAGCGAACTGTTTGAAATTCATCTTCAATAAAATGTTGCGATTGTGTCATTTTTTCTTGTTCCAACCTAAACCACAGTAGATTGAAAACGGTGACTGGTAATAAACAGTTGTGATCAAATGATGTTTATCCCTTCAATATGGTTGGGTAAACAAGTCTCCCAACTCGCCAAAGACGGTGTTTCATGAGGGGAAAAACAGTCACAACTACTCACGCCGGACTTTTGCCACGCCAGACACTTGCCACACCTGACCCTTCGCAGGTAGTCGGATTAGCGGCCCCTCAGGCAAGGGACGCCCTTCCCCGTACTCCTGCTGTTTGCTTCCAAACCTCCGTCTCCGATCTAACTCGATACAGCCAATACGAAAGAGATATTTCTGTTCGATATCTCGCCGAAATGTACAACTTCTTTTCAATATCCCGAAATCGAAATATTTATAACTTTTGAGAAAAGAAAGCAATACCGTCGGCTACGTCACTGTGTAATTTGTTCTACCCTTTGTACGGTAGCTTTCTTCCAAACTTACTGATTGTGATAGAAACAGTCCATCGCCATGAAAGGAACGATATAAAGATAATTCGAATGTTCGCTAATCATTCAAGTTTGATCACTGCATTTGCACATATATTAATTGCTACAACTGCGTGAGAAAAAAGGAGAAAAGAAGAACGATACACTTCATAAATTTACTCTTTTGCGGCGCAATATTAGTTAATAAAAGGAATTGGTCAATGTTCAAATCAATGACAGAAAATACGTTTACAAAATATAGATAAGAGCGTCTATGTCTGGCAGATCACCTAAAGTCGACATACAAATTTGAAATAAAGAAATGAAGGAATATCGAATGATATGCTTGTAAAGTACACTGTTGCTCTACATTGTTTAGCTGAGTCGCAGAAGAAACACCCTAGTTTGTTTAATGGAAATTTCATAATTCTTATGATCTGCACTACAAAAGAAACAAAAAGCACAATGTAATATGTGTACTAGCTCACACGCGAGGAGGAGACAGGGGCACCAGACCCTTCGGAGCAGATAAAAGTGTGGCAAATGTCCGGCGTGGCAAGTGTCCGGACACCCGGTGGCCACACGGCACTAGTACCCTTGAGGACGGGCGTATTGTTTGCACAGCCGTGTAGCGTCTTCCCGTCGCGTCGATTTTAAGCCATGAAATGGGCCTGTTGGTATGGAAACAAGCAGAGACAGGACAATGACGTCTGGAACACTAAAAACTGTCATCATGACCATTGTTGCAGTTTCTCTTGACGTTGTAGTAGAGGAATGACAATACAGGAGCGTCATCACGTGTTTTCACACAAGGGTCTCAGCTGTCCATACGAATCTTGTTATGTGTTTGTAAAGAAATACCTGATCTTGTGTGCCTCTATCACGCATGTACCACTCAAAATCAGTCACTTGTTCTCGTCATCTCCTCTTTGCAAATTGCACGGCAATGAATTTGGAGCAATACGTTTATACTTATTTACTCTCGGATGTATAGTCGAAAGTCAGATAGGTTTTGGTGGGGCGTCCAAAACCTAGAGAGAGAGAGAGAGAAAAAAAAACAGTGTAGCTTTACTAAGAAGAATTAATGGTTGAACATTATTTCACCCACAGCCAGGGTGTCGCAGATAAATCGAAAGGTCTTATTCTTATGTGCGCCGCTGTGTATTTGCAACTTTCGAAAGAATGATGACGAATGGTGGCGCTCCAGAAGGTGACGTCCAGCTATCTTCTGTAACAGATCACCTCGCCAGGAATATACCCTCAGATCTGGTTGCCGGCAGCTTACAAACCGCGCTCGTCCGTGCGCTGGTCTGCGTACAAGGCGTGCTCTATAGTATCACTGCAACAATGAACCAGCTTCAGCCGATGAATATAAGCTTGTACATCAGATCGTGGAGTCGTCAGGTGGCTTGCGGAGTATGGATGTAGAAGTAGATGAAGTGGTTTTGCAGGTGTCACTTGGCGCACTCAGTCACGTAGCTAAAAGTGACTGGAACAGCAGGCCAGACTGCTTTCGTTTTAGGTAATGTCTGCAAATACAGTATCATGTTTATTCTTACTCAGTACAACAGCAAATACAGTACATGTCCAACATGAAATCCGATGGATTTTTTGTTGCAGTTGGCCTAACTTACTAGTTACAGAGGCAACAAAAAGTCTCATTTTAAATATTTAGCGTAATTATTCACGGAATTAAAAAAGTTAAAGTGTTGTCAAAATCTACTCATTAAGAGAAAAACTTATATTAAGTTTAACTCAATACGTCGAGCATTACAATTAGAATCTATGTATCTTGAAGCAGACTGCACTTCAATATTATTTTGTTCATCCATTTCTCTAGACATATAATACTTAACTAGATTCAACAAATTCAAATGTTTGTAAACCTACTGGACCAAACTGCCATTTTCATCAGTCCCAAGACTTAAAAACTACTTAAACTAACCTAAGAACAACATACCCATGCCACAGGGAGGATTCGAACCTCCGACGGCGAGCAACCGCGCGCTTCGTAGCGAGGCGCCTTTGAACGCTCGGCCGACGGCCATTCCACCGCGACGAATTTCAACCAACATCACATATAATTTCAAAGCTTTACGAAACTTTTTCCCCACTAACATCACCCACAAAATTAAGAAAGGAAAACAGTTTAACGCTTACTGCATTTTCGCTGTACGTATGATCAGACTTCAGTATCTGCCAAGACGTTTTAATTTATTGCTTTTCCTTTACCAACTCTATTCGCTACACACTTTGTAGACAGTATCTACTAATATACACCAGGAAAAATCGTGACTTAAAGTCACACAGCCGGCCGCGGTGGCCGAGGGGAATGAGGCGCGCCAGTCACGGTCTGCATGGCCACTACGGTCGGGAGTTCGAATCCCCCCTCGGGCGTGGATATTTGTGCCGTCCTTAGTATTAGTTCGTTCATAAGTAGTTTGTAATTTTAGGGACTGATGACCCCATAGTTAAGTCCCATAAGCTATACAAACATTTGAACATTTGGAAGTCACACAGTTCAAGAGATATGACGCAGTACGTACTTGGACGCGTCAAAAAGTACCCTCTGCTTACCGTGCTGTACTGTTGAACTCAACATCAGGCGTGTAATATTACGCAGCCTTATCGTTTTACATTCCTTACCAGAAACGCTGATCCCAAAAGATTTTGCATATAGTAAAACTATGCATTACATTAATGCATCTACTAAATTATATCACTATACAGCAAATAGTCCATGAGCTATGGAACAAGTATTAATCTAATCTGAGGTCATAGACAATGAGGTGCGTTAAAGACGGGCTTTTGCCTCACATGGAGTGCAAATTACCATCCTGTAACCATCCACTGTATAATAATGAGACCACTTAATGACTTTCTACAAACTTTATGCATAACTTCAATTATTTAGTAAACCTTTTCGCACTTACATGCTAATAGAGTCCCATTATGATTATCTGATTACATTTCGTTATGATTCAACCAATGATAGTAAGTCAGCTTTCGGGTTTGTCTCCGAAACAGCCTAAGTAATTGTCTCCTAAATAAATATAAGTACGAGGGCATTAATATAAGAAAATCAATTTAATACTCGTTTAACTTAAAATTAAACCATAATTATTAGTATGTGTTAACTATGCAAGTGTAACCGGTCTGTTTACAGGGAGCAGAAAGCGACCATGCCTCTACACGGCGGAGGCCCCGAGAAGGGCGACGGCCAGGTGAGTGCAGCGCCGCGCCTCGCCAGTCAGTCAGCAGTGCCACGTGGCAGCTCCTTACACACTCTGCCGTTACCTACAATAAAGGCTTTATGTGGCGTCCCGTGTGTACTCCAACCACGACTACGATCACGGACTTCGAGAGCCACTGGCCTTGTCACGATATTATGTTCTATATCTACATGAGATACTCTGCAAATCACATTCAAGTGCCTGGCAGAGGGTTCATCGAACCACAATTATACTATTTATCTCCCATTCCATTCTCGAATAGCGCGCGGGAAGAAAGAACACCTGAATCTCTCCGTTCGAGCTCTCATTTCTCGTATTTTATTCTGATGATCATTTATACCTATGTAAATGGGAGTCAACAATGTATTTTCGCAAGTTGCCCACGCCGCAGCGATAAGCGCCGTTGTTGTAATGATTCCTATCCCAGATCCTGTATCATTTCCGTAACGCTGTCTCCCTCGTATCGTGATAATACGAAACGAGCTGCCCTTCTTTGTGCAGGATCCCACACTGGGCAGCAATACTCCAAAAATGGACGGACAAGCGTAGTGTATGCAGTTTCTTTTGTAGTTCTGTTGCATGTTTTAAGGGTTATACCAATAAAACGCAGTCTCTGGTTCGCCTTTCCCACGACATTATCTACGTGTTCTTTCCAGTTTATGTCTGAAGTAATTGTAATTCCTAGGTATTTTGTGGAGTTTACGGCCTTCACATTCGATTGATTTCTCTTGTAAACAAAGTTTAATGGATTTATTTTCGTACTCATGAGGACGACTTCACACTTATTATTTAGAGTCAATTGCCAATTTCTACACCGTACAGATATCTTATTCAGATCGTTCTGCAGTTGGTTTTGATCTTCAGATGACTTCATTAGACGGTAAATGACGGCGTCATCTGCAAACAACCTAAGGGAGCTACTTAGATTTTCCCCTAAATCGTTTATGTAAATAAGGAACAGCAGAGGACCAATAACACTACCCCATGGAACGCCCGATATCACCTCTGTTTTAGTCGATGCCTTACGATCGATTACTACAAACTGTGTCCTCTCTGACAGGAAATCCCCTATCCAATCGCAAATTTGGGGCGATATACCATAACCACGCAATTTGATTAAAAGCCGTCTGTGAGGAACGGTGTCAAAAGCATTCTGGAAATCAAGAAATACGGATCGATTTGCCAACCCTTGTCGATAGCAACCATAACTTCGTGTGAATAAAGAGCTAGTTTTATTTAGCATGAACGATATTTTCTAAATTCGTGTTTACCTTGGGTCAATAGATTGTTCTGTTCGAGATAATTCATAATATTTTAATGTTCAAATGTTTGTAAACCTATTGGACCAAACTGCCATGGTCATCAGTCCCTAGACTTACAAACCACTTAAAACTAACTTACACTAAGGATAACTCACACACTCATGCCCGAAGGAAGACTCGAACCTCCGGCCGAAGCGGCCGCTCAATCCGTTACATGACGCTTTAGGCCATTCCGCGCAGTCACGTGGCAAGTTCGTTCACATACTGACATTACCTACAACGAAGCTGAAGTTTGTATGTGGGTCCTTTGTCATATATCGCTGCGTACGTCAACCACGACCACGATACGAACTTCGTTAGCTACTGGTACTGTCAGAATGTTACTCAAATCTCTGATACTAGTGAGAAAGTCAAAATAGCGGTCTACATTTGTTTTAACGTTTAGCACGAAACTCGAGCCCTCATCCAGAAGATTCCGAATTCCTGAATTTCCGTGGGTAAATGTATGTTGGGGTCGTTGAATTTCCAGGGTTACAGATCCACACCTTCATTTGGCGTCTGAAACGAAGAGGAGTATTCAAAGACAAACAAACAATTTTTGTTTTGAATGAAACACACGAGATATCTGTGTAATTTCTGCAAATTTATTGTTTTCACTGATCGGTTTTCGGCTTTTATGCCATCATCCGGAGTGTTTACCTGATGATGGCGTAACAGCCGAAAACCGGTCAGTGAAAACAATAAATTTGCAGAAATTACACAGATATCTCGTGTGTTTCATTCAAAATGAATAAAATATTGTGTCAAGAACCGACGGAACAGTCAGTTTATACTCATTCAACACGGAACAAAACAATGTTGCTCTATTTCAATATGGTGGACGGCTGCGTTGCTACCACAATAGGCCTAGTTCTCGACATAACAAGCTACCCAGTGTCGTTTGGAGCTCTCGTTACAAGCATCGGTAACTCGGCACAAAATTCTGCTAGTACTGTCTACTTTCAGCTAAAACAGCTTCTTTTATTAATGTGCGTTGTGGTGTTATTCTTAATGGGACCACACTTTCCCTACGCCAGAATTACGAAGTGTCATTGCAAAACATCAAATGACAGGTATGATATTTTCTGTATGTTTCAGTGTAACTTGGCCGATTTCTGATTACATTTCCGTGCAGTTGATGTTTATTGATCCTCTTTGACATGGGTAAAAATGAAAGATGTTGGTGCAGATTTGGACAGCTGTCCAGTAGCGATTTTGTATTACGTGGATTCTACAAGACCTTAGTAGTTTTTTGGAGCTATGTTGCTCCCAGGGCATTTCTACGCACAGGTCACGCTACTCGGGCGTGTAACTGGTGCTGATAGCATCCAATGTGTTACAGATCAGGCGAATTTGTTGGCTAAGACATCAACGTTAATTCTCTAAAGCATGTAGCACAATTCTGGCCGTGTGAAACACAATTATCCTGCTGGAAGATAGCATCGCCGTCGATGACATCAAACGTGAAGGGGATATTATGCTGATGCAATGTGACCGTCGACAAGGCCTAACGTGTGGGAGGGCAACAGACTCCAACACTTCAGAGAGGTAACGCTGGCTGGTATGTTCAAATGTTTGTAAATCTTATGGGACTTAACTACGGGGTCATCAGTCCCTAAACTTACAAACTACTTATGAACTAATTAAGACTAAGGACGGCACTAATATCCATGCCCGAGGGGGAATTCGAACCCCCGACCGTAGTCCCCTCGGCCACCGCGGCCGGCGGCTGGTTAGTGTGTGAGTGGAATCCATTAGATCTGGTGCAAGAAGTCGTGGCCCGTGCGCAGAAACGTACTCTCCAGTTGTGCGCAGGGTGAGTCCATTCCATTAGTTCGGAAAGAGAGTCGACTCAGTTATACGTTGTCTGCTGGGCCGTCCGCTTCGCCTGTCAGTCGGCTGTCAACTGCTCCCCGCGTTCAGTGGGCAACACCTACGCCACCTAGATACTACGCCTGTGCGCTGCTTGCCAAGAGTAGTCATAACACAAGCAAACTATTGGTCTTCTGTAGCGTTGTGCTGAGTTTGGGAATACGTACACGTTGCACACTGTGTTTCAAACTGCTTTTCATGTTATTTATGTGATTCTCCGTGCAGATTTTTGCTGGTATGAGACAAAATGCCTAATATCAATCATCCGATTCCAATATCGGTAAGATATCTAATTGTTCATAAATATCCTATAACAAAATCAAATTTGTCTGTGAATCACATAAATAACATTAAGAACATTCTAAAACACAGAGTGAAATGTGTACGTAATCTCAAACTCAGTACAACGCTATATAAGACCAATAGTTTGCTTGTGTTATCACTACTCTTGGTAGGCAGCGCACAGGCCTTGTATCTAGTAGTAGACGCAGCTATGGACCCCTTGCCGACAGTGTATTGTGCTGCAAACGACGTAGAATTGAACGCGAGCGAAGACACTATTATTCGTCCACGATAACTTGACGATTGTGCTTCTCCTGCCACAAGTGGAGAAAATGTACACTAGTGGAAAGCTTTTAATTTGTCTCCGAATGCTACCAACGCTAAGCTGCTCGATGAAGCGCGTGCGCACGAAGTATTGCTGTAAGCTACACACTGCAAGTTACAAGTAATTTTCATAAGCTGCGGTGTTTACTTTCGAACAAAAATTGCTATGTTATACTTCTTCCAGTTGCCGGAGCAAGTGAACTTCAGGAACATTCTGTACATAATTGTACAGAAGTTTTAGCAATACTTGTAAAGAAGAATTTTCACTTCAGTCGCGATATACGACGGAGAAAAGTGGAATTTTATATTGTCGTGCTTAAAAACGGCCGGCCGCGGTGGCCGAGGGGACTGAGGCGCTTCAGTCACGGTCTGCTCGGCCACTACGGTCGGGGGTTCGAATCCCCCCTAGGGCATGGATATTTGTGCCGTCCTAGTTCGTAAGTAGTTTGTAAGTTTAGGGACTGATGACCCCGTAGTTAAGTCCCATAAGCTTTACAAACATTTGAACATTTTTGCTTAAAAAAGAGTGCAGCCGCCACCTACTGTATTCTTACTAACGAGTTAAAGTCATGATGCAAATAAGAAATAAATAAATGGCTGAAGAAATGGTTGCAGTTGAATTCATATTGATTTTATCAAGGGACACTAAGGAATGTACTGAAATAAAATGACTCCACTTAGATCGAAATTTTCAAAGGATTTCATATGCAAATTTCTAACATCTTTTGCCTGTTGTACAAACATTACATAACAGTGTAGAGAAAAAGAGCAAGCTAGGTAGCTATCTTAAGAAGAGACTACCTTTTAATTACTCTTCTGTTTTTGCACACAGTAAGAATTACCCACGGTTTTTTTTTTTTTTTTTTTTTTTTTTTTTTTTGGTTAAAGAGTAACAATGGTACTTTTAATTCGTCTGTTTGTCTCCCTTGCCAAATTGGCATTTCGCGCCGGTAGTAAACGCACACTGCACGTTTGAATTAAGCTTCCATAAACTGGCAATGTGGAGAACACTAGAACGAATTTTCGCTCTACAGCGAAGAGTGCGCTGATTTAAACTTACTGCTGCATTAAAACTCCACTTTTAAGAGATTTTATCAGAGGCTTCATGAGTATCTCAATTGTTTAGAGAAACTCTGCATACTAAATTACAATGTCTTAAGTTTGATATTAATCTGTTCCCATTTTTCATTTCATTAGTTTCAATAAGTACCAGTACGTATATAATCTGTAGCTGTAGGTAAAATACTCGGCCAGTAATACGTCATTACATTAGCTATTTGCTAGGGTCATTGAAATGATTGGATTTCGTATTAGGTGGCTGATGGTGCCAGCACTGCTGCAAGCAGCCGACGCTGCCTCCCCTCCATCAAAAATGTTCAAATGTTTGTAGAGCTTATGGGACTTAACTACGGGGTCATCAGTCCCTAAACTTACAAACTACTTATGAACTAGCTAATACTAAGGACGGCACAAATATCCATGCCCGAGTGGGGATTCGAACCCCCGACCGTAGTGGCCGTGCAGACCGTGACTGGAGCGCCTCAGTCCCCTCGGCCACCGCGACCGGCTCTCCTCCATCCCTCCTCTTCCCCCGACAGCCATGAAGGGCTGTCAACGCCGCTCTCAGAATTCACCGCGCGAATCGTCAAGTTATCGTGGACGTATAGTACTTGTTGAGCAACTGACCGAATATTTCGTGAAGTGACAGAGCTATCCGTCACTGCTACGCGCACACTGTGCCTGTCATTAAATGTGATGATGCTTCGAGATCGACGCAACTGGTCTCCTCTGGCCGTCGTTCCCTCTTACATCCAGTAATTACAAATCACATATTTTTCGAAACATTTTCGTTTCTCTATTTTTGGGTCAACAGCACTCTATTTAAATTTATTAATAAAGAACAGTCTAGAATGCACTAATTTATTTCATTCAACTAGTTTCAGTCTTATTTAGACCATCTTCAGGAATTTTGTTTTAAATTAAATGTTGTATAGCTTATGGGAATTAACTACGGGGTCATCAGTCCCTAAACTTACAAACTACTTACGAACTAACTAAGACTAAGGACGGCATCCATGCCCGAGGGGGGATTCGAACCCTGGATTAGTGACGCACTGGAAGGCTCCCAGCTACCTGCCAGCTCCACAACATCGATGGCGACAGAATTCCTGAAGATGGTCTAAATAAGACAAACTAGTTGAATGAAATAAATTAGTGCATTCTAGACTTCTTTATTAATAAATTACAGATCTGCTTCACTGTTACTTGCTTCAGTCCGACACGATCACCGATTTCCCTGAAGGATACTCCGCATTGCCTACAGGCATGTAATCTTTTTCGGCAGAGCTCCGAAACGTGTTCGAAATACTCTTGCTGTCTTCTACGAGAAGTAGTGAAGCTGCTTACGCAGAAAACCCGAAGGTAAAAGAAGCTGCTTACGCAGAGAACCCGAAAGAAAAATCAACTCCAATACGTCCAGACAACCATCTATTCTCCCTCTATGATCGTGCTTGCAGGCGGCACTTCTGGTGTTGAAACGCTAATCATGCGCATCTCTCGTCGCCGCGAGGGCGTGCTGCGAATTTCACAAGATTTGGATGCTTTCTCCATGATGTTGCGTTTTTGATGGCCAGTAATGTCTCTCTCTCTCTCTCTCTCTCTCTCTCTCTCTCTCTCTCTCTCTCTCTCTCTCTCTCTCTCTCTCTTTATTTTATTTTATTTTATTTATTTATTTATTTTGCTGTGTAGTGGGGTGGAGCATATTTCTATGATATCGCAATACTCCCAATTTTATTTCTTTCTTTTTTCTCTTGACAAAAGGCAGATTGCAGATTCTATTGTGAAATCCAGAAAGATTCACGAATGAATGACTGCCGGTCCTGTGTCGCTCTCCAAGATTTCCGTAAGATTCGCCAATGTCCAGTAACTGATCGCGGCAAAAGTCCGAAGTAACAAATTTGCTTCTGTCAGCCAAATTACGGAAACATTTATCGACGGTGCAATCTGTTATATCAAAAGCAGCCACGCAGACACAGTTTTGGCTCATTGGCCAAGACCTTGCATAGGTGGGAGAAGCAAGGCTGCACGGCCGCGCGCCTATTTATACTGCAGGAAGCGAGAGGTAACAGCAAACCCCGCCGTGTCCCGCCGACTGCTGCCGCTCGCCTTGTCAGAAATACGGGCACGTCCAGGCTCCTTTCAGGCAAATGGCTACAATATACAACACGCGTCACGCGACCTCGATTTTCCTGGTTTCCACATCCGTATAAATTACACGTCACAGTGGCGCCATCACATGCTACAGTTTTGAATCCCACAGCATTTGTTACAGTCGGATCTCTGGTCACACCAGTATCTTTTTCTTCACAGCATTGCGTTATATTAAAACCTTTCTCCCAAAGTGTGAGAACGAAAGAATTACACAATCACCGCAGTTTAAGTAATAATGTTCTGTAACTTCCAGCAGGTTCAAGTGTTTCACACTATAAATGCTCGGTAAACTGACATCTACTTACTACTCTGCAAAATAGTTTGAATTTAATGGTGACTTTTATAGCGTACCACTGAACAGTACAGCCTTTTAGCTACTATCCAATAAAATTTCTATACACATTCAACCGTTTGCCAACTTTTAAAATCTTTTCTGTGCGAAACTCTGCAGCCTGTCAGGGCAGCCATCCATCATTGACGTTAGTGGTCCGGCACTAAATAAATTCACGACGTCAACGTCGAACAACGCTGCCACTCATAATTTTTGCCGTGCACTTCAGTAATCTCACAATGAACTGTTGCTGGTGTCATTCCTTTTGCCTGTGGAAATCGTATTAATCCATATACCCAAACTCATTTTAAACACCTGCATTCATGAGAGAAATGACCGGATACGACGTCACAGTTTACAGCAGGGAGCGTACTCAACCAAGCTACTTAATGGAACAATTCTGGGTAATGTTAACACCACTCATTCGCGTGACTAATAGACCGAAACCTACTTTCTGATTCCCCCAATTCTTGATACATTTGCGTTAGAACGCGGGACGAATGGCTAAATCCATAACACCATGCTAATAATTGGATTAATCTTGTCTTACAAGGGGAACACCAAGTATGGTACCAACGAATTTTGATGAGTCGCAGGTATATTGTGCGGGAACTCCTCCAGTCCACCAAGCTAAAAGGATTTGTTCCAATGCGCCTTGGTTTCCACGAAAATCGCGATCAAAGTCCAGCGCGTAACATCTAAACCTTAGTCTCCTCGGCCACCGCGGCCGGCGCACCTAGTTTAAATAATCATTACATTTCAAATCCACACATTTGTCACTCCCGTTATCAGTCAACTGATTCCAGTTGCGACTCATTGATATTGTGGTCACAGGGTGTTACGTATTTTCGTATCAAGGAGTGTGCAATTTCACATTTATGAATATTTTGATAGAGTTACTAGTCTTTGTGCCGCGGCGGAGTGGCCAAGCGCATTGAGGCGCTATGCTCCGATGTGCTAAGCCGTTCCACGTCGGGAGCTCGAATGCCCCCTCGGGCATGGATGTTTGTGTTGTCTTAATATAAGGTACTTCATAGGTAGTTTGTAATTTTAGAGACTGATGGCCCCGCAGTTAATTTCAAATGTTCAAATGTTTGTAAATCTATCGGACCAAACTGCGTGGTCATCAGTCCGTAGCTTACAAACTATTTAAACCTAGGTAAACTAACCTTCGGACAACACACACACACCCATGCCCCAGGGAGGACTCGAACCTCCACGGCGAGCAACCGCGCGCTTCGCAGCGAGACGCTTTAGACCGCTCGGCTACTCCAACGCGGCCCGCAGTTAAGTCCCTTAAGCTTAAACATTTGAACTCTAATCTTTGTACATACATGTTGCGTTCCTTCCTCTAAGAAATCCTCAATCCTGTTCAAAATTTCGTTTGCTACTCCATGTAATCGTACTGTTATTAACAAGCACTGTTTTTCCGAGTCAAATGCTTTTCAGAAAAAAAGAAATACTGCATTTGTCTATTTTTTATTCGATTCGCAGCTTCCAGAATGTCGACGGTAAGAGGGAGAGTGGATTTGGTATGACTAAAATTTATGAAATCATGCTTGATTTTAAGAAATACGAGATATCTCACTGCTGAATAGTTAAAGACAGTGCCTAACGGTAGCTGAAAAGTTAGCTTGATACTTCACAGCAAAGAAATGTACAGCTCTTAGGCTAGTTGCCAGGCTGATCATGTCAACAACGTAAGCTGTGACTTTCTCTAATTGAGATTTGACACTTGTTTATTACACACCGAATCAATCTTGCAGGGGAGGAGCAAAGCAGTACCTACAAGTTGTGGTTTTCATTTTCCAATTTCACAATACAAGCAAACAACGAACACAGAAATATTTACATTAGTTGGCACTCTTTATTCTCAGATATTTGTCAAAAACTATGTACCACCGTCGTCTGCAACTAAAAGAATCTATATTTAATGCTACCAGTTTCAATAATTACTTCTTGGGCTTGGTGATAATTAGTAACAAATAAAATGGTTAACAATAATTAAAAAGCCGGCCGCGGTGGTCGAGGGGACTGAGGCGCTCCAGACACGGTCGGCACGGCCGCTACGGTCGGGGGTCGAATCCCCCCTCGGGCATGGATATTTGTGCCGACCTTAGTCTTAGGTAGTTCATAAGTAGTTTGTAAGCATAGGGACTGATGACCCCGTAGTTAAGTCCCATAAGTTCTACAAACATTTGAACATTTGAATAATTAACAATTTCGTCGAGCCAATTGTGCTACAACATGCCCAGAGTTTAACATCGCTTTATTTTATTTTTCTTCAATATCTGACATGTCTAGTTTGAAAGATATGAACATTACAACAGATATGCCAAATAAAGAGAAAAAACTTTAAAAGCTTATTTTTTATTTGATGTTATCTGAAGTTGGAAGGCCTTTATAAGCCCCCACACTGATTACTGCTTTACAATATATAATATACAATATATAATCCCCAATGGTTGGTGACTTTGTGGCTTTTTATCTATAAATTAGTAGGTGTATCAGGGAATTTAAAAAGCTAAATCGACGCGTAGAAAGAGAAAGTAAAAATAAATGACACGTGCTGTAAAAAACAACAGGGTTATAAATAAATAATAAAAAAATATAAAGGGGTATACAGAAGTCATCAGACATCAGATATCAGCATAGTGAGCATACCATCCATCCAAAAAACTCACCATACAAGTACAAGTTTTTAGCTCTGTTAGCTCCAGAAATGTTTTAAAAATCTGAAAGAATGTATACTGAAATAAGAGAAATTATTCATTTGAGCGAAACAAAAATTTAACTGTTATGAGGAACTGGACTTCGATAGGAGAACAACATGGAGTGAGGGAAAAGAATGAAAAGTAATTCCACTTGGTTGTTAAACTGACACCTCAGTAACATACATGAAAATATGTGCTTATTACTAGGACTACTGGATAGAATAAAGATCAGCGCGACTGATTATCACAATGAAAAGGTAAGTGATCGCTAGATATTTGAACGGAATAGATTGGAGTTGAAAAGTTCAAAAGGAGTATTAGCCAATGACTGAGTGAAGCACGAGAAGGAATATCACAAAAGATGAAATAATGAAAAAAGAACATTAACGAGTTAAAAGAAAAAAGCCCATTAGAAATCTTTGCTTAACACGTGAGCTACGTACATGATTTAATCGACGTATGGGGGTGTTTCGATTTAACAACAAATGTGTTGATCTGATTTTGCGTTTAGAAAATTATTATTCGTGAAAAAAAAGGAAAGATATTACTCCAGCCTCGTGTAGGGTTAAATTTTAGTGTTTCGATCGTAAAACACTTCGTAAGTAGTAGTTAATAGTTTCAAACATGTTCTACATCTGCCTCGGGAAACTGTTTACAACCACTTTCGAGCGTCCACAAATTTGTCCTTTACGAGAGTTTGTCATGTTTCCTATCGCTGAATTACTAGGCCTAGCGGGTAGAATATAGATCAGCATGACTAATTATCATAATATACGATTATGAGAAGGGATAGTGGTCGCTTTAATGGAATGTTCGGACAGAAAAGCTATGAACTACTTGAAGCTACTGTAGTACTGCGATGATTCACACTACTAGCGCTTTCGTTAGGCACTTAAAAGAGAGAGAAAGAACGCAGTGCAGCCGGCGTCTGTTTTTCCGGGAATCGGAAAGCGTGGACTAGTGTGGCTGGTGCCTGTGCTCCTGTTAGGAGTATCTGGCCTACATCGCTCAGCAGCGCCGACATTTCTGGGCGGCCCGCCAAATCCAACAACAGCTGTGCTTTCATACACACTTCCACGTAAAAGCTTGATAGCACAACAGCGGATTTGCCCCCACCGTTAGTCACGACACTGAGTTTTCTAACGAATGTTCATTTATTCAAGCAGGCTGATTGCACAGATTATCACGAGTGTTGGAACTTAAATAGTGGCAACCTTTTATTCACAACTGATACAAAAGCATTACACGCTTGCGCCTCTTACTGTCCTTCAAAAATAGTCACCAGCGTTGTGTAGAACCCGTTGTCAGCGATGTGGAAGGCGTAGTATACCGTTAGCAAGGCCTGTTCTGTTGATGGTGCGAATGGAGCTGTCTACTGCCTATAGAATCTCTGGAATAGTTCTGAAGCGAATGCCACGAAGAGGTTCGTTCATCTTCTTAAGTAACTCAAAGTCACAAGAACTTACGTTCGAGGAGTATGGAGGATGGTACAGTACTTCCCAGTCCCATCGACCGAATAGAGGAGCCACATTTTGTGCTGTATGTGCTAATCCGGTTACGTGTGCGAGCTCGAGAATCGTCTGGCGTCGATCACTGTCCACTAACGCGGCAACAGTATGGACTTCTAGACGCCAGGACAACCTGCCCGATGCATGTCTGCCACAGTTTACCGACCATCATTGAAGGTCTTTACCCAACATGTCACTGTTCTGTACGCCAATGCCGATTCCCCGCACGCCTCTTGAAGTCCTAGATAACAATGTCGTCCTGTACGACCGCTGGCACATGCAATCTTGAGCCAACGTTGTTCCTGTTTCGAAAACGTTGTGGCACTGTTCTGTTAGAGCGACAATAGTAGATTCCACTGCATAGTGTCTTCACAGCAGTGTTGCCACTATTTAAGTCCCAACACTCGTATGACGTTCAGTTTCAGGAGGAATAGTTCTACTGCGGTAATGTAAATTCACACACACACACACACACACACAAAGTTACTCTTACAGAAAAGTAAGCGAAATAACGACGTCAATAAATAAAGTTATTTTCAGGCGTTGTTTCAGCGATGTGTTAATTCACATCGCTGGTAGCATATGTAGATGCTCGGTAAGCGTATGTTACTACAAATGAAACATTTAAAATGACATCTCTAGAATGTGATTTCAGAAAACGTTGGGATGCAGGACAGAAGTTCGTAGCACTTCAATTCTCGATGGCCACTACTTCGAACAGATTGAGATTTAAATGAGTGACAGATAAGGTGACATCACATTTACATATATGAAAACATCTTCGTTTTAACACTCTTAAAGCCTATGTAATTTAGAAATAAATATCCCTGCAGTATTAAAACAACTTAAATCACTTGATAATTGGTATACAGTCAGTTCGGGAAGACTTCCTTTCATGTTCCTTTCAGATATGCTGACGCAGTAGCCCCATACCTATCATATACAACCACTCGCTAGGCGAACGTTTCGTGTCGCGGAGTGGAGCGCAGTGTTGCGGTGCGCGCGGCCGTCCGCCGTTCGAATCCCCTCTCGGGCATGGATGTTTGGGTCGTCTTTAGTATAAGGTAGTTCATAAGTAGTTTGTAAGTTTAGGGACTGATGACCCCGCAGTTAAGTCCTTTAAGCTCTAGAAACCTTTGAACGTTTCGAACCCAAAGATTGTAACGTTGCACAAGTCACTCCAATATTCAAGAAAGTCAATAGGAGTGACCCGCTAAATTACAGGCCTATATCATTGACGTCGGTTTGCAGCAGGATTTTAGAACACATACATTCCTCAGATATTATGAACTACCTCGAAGAGAACGACCTATTATCCCATAGTCAACGCGGATTTAGAGAGTATCGTTGTTGTGAAACACAGCTAGCTCTTTACTCTGTGACGAGTTTCGACACTGTACCTCATAAGCGTCTTCCAATCAAATTGCGTGCTTACGGAATATCGCCATAGTTGTGTGATTGGATTCGTGATTTCATGTTAGAAAGGACACAGTACGTTGTAATTGGTTGTTCGCGGATGAAGCTGTCACTTATCGGTTAGTATAGTCAGCAGAATATCAAAAGCAACTGCAAAATGATTTAGATAAGATATCTGCATGGTGCAAAAATTGGCAATTGACCCTTAATAATGATAAGAAATCCGTTAAACTTCAGTTACACGATAACTCAAGTCAAAACAGGCCGTCAATTTAACCAAATACCTAGGAATAAGAATTACGAACAACTTAAATTGGTAAGAACACACAGAAAATATTGTAGGGAAGGCGAACCAAAGACTACGTTTCATTGGCAGATCACTTAGAAGATGCAACAGTTCTACTAAAGAAACTGCCTACACTACACTTGTGCCTCCTATTTTGGAGTATTGCTGCGCATTGTGTGATCCACACCAGGCGGGACTGACGGACTATTTAGAGAAAATTCAGAGAAGGGCAGCTCGTTTCTTAATATCGCGATGTATGGGAGAGAGTGTCACGGAAATGAAGCACGAGTTGGAGTGCAAATCATTAAAAGAAAAGCGTTATTTGTTGCGACGAGATCTATTTGCGAAATTTCTTTCACCAACTTTCTCTTCACAATGCGAACTTACATTGTTAGCACCCACCTACATAAGGAGACATGAGCATTATTATAAAACAAAAGAAATCAGATCGCAAACAGAAATATGTAGGCGTTTCTTTTTTCCGCGAGCTATTAGAGAGTGGAACTATAGAGAAATATTATAAAAGATGTTCGATGAATCCTCTGCCATGCACTTCAATGTGATTTGCAGAGTGTCCTTGTAGATGTAGATGTACGTACATACAAGACTTTTTTTGTACATATCTACGGCAAAGAGCCTTTCGAATTAAGTTTGAGTGGCTTCCTTGTAATTTTAATAATGAGAAACGGTACTTCATTTTCGTGTGCACGTATTAATATTATGATATTGCAAATACAGGGGGTTTCATGAGAATTAGTATAGACGAAGAGCAACATAAACTGCATAAAACATTAGTCCAATTTTTATTGCGTACAGAGATACGGCTGAGTACAATGCATTGTCGTTTCGTGTTTTGGTAGACCGATTGTACCGATTATCGAATGTCAGCATTAGAGTGTTGACGTTAAAGTTGTGAATTGTTTTAGTTTACACTGAAGTTTTCATCGTTATTCTTTGGCGAAGTCTACTGTACGGTAACGTCTAAATATGTCGCAAGTACTTGCACATGCTAAGTATCCCGATTTGATATTTGTGTATGGGATTTCCAATGAAGAAACTGCTGCTACTGGTAGAGAAAGTGGCATGCGGCTTCATAACGGCAGACTGCCATATTCAAAGGGTGTTTTCTCGTTTGTTCATTTAGACCTAGCATTCCCTGAAAGATGGATCGATAGATATGCATATGTTTCTTGATCCCCTCTGGATTTTTGCCTTTAGGGATGACTGAAAGGCGAAGTGTACAATGCAAAAGGAAACACATTAGCCGATTTGATCGTTGGGATTATGAATAGTGCAGCTCTCAGAAAAAGACGACCTCGGAAGTTATACACGTACGGTTGTCAAGAGTAGACGAAAGTGCATTGTAGTTGATGGTGGAATATTTTAAAAACAACTTTGAACGTCGTCAGTTGCATTTCCTGTAAGTTTGCTAGGTTCGCATAACAACAGCTGTATCTGTACCGCCGCGGCGGAGTGACCGAGCGCACTGAGACGCTATGGTCCGATGAGTGAGGACGTTCCCCCGTCGGGGATCCGAATCTTCCCTCAGGCATGGATGTTTATGTTGCCTTTAGTATAAGGTAGTTTATAAGTAGTTTGTAAATTTAGGAACTGATGACCCCGCAGTTAGGTCCTATAAGCTTAATAAACATTAATTAAACAAATCTCTGTACTCAATAAAAATAGGACACAAGTTGTATGGCATTTTTATTGCAATTTGTCTCCCCTGTTACCTTCTAAAACACTCACTACTAGCTGGAAACCGTATGTTGCGTGGTTATTTATTTATTCCATACGCTCGAAGTCCACATCGCCTGCAACCCCTCTCACTCACTCACACTGTCATTCTCTCTCTCTCTCTCTCTCTCTCTCTCTCTCTCTCTCTCTCTCTCTCTCTGACCATCTCTTCCTTCCCATCTGTCTGCCCATTTCCTCCTTACCTTATCTTAGGCCATCTATGACGCCCTCCCGCCCGTCCATCTGCTCACGGTTCCTCGGTTCGTTCCGCTTGTTGGAATCATCTTCTGCTTCTCCTATCTGTCAACTTTCGTGGCGACAATGTTAAAGTTTATTGCAAAGCACTCTTTGCCATGTACCATGCAATGACTTGCAGTCTGTAAAAACCGTCTTCATGAAAACATTCATACATGAGCGAACTTTTAATAGTAAGCGAAACGGTGCGACAGTCTATTGTAAGGGGCCACTCTTGTTTCATAGTCAAGTCTGCAAAATTTCATAAGGACCGGAATAAATCGATAGAAATAATTACACACAAAGGTACACGGTTCTTTATATATAATAAGAATATAAAAATTAATGTTTGTTTGTCTTTTTGTTCGTATTTTATGCACGGCCGTACTGTACATCTGATTGCGACAAAACTTGGTAAACGTATTACTTGCACTTTCGTGAAGGTTATAGGCATAATTATGTCACTGTATGACATAGTTCAGGAAATATCACGTCATGAAGAATGAGATGCGTGAAAAACTGGCGGTTTATGAATGATATTTAATTACTTCTTTGTTACTTGGTGCATTCGAAACAAATGTTGCAAATAGTACCTTTTATGCCAGGAAATGTAAAAATAAAATTATTTATTTGTACTTATTATAGTTTATGAGATATGACGTAATAAACACTAAGACGCATTGACAACTGCCGCATTATGTTTGTTCGTATTTTATGCGTTGACGTACCGTTAATATTATTGCGGTTAAACTTTGCAGACTTAATCTTCAAAACAAGAGGAAAGACACTATATTCGTAAAATTTTGTATTGTGCGTAGCAGAGCATAATTTACCTATGAATGTCGACAATATATACGGTTTTATTCAAATCTTAACTTTCAAAATAGAGGACCGTAAACTTCTACGTAAGATTTAATACGGTGCATGGCGGAGGCTACCGTGCAATATACTTAGAAACCACTCCACTAATCACCGTGAAAACTAACAGAGTTACATCATTTTTAACAGATGGAGGAGGCAGTGGACTGAGGAGGTGGTTGAGGAGTTGGAGAGAGAGAAGAGGAGGGGATGGCAGAAAAAGCGAAAAGTGAAGATGCGCAGAGAGGGGGTAGCAGGATATGAACAGAGAGAGGGGGAGCAGATGAACAGAGGGAGATGGTGACGAGAGGAGGAGATGGCGAGAGGGAGGAGGAAAGAGAACGTGGATACAGAGACAAAGGGGAAGGAGGGATGGACTAAAGTGAGACTGGAATAAATGTCTCCGGCAGACGAAGTGTTTTCAGCTAGTATATTAGAAACATAAGATAAAAACTGATGCTATAATTTTCGTGTTTAATTATTAATATTATGGTGCTTCAGAGTAGTAGCAATGTGTCCCTTTTTCTTTCTGCAGCTGCAGATCCCAGAAAAATAGTGTATGGTGGGTTGCCTTTCGAATAGGCGTCAGGTTTATTCTGATTTTTTTAGCTGCTCCTTTGGGTCTTCCCCCTGGATTATTCCCCTAAACCACCCTTGTACTGAAACGCTGAAAACCGAAAAAAATTCTGCAATTCAGGGGACCCATTTCCCAGTTTTAGTGAAACTCACAGCTATCCATTTTCATACATACATATTTTTCCTGATACACCCTGTATAAAGAACATTTTTAACACTGGTCGTGCGGCCGACGTAATATAACGTCTTCAAAAGGCAACATATTTGTGCGCCCGACGTCATATAATGTCTTGGCTGTTACAGTGTTTTCTGTGGCATCAAACGTATATTTACGACTCCCGAGAAGTCCATGTGGTCTGCAGGCTTCGTAGTTTCAGCCGCGAGCGCTAGATGGCAGCAGCGAACTCAGTGGAATACTTTGTGTTTGTGAAAGACTTTGTTATTGTAGCTTACTTCGTAGACATTTGTCTGGCGTTGGCATCACCTCAGTTTCATTCGAGTTTTTTCGTGTTGATTTTCTTTTCGATATGTGCAGTGAACAGGACAAACGTTTGTAACAAATGATTTATGAAGTCCTTGACGAATTTCCAGATGGTCAAATAGGGCTGCCTGATGACGATTCGGATTATACGTCGTCTGAAAATAGCGGTAAGTCAAGAAATGTTCAACAGGGAAGGCTGAAAAAAAAAAGGATATCTCGTATGCGTGCACTGAATGTAATGTCGGGTTGTGTATCTCCCCTGCTTCACAGTTTGACACCGTTGTGCAGTATGAACGCTAAATTCTGTATTGATTTTATGCTTATTGTTAGTTTTCTTTATTACAAATGTTTTTTAAATTTTTAGAAGATAATAACATGTTTCATTGGATAAAGAATAGTGTACTTGTTTTTCAATTTTTTCCGGCGATAAATATCACTGATTTGCAAATTCATTGGTGCTTTCAAATTTTAAATTATTGGCCGAAATTTGAGTACTTAACGTAAAAAGTCCAATAAACATAAAAATGTTTTGGAATTCTAATAACAGTGACGTGTACAGTAGTAAGAAATTACAGAAAAACACTGAATTTACCCAGTCCGCAGGAGACAACTACAAACTACAGCAGAACTGTAAGTGTTTAACCCTTTCGCTACGGTGAACTTCTGCAGAGGTCGGCAGCGAATGTGCTCCACAGGCGGTGGACTGCTGCAGCAGTCGAGTGCTGCCTGTGCCGCCCAGCCGGTGGACTGCTGTAGCAGTTCCGCCTCGTGTCATATTTCTCCACTTCACTACGCTACGCTCGACTTGTGTGGAAGTTGTGCACCATCTAGCGGCTTTGTTGATAGTCCGTAGTTAACTAGATGGCAGTAGCATTCAGTTTCAAAGCGTTGGTTTCGCTTGAGTTGTACTGTTCCGTTTCCCTCCTTGTTTATATCTGACGTGTTGTTAACCTCAGTTTCTACTAGAAGTGATATGGCAGAGAAGAGATATACTGTAGAGGAAGCTCTTTCCCTAATACTGGGTAGTGACTTTGAGGATGAAAGTGAATCGTCGTCCGAATCTGACGATGAACCTAAAACGCCTATTGTAGCTGCTTCTACATCACGTACATGTGCTACTCCTGCTGTTCCATTGACATCCATAGAGTTGGATTTGTGCACAAGACGAATCTACAGATAATGAGATAGACGAAGAGGCAGCAGAACGACCGCACAAAAAAAAGTGGAAAAATGACAACTTGTATCCGAAGAAACAGGCGTTTGACGCAGCTACCTCTGAACTGAAAGGTATCGCAGACAGTGACAACATGCTAAGTTTCTTTCAGTTGTTCTTTAGCACATATTTCATAAACATTTTGTGTGAGGAAACTAACAGATACTTTTCCCAAATAGTGGCTGGTGGTCGAGTTCCAGAAAGGATCCAAAGAGCATGGAGTGATGTGAATGAATATATTTACATCTTCATTGCCACTATGTTTATCATGACAAGAGTAAAAAAAACTGAGCCTGTCTGAATATTGGTCTGAGAATCCAGTTATTCATACACCAATATTTTCTAAACTGCTTCCTAGAGACAGATTTCAACATATCTTGCGGTTTTTACATTAGACCAATAACGAAGAGCCTCACGACGGTGACTATTTGTATAAGCTAAGGCCAGTAATTGACCACTTGAGAAAACAATATTATAAAATTTCTATCCTTATGAAAGTCTTGTTTTATTCAAAGGCAGGCTAAAAATCAAGCAGTATACACCTGCTAAACGACGCCGTTTTGGAATAAAGATATTCATTATTTGCGACGTTCAGATATATTTTAGATTTTATTGTCTACTGTGGCTCACATACAGATGTTGAGAACTTTGATCTCGGTATCTCAGGAAATGTTGTAGCGACATTGGTAGAGCCATGTTTGCAGAAGGGACACACACTGTACTGTAACAATTGGTACATAAGTCCTGCCCTGTTTTGTTGGTTGTATGACCGGGCAACAAATTCTTGTGGTACAGTCAGGCACACAAGAAAAGATATGCCTAACATGCCTGAGAAACTAAAGAAAGGAGAACTTACTTTCCGTTCTGCATCGGAATATCTGTTGGCACTGAAGTGGCGCGACAAAAAAGATTTATATATGCTTTCAACAGTCCAATCTGCAGAAATGGTGGAAACATCGAAGATGGATCGTCAGACAGGCGCGAAGCAATTGAAACCTTCAGTAGTATTAGACTACAATAAATCAATGGGCTCTGTCGATAAAAGTGACATGGTAATAAAGACCGTGGAAGGCATAAGAAAATCCTCTAAATGGTATCGCAAGATGTTCATTCACATCGTGGACATGTAGCTTTTCAACGCATACTACCTGTATAAGAAATTTGTAATAAACATTAGCTATGCCAACTTTTACATGGGAGTCACACAGGAAATTCTGGAAAAATATAAAGTGGTAAAAAGAAGATGGAGCGGAGGAAAAAGATAAGAATGTCCGCCGAGACTGACAGCAGGGCCTCAGCTACCTGATGAGTGGAGCAGCTACAGAACTTGCGTAGACTGTAGAGCGCAGAAGAAGCGGAAGCAGACTAAAACGTGTTGTAAGGAATGCAATACGACACTTTGCGCCTTTCCCTGCGTCAAGATTTATCACACACAAAAGAGTTTTTGAAATGTAACACTGTGAAATGATATTCTCGTAATGTAATGCTTCAGAAATGTAACGTAACAAGCGAAATATGCGTTTATAATAATAAAGTCCACACCCCACCAGAGCTGAATGCAAAACTTGGAATTTACGAAAAAAATACGCGAATTATCTGAAAGAAGGAAGTAAACTGTTTCTATTCCAAATGAATTTTCTCTAATATATAGTTTAAGGTCCAGTAAACGCGATAACACTGAGTGTGTGAAAGCAGGACAGAGTAGCGCCGGCCGCGGTGGCCGAGGGGACTGAGGCGCTCCAGTCACGGTCTGCACGGCCACTACGGTCGGGGGTTTGAATCCCCCTCGGGCATGGATATTTGTGCCGTCCTTAGGATTAGCTAGTTGATAAGTAGTTTGTAAGTTTAGGGACTGATGACCCCGTAGTTAAGTCCCATAAACTATACAGACATTTGAACACAAACATTTGACAGAGTAGCGCCGTGGGGAGTGCGGAAAATGCGCCGTACAGCGGGCACGGCCGGGCGCGACTGGCGCTCGTCCACAGCGGACGGCGCAACAATCACGGCGCCGGAGTCAAAGGGTTAAATACGATGTCGGCTCAGTTTTTAACGGCCAGAAAGTTTCAGAGCGGCGGTCAGTCCGCTGCGTGGAGAAAGATTAACTTTAGAATTTGTTTGTGTTTTTATGGTGTCCACGGCTTTAGTAGCTGGTGACGCAGCTAACTTCGTGTGTTGAAGGAGCCGCGCGTGCACTGGCAGGACGGGTCGGACGACTGCGAAGACATCTCTAGCGAGGAGGACGTGGAGAGCGGGGCCCTGGGCGCGGAGGCGCAGCAGCGCGCGGCCGGCGGCGGCGAGGGCCGGCGCGACGGCAGCCCCGCGCAGACCACTAGCGCCCGCGCCAGCAGCGGCGGCGGCGCGGCGGGCCCGCGCTCGGGCCAGCTGTGGCCGCGCGCGGACGTGGAGGCGGCGCTGCGCGCGCTGCCGGGCGCCGACGAGGCTGCGCCGCTGGTGGCCGCGGAGGACGCCGACGCGCTGCTGCAGCGACCGCAGCCGCAGCAGGACGCCGCGCTGCTGCTGGCCGCCTGGCAAGGCAGGCACCGCCTCGTCGAGGAGCTGCTGAGCCGCGGCCGCACCGACCGCCTGCTCGCCGCCACCGACGCCGACGGCAGGTCACTCGCGCATTCCTGACCCGCTCTGTCCGCCGCCACAGTAGGGTGGGCAGAAAAAAGTAAATTTTTGAGTATCGAGTTGTAATAGGGCTCGAAAGTTGTGTATTTGTGTGCTGATTAACGAAAAAAAGTAATTTAAAAAATCTAACTTAATATCTTCAGTTCGCGCAAAGGGCTTAAAGTTTCTTAAAAAAACGATAAATTTATAGAATTTCTGAAAGGCCATATAAAATATATCTTTCAGTATCACGTCCTAATAGGACTCAAAAACTGTGTATCCGTGTATAGTTTAACATAAAAATAATTTTGATAGTCCTAGCTTATGTAATCAGTTCGCACTAAAAGCCTTAACTATCGAAATATGACAACATTTCTAAATGTTCAAAATGTTACGGAAATTTGCTAATATCTCGTATTTATATCTGTTTTAAATATGTTAGGTTTTATTTAGTGTGATTTGATTATTATAACTTTGCAGCTCTTAGCCCATTTCACCAGCAAATTTGGTTAAATGACCGACAAGTCAGCACGAGGAGGTGGCTGCAATTCGAGTTCCACCCACACCCTGCCCAACCAACCAACCGCCCGCCAAAGAAAGTCATACTAATTATTTATTCATATTTACAATATATACATTTATTTACATTTTATACCTTTATTTGCATACTAGTCAAAGATGTAGTTGAAGTAAACAAATGAACCACTGTAATGGTCGTTGAATTTTTAGTTCTATATTGCGAATAACACCATTTTTCCACCCAATATTTCAATTTCTGAACTTTCCGTGCCACACTCAGGCTGTAGAAAGATGTGTTAAATTAGTAACAGAGGCTGCAGAAAAAGTATGTGGGCAAGATAGCAGAGATGGATTCATCAGGACGACTCTACTGTCAAGATCAATAATGCCAAAATTTGGACACAAATCAGAATTCAAGCCAACTACATCTTTGACTAGTTTGCAAATAAAGGTATAAAAATGAAAAATGTATATATTGTAAATATGAATAAATAATTAGTATGACCTCCTTGGGCGGGCGGTTGGTTGGTTGGTTGGTTGGGCAGGGTGTGGGTGGAACTCTAATTGCAGCCACCTCCTCGTGGTGACTTGTCGGTCATTTAACCAAATTTGCTGGTGAAATGGGCTAAGAGCTGCAAAGTTATAATAATCAAATCACACTAAATAAAACCTAACATATTTAAAACAGATATAAATACGAGATATTAGCAAATTTCCGTAACATTTTGAACATTTAGAAATGTTGTCATATTTCGATAGTTAAGGCCTTTAGTGCGAACTGATTACATAAGCTAGGACTATCAACATTATTTTTATGTTAAACTATACACGTATACGCAGTTTTTGAGTCCTATTAGGACGTGATACTGAAAGATATATTTTATATGGCCTTTCAGAGATTCTATAAATTTATCGTTTTTTTAAGAAACTTTAAGCCCTTTGCGCGAACTGAAGATAGTAAGTTAGATTTTTTAATTACTTTTTTTCGTTAATCAGCACACAAATACGCAACTTTCGAGCCCTATTACAACTCGATACTCAAAAATTCACTTTTTCGGCCCACCCTATTGTACAGTGGTAGAATGCCAGACTATCAATCCGAAGATCGCGGGTTCGATCCCCGCCAGGTCCTAGCATTTTTATCTGTCACTTTCCACTTCTTTCACCTCTGGCAGTGTTGCTGATGTGAAAAATACCGAGTAGCACCGTGGTTCGGAACCCACGGTAAACTGTACGTGCCCCTATAAGTCGGTACGAAGGTCGGAGGAAGGCAACGGCATCCACCTCCCGAGAGGACCATGCCTAGTAAAGCACTGTGGTGTTCAAACCAATCTTCGGATTGTAACTTCATAGCAGATTGTTTGCCGGAACCGGGACTCGAACCTGGGACCTTTGCCTTTTGCGGGCAAGTGCTCTACCACTAAGCTATCCCGAAACGACTCACAGTCCGTCCTCACAACTTCTGCCAGTACCTCGCCTCCTATTTTCCAAACTTCACAGAAGCTCTCCAGCGTAACCTGCAAGACTAGCACTCCTGGAAGAAAGGATATGGTGGAGACAAGGCTTAGCCGCAGCCTAAGGGATGTTTCCAGAATGAAACTTTTCACTCTGCAGTGAAGTGTGTGGATAAGCCATGTCTCCACCATATCCTTTCTTCCAGAAGTGCTAGGCTTACATGTTTCGCAGGAGAGCTTCTGTGAAGTTTGGAAAGTAGGAGGCGAGGTACTGGCGGATGTAAAGTTGTGAGGCGGCATCGTGAGTCGTGTAGGGATAGCTGAGTCGGTAGAGCGCTTGCCCGGGAAAGGGAAAGGTCCCAGGTTCGAGTCCCGGTTCCGGCAAACAATTTTAATCTGCCATGAAGTTTCATATCAGCGCATACTCCGCTGCAGAGTGAAAGTTTGACTGCTTTTTACCTGTCCACCGACAACAGCTGTTGTCTTACAAGAACGCGTTTCGCCTCCGACTCTCGCAACTGCACGGAACAATGCATGCAATAACAGGCAATCATGAAAAGGACAGTGGTGTGCGTCGTTTCCATGCAAAACGTAGGATGCTCCTCAAGTAACATTTGAACAGAGACAAACATTCCTTTCTCCACACTCTGCTCTGCTATAAACATGTCCACTTCCTCCACAAACGGTCGTACCTTCTGACGTATGTCTGAAAAATATATAAGGAAATGTGAGCTTTGAAATTGACCAAGCCCACCATTTTAGCCCGTTCTAGTGGACACATCTTCAGATACCAAAAGCGAAGTATAGATCTATTAACCCTTCCACCATCAAATTGCGATAATACATACTCTTCTACAGTTTCATAAACACAAATTAAGGTGAATTTATTTAATTTTGTTGCACTTACAACGCTTCATCAGTTTGATATAGAAATGGAAGCCACGATTGTACTAGTCCTCTTAAATGTTCTTTAGTACACTGTCATATGTTTTAATCCGCAATCCACCCAAAGGTGTGTTGCTGCAGGCACTCAATACCACTACTGGTTACTTGCTTTCCTCTTCCACTCCCATATAGAGCGAGGGAATATTGAATGCTTGTATGCATCCGTATGAACCCTGATCTTATCTTGGTAGTCTTTACGCAAAATGTAGGTTGCCGGCAGTAGAATATTCTTCACTCCTCCTCAAATTCCGGCCCTCTAAATTCCTTCAACAGTGTTTCTCAAAAATAACGTCGCCTTCCCTCCAGCAAATCTCATTTGAGTCCACGAAGCATTTCAGTAACACTCGCGCATTGATTGAACCTACCAGTTACAAACCTAGCCGCCCGCCTCTGAACTGCTTCTATATCTTCCTTTAAACCGATTCGATAGGGATCCCAAACATGTGAGCAATACTCAACCGTTTTATATGCGGTCTCCTTTACAAACAATTCACACCTTCCCAAAACTCTCCGAATAAACCAAAGTCTACCAATCGCCTTCCCCACGACCGTCTTCATATGCTCGTTCCATTTCATATCGCAGTGCAGCGTTACACTTAGATATTTAATTGACGCTACTTTGTCAAGCAGCACACTACTAATGCTGTATTCGAACATTGTGCAATTGTTTCTCCTACTCATCTGCATAACCTTACATTTTTCTACATTTAGCGCTAGTTGCCATTCCTCCCGCCACCTATAAATTTGGTCCAAGTCATCCTGCATCCAACTACAGTCATTCAATTACGACACCCTCTTGTACACTACAGCATCATCAGCAAACAGTTGCAGATTGCAACTCACTCTGTCCGTCAGATTGTTTATATAGATAGAAAATAATAGCGGTCCTATCACACTTAACTGGGCTACCCCCCGGTACCCTATTCTCTGATGAACATTTGCCAACGTGGGAAACGTACTGGATTCTATTACTTAAGCGTTCTTCGAGTCACTCACATATTTGGGTACCTATTCTATACGTTCGTACCTTCAACAGTCTGTACTGCGGTACCGTGTCAGGCGCCTTTCGAAAACCAAGAAATATGCAATCTGCCGCCTGCCCTTCATCCATAGCTCGCAACATGTCACGAGAGAAAAGGGCAAGCTGGTTTTCGCACGATCGATACTTTTTAAAGCCGTGCTGATGTATGGACCGAAGCTTTTTCGTCTCAAGGAAACTTACTATATTAGGACTGAAAAAATATTCAAAACTTCTGTAGCAAACTGATGTTAATTATATATGTCTGTAATTTCTTAGATATGAATGTCTTACTTCTGGAAGAACAATCTTAAGGTTCAGGTCCCCCCTGTCCTTCAAATTCCGTATATCTATCCAGCTAACGAGTATTTCTCAATTATTATGTTATATATCCGCGAACTCCATTACCTCGGCCCCGATGTCATTCCCACATTCAGCACGTCGCAACGTCCCTAATATTTGGACAACTGATTGGAATTGATGTCACTGCACTGTACACAATTTACACAGTTAACTCGCTTGCGAACACTCCAAGAGACAAATACGTACTGCAGCTCTACCACTTAGGCAACTGGAACACTGGCTAGTGCAACTACACTATGTCACCGTATAACGGCGCTAGCAAACGAGAGTGACGTTTAGCATGGAAATGACGCACACCACTGTTTTGTTTATTATGAAACTTCCTGCCAGATTAAAATTATGTGTCAGAACCGTGATACGAACCTGGGACCTTTGTTACCGCGGGCAAGCACTCTAAGAACTGAGTTGTCCCGACACGTTTTACTGTCCGTCCTTACAAGTTTACTTCCGCCAGTACCTCGCTTCCTACTTTCCAAACTTCACAGAAGCTCTCCTGCGAACCTTGCAGGAATAGCAGTCCTGGAAGAAAGACTATGGTGGAGACGTTGCTTACCCACAGCCTGAGGGATGTTTCCAGAATGAAACTTTCACTCTGCAGCGGAGTGTGCGCTGATATGAACTTCCTGGCAGATTAAAATCAATGCTTGTTATTCTAAGCTAGGTTTCGCGCGGTTCTGAGCGTTCGAGGTAAAAGGTATCTCTTGTTAGAGCTTAAGACCACATCAACAACCCAAATTAGGAGAACTTCCGGAGTTAATAAAAAATTATTTGCTTTCTTCGAATGCTGTTAAATGCATTGTGCATTCCGTCTTCTTAACCATTTCGTTGATAATGTTGCTCTGAAGCAACATCTAAATTGCGCGTTGTTTTCTACATGTTACATCTCGTCGTCGTATTGGCAACCACGCTTGTGACCGTCATTTAAGCTCTTATTTACTGTGATATTCCTTTGTCTTTGCGAATAGTTTCTCAACGGTATAAATATTTAGCAGACACTAAGAGGTTATGTCACAATAAGTTACCAGTGTAGGAATTTCTTTCCACGAATTCGAAATATTGACACATTTTGACCGTTTCGGGGCGTTGAAATAAATTCAATGACATGTTCGAAGAGAACAATAACTGTAAATGTGCCCACAACAGGCAACGACAATTTTAATGCGGACGCATTAATACGCTCGATCCCTTGTGGGAATCCAGTATAGGCAGCGAGCAAGTGGAAGTAATGGGCAGCTGGCACTACAATCGTAGTGTGCTACAAGGTGAGAACTTGCGTTGCAAGGGAAGCGTGTCTGGATAGCCGAATTGGTTAAGGCGACTGCCGGCCCGAAGCGGGAAATATGGGTTCGAATCCCGGTTCACCATAAACTTTCAACTTCGTCCTTAAATTTGTTGCAACGCCCCAAAACGTTCGAGATGTATCAATATTGTTTAATGTTGATCTTATACCATCCTTCAAGATACTCTCCATTCCGTTTAATTGCCCTCGAGGTCCTTTACTATCTCTGACAGAATTACTATGTCACCAGCACAAATCAAGGTTTTTATTACCGCTTCCTTGACTATAATTTCCTCTCCAAGTTTCTCCTTGCATTCCTTCACAGCTTGCTCAATGTACAGATTGAACGACGATGGGGAAAGGCTACAACCCTGTCTTACTCCCCTTCAACCACTGCGACCCTTTCATGCCCTTCGACTCTAATAATCGCTGTCTGGTTTTAGTACAAGTTGACTATAGCTCTCCGTCCTATATTTTATCCCTGCCACCTTCAGGAGTAAAAAATAGGGAGCGAAGAGCTATATTCAATTTGTACAAAAATCAGGTAGCAATTATTAGGTATTTAGTTGAATTTACAGCCTGTAGTTTATACTGATTTATTGTGTAAATGAAGTTTAACGGGTTTCTTTTAGTGGTCATTTGGGTGACTTCACACTTTGCATTATTGTCAATTGCCATTTTTTGCACTATGCTGATATCTGAATCATTTTGCGGTTGTGATACCATCGATTCACCTCATCCTCTGCCGTTCTCTTCTTCTAGTGCCTTCGACCTTCCCCAACATTAACGTTTTTTTTTTTTTTTTTTTTTTTTTTTATCTTCTTCACTTTCTGTTAGCAGTATGGTATCATCTGCATATCTGAGATTGTTTACATTTATTCCGGCTATTTTGATTCCTGTCTCTTCTTCATCTACCCTGGCGTTCCTCATAACGTGATCTGCGTGCAGATTGAATAAGAACGTAGACAATATGCAGCCTTGCCGGACCCGTTTCTGAATCTTTATCCACTTTTTTGTGCCATATAAGTTCTTGGTCAAGGTGTAAACTCCGTATCAGACAGATGAGGTGAACTGGTACTCCCATTTTATTGGGTACGTCGCATAATTTGTTGTGATCAACACAGTCAAAGGCTTTGGCATAATGAATGAAGCAGACGTACAATTTTTTCCGTAATTCTCTTGCTTTTTCCATAATCCACCGAATGTTGGAAATTTTATCCCTGGTTCCTCTCCCTTTTCTAAACGCAGCTTGTTCTTCCGTTAGTTCTCGATCTAGATATTGGCGGAGTCTGTTTAGTAAGATTTTCAGCACAGCATGCGAGATAAGTGCAATTGTTCAGTGATCCGAACATTCGTTAGAGATTCCCTTCTTTGGAATCGGGCTGAATACTGATCTTTTCCAGTCTTCTGATCAATATTAATCCCGATTCCAAAGAAGGGAATTTCTAGGAATGTTCGTATCACGGAACAATTGCACTTATATCGCATGGTAACTAGTTAAGAGATAAATGGCAGCATCACCCGCCTGCGGGTGGTTGCCGTAATGTGGTGTATTGGAGACTGGATGGTGTTTTGGTGTGCAGGAGCGCGCTGCACCTGTCGTGCTACGCGGGCGAGGCGGAGTGTGCGGCGGCGGTGCTGCGGCCTGGGGGCCGCGCGGCGGCGCGGCGCTGGGACGGCGCGGGGCGCGCCACGCCGCTGCACTGCGCCGCGGCCGCCGGCTGCGCGCGCGCCGTGCGCCTGCTGCTGGCCGCGGGCGCCGACGTCAACGCCGGCCTGCAGGCGGGCAGCCGCTCGCCGCTGCACTGCGCCGTGCTCAGCGACGCGCCGCACTGCGTGCGCGAGCTGCTCGCCGCCGGCGCCTGCCCCAACACGCCACAGGTCTCTCTCCCCAACTAACCTCTACTTCTACACAACCGCGCAGTCAGTTCGTTAACTTATGGCCGAACTGCCGAGTCATCCTAAGAAATCTCTCCCCCATTTTGATCGAACTACTTACGAACATTTTCAATGAAATCACGCGGAACCAAGCCTGGAAATATGCAAGTCATAGGCATTCGACAAACCGGGCAAAGATCCCCCGTTTCCACAAAATTATAGGCTGATTAGTCTGCTCCCAAATTTGAGTAGCCCATATACCAGTCTTGTCAGTCCCCATACAGTACCACCTAGACACTCAGGAAATAATTATATATTTTTGACGACGTTACAGCGTTCATTTAATGAAATAAATCGCAATTTGCGATCACTTATGGCTTCACTGTACTAGGTATAGATGAAATACCAAAGTGTGGCAAATGATAATTTGTGCCCGGCCGGAATTCGAACCCGGGATCTCCTGCTTACTAGGCAGATGCGTTCACCACTCCGCCACTGAGGACACAGTGACCAGCCCGACTGCAGAGGACTATTCCCTGCACGTCTCCCGCCACACGCAAATCTCCATTCGCCACGCTGTCTGTTACCTATTACCACACTGTGTCCTCGGTGGCGGAGTGGTCAACGCGTCAGCCTAGCACGCAGGAGATCCCGGGTTCGAATCCCGGCCGGGCACAAATTTTCATTCGCCGCCCTTTGGTATTCCATCTAAACCTACTACAGTGATGCCATAAGTGATCGAACGCGCAATTCGGTTTACGGAAAAATCACTCCACTACACAACAACTGATGAGGGTGGTAGAGGCCGATACCCTAGCACACAGCTACAATGGCTACTGTGCAATAGTCTTGATGGATGTGGCTAAGGCTTACGATACGGTCTGGTACCCTGGACTGTTGTATAAACTTTACACACGTGGCTTCCCAGGGTCGGTGGTGAAGCTACCTCACTGGACGAAGCTTTGTGGTCAAAGTCGACAACAGATACTCTACCAAAAGATACATACGAGCGGGTGTATCCCAAGGGTCGGTCCTTCGGCCAACCCTTTACAACTCCTACACAGCAGACATCTAAACAGCTCTGCATGTAAAGAACGCGCAATTTTCAGACGACACTGCGTTTATACCCCTCAGCGGTCATAGAAACGTAACCAAAAAACGCCTCCAGTGTGTACTAAACAAAACCGAGAAATGGGCAAAAAATTGCGAATAAGTCTAAATGCAGAAAAAACTCAAGCCATTATGTTCCCGAGAAAACTAGGCAGAAGAGCTCCTTACAACAGACGACACCCTGTACTCACATCCCAAGGAAGAAACCTGTCGTGGAGAAAACATACCTAGGGGTCACCCTAGATAAAAGATTAACTTCGCAACCTCACATCACCAATCTAAGGAATAAGGCAAGCGCCAGACTAAGCGCACTCTATCCAATATTAAAGGTAAACAGCAGCATATGAGGAGAACTGAAAATTACGTTATACTGCAGTCTAGTGCGCTCAATACCAGAATACTTTTGCCCTGTATTCGAATAAGTCGTAAAAACACATTAAAAAGCTCCAGACAATACAAAACAGAGCCCTTAAGAGAGCCATCCATGTGGACTCACGTTTCCTCACAAAAGACCTACACGAAGTAAAAGGAGTACCAATGCTAAAAGATAGGTACAAAACCCTAGCAAAAGCATTCTGCAAACAAGCTCATCGATTCCAAAACAACCTCATGAACAGTCTAGGACGAACAACCCCAACAATATAAAACTCACAAAATCACGGGAAAAAATACCCATTACTAGCACCGGCACATGACCCATAGGATATAGATTATAAACGTATTCTAAGGCACCACCTTAGAAAAAATAGAAAACCTCAACAGTTCAGGAAGGCAGGAGGAAATGTCACAAGACAACACCCTCCATAATAAACCAGGCACTCAAGAAAGACGCCAAATAAAAAGAGCAGTGTGTCACTGCGCCTACCAATGGCTGCAGGAGCTGTGTGTTTTCGGCATCAGTAAATCCCAGGAAAAACCTATTCGTGCGAAAAAGGGTATTGTCAATTTAAATTATCATTCTCGTATCAGATCCTTTTATCTACATTTTCAAAGCATTTCTTCAGAACCTCCTGACTCAACATATGAGTGTCGCGCCCTCTGCAGGGAGGCACCAGGGGAAAAGTCGCTGGTTACTTTCGAGTTTGGGCTGGTGAAGGCACCAGCTTCTATGCTACTCGTACTCTGACAGAAACTCAGGAATTGGCCCGAACACAAGACAATGTATAGTCTCTCTGAAAACTCATGACCGAGCAGGCGCGTCCACACTGCACCTATCCATCTACGTCACAAGGTCTTTCTATACGGTGTCGACCCTCTGAGGAAAATAACGGTTTACGGCTGAAATACGTTTCAAAATAATAAATGAAAGCGTTGAAAATGACGAGCATCGACACAACCGATTAAACAGTTCACTAACTTTTATCCATAACGAATACAGTTGAACTCTAACTGTTCCTTTACAAGTTATGGAATAATATCCGCTTGCAGTTTTTATTCACATGTCGTTTTTCCACTTTTAATTGTTACACTTCTTTTAGTCACTATCACAGTATTTCATTTATATTAAACAGACAACTACAGCGTCGATAGATGAACATCAAAATGAGTGTATAACCATCTGAAAGTGTGCATAAGTCCGAAACCGCACGACTGAATCAAAACACCTCTTAATATCGTGACTGGTAGCACGCCTTAATCTACACGTTATAAAAGAACTGGCTATGAACAATCACGTAATCACTATCACAGAAAGATCTGAGGATGGTTGTATTGTTTTAATTTATTTGGCGGTGATAGTCCTCTGTTGCATATCCTGTTGAGTGAAAATCCTTCTTCGTATCCGTATTCACCAAAAGAATCCTGTTGCATACATTGTCCAAGATACCATTAACAGCAGGATACTGCCAACATTTCCTGTAAGTGATGCAGTTCTCAATCTAAGTTTCATCGATATAAAATAGCTAACGTTTTGGCTTGATACCCTGTTTTCGTTACTCCGGCCTAATATTTAAACCACCAGTCAAATTCATTCCGTTTAGAAACAGATCTAATTTAGCTAAATAATTCAGGAAGGTTCTTGAATAAATTATCTTTCTGCAAAGAAAAATGGATTTTTTAGAGCAGTGAGTAATTTGCGTAATGCCAGGACGACTTTTTGATTTATGTAAAAGTCAAACCACCTATTTTGTGAACCTACATATAACGACGGTTTTTCTCAGAAAATTCTTAGTATTTTCTCTTAGTGATTCTAGTAAAGCATGTTGCTTGTTTTCGCGTTTCTTTGTGATGCTTCCAATAGTGAATAAGCTGACGACTCTAAATTGCAGGCTTTCATTTGTACAGATAATAGTAGTCAGCAGTTCGTCTTGCGCTGCCTCTTAAAGTAAACTCCGAGCACATCAGAGACAACCGAACACTTCTTCCTATTATGCACGTTTTTTTTAATTAGTAACTTTGTTTATATCAAGTGAATACCTCTGACGCTGATAGCTTTAGTCACGAACAAAATCGGCGTAAATCACAGGACGCTTCGCAACACTGCTTGGCAGGTAAGCCCCTTTAGGGCTCGCGCAGGTTTTTTCCGGCAAAGGCCACTTTCCCCACCTACAGCGTAACTCTGTCTTGAGTTTACAGACTACAGCTAATGCCTACATCTCACACTGCACATGCGTCAAACCTCCTCTAAAGTAACATCAGCGCCTCACATTTGTTTTTGTAGCATTCAAGATTTATCAAAAACACGTCATCCCGGTAAAAGTTCTTATAACTAACTGTCAACTAAAGACGCAATCCTAAGGTGAGTAATAAAAATGTTGCTAATTACAAACTGTGACAAGAGCTGTTTGCTTAAAGGAATCACGTTGTGAAGTAAGAGGAAGACGGCTCGCGTCTAGTTAAAACGTATTTTTTACCTCATGTTCATGTTCATAACAGATTCTGGAACCAGAAATTTTTATTGGTGTTTTTGTCGTTCCCGGTGGTCTTGGGGTAAAGCGCTCGACTGGAAACCGAAGGGTCGCGGGTTCGAAACCCGGTCGGACCTCAGATTTTTTTTCAGTCTGCACTTTAACCCATCCTTCACCTCTCAACGATGTGAGGAGTCGCCAGGAACGACACGTGGTTCGGATTCCACGTTAAGCTGTAGGTCCCCTTTCCCCGGTTGGATAACTGGGGTAGGCTAGGTACACGCAGGTCGCCGAAGTGGCGTTCAATCGAAAGACTTGCACCAGGCCAATGCGCCACAAGAAATTATTATTATTATTATTATTATTATTATTATTATTATTATTATTATTATTATTATTATTTTGTACGCTCTCTTCAACACACTGTCCGTACAAAATGAACATTAACAAGAGCAAAACAAAAATAATGGAATGCGGTCTTAGAAAATCAGGCGATGCTGAAGGAATTAGATTAGGTAACGAAACAATGAAGGTGGTAGATGAGTTTTGTTACTTAGGTAGTAAAATAACATGCGATGGTCGCAGTACAGAGGATATAAAATGCAGAATGGCAATGGGAAGAAAAGCATTTTTGAAAAAGAGAAATTTGCTAACATCGAATATTAATTTAAGTGTAAGGAAGTCTTTTCTGAAGGCATTTGTGTGGAGTGTTGCCTTGTATGGGAGTGAAACATGGACGATAAGCAGTGCGGACAGGAAGAGAATAGAGGCTTTTGAAATGTGGTGCTACAGAAGAATGCTGAAGATTAGGTGGGTAGATCACATAACTAATGAAGAGGTACTGAACAGAATTGGCGAGAAAAGGAATTTTTGGCATACCCTAACTAAAAGAAGGGATCGCTTGGTAGGACACATTCTTAGACATCGAGGAATCGTAAATTTAGCATTGGAGGGAAGCGTGTGGGGTAAAAATCGCAGAGGGAGGCCAAGAGACGCGTATAGTAAGCAGATTCAAGTGGATGTGGGTTGCCGTTCTTATGAGGAGATGAAAAGGCTTGCTCAGGATAGAGTAGGGTGGAGAGCTGCATCAAACCAGTCTCCGGACTGAAGACCATAACAACAACATTATTATTATTATTATTATTGATGTTTTTCACAAATGTTTGGCCGTTTTTTGCGAATATGTCCCCAATTAGTGAACCCCCAGTTATTTAAGACACCTTTACTACTATTTACTCACCGATGTCACAACATGCATCTACTTTTATATCTTGCCATTCATTTATGTAAGAACGATTGTATTTGGCCTTTCAAAATTCCTTTCCTCGTTCTATGTATGTATTTTCAATTGCACGCCTTGACCCAGCTCAAGACCGGATATTATCATGTATGGTATGAAAATTATTTTACAATATAATGACTGTATTGTTTTATTAAGTGACATGTTTCAAAATTGAGACGTCAGTCATGTATTTTAAACAATTTTACGGTATGTACCATATAATTAACTCCAGATGTTTTGCTTTTTCTAAGCCGTTTGTACATTTTTGGACTGCTGTTTTTTTCCTGCTGTTACCTGATTTGTAGATCAAAAAGTTCAAATGTTTGTTAAGCTTAAGGGACTTAACTGCGGGGTCATCAGTCCCTAAACTTACAAACTACTTATGAACTACCTTATACTAAAGACGACACAAACATCCATGTCCGAGGAGGGATTCGAACCCCCGACAGTAACGGCCGTACAGACTGTGACTGGCGCGCCGCAGACCGCTCGGCCACTGCGGCCGGCATTTGTAGATCTGACGATAGTTGGTTAAGAACCGAAATTAGTTACCAAATAATAAAACTGGCGATCTTGACTCTGAAGATTTACCTTCTTTATATTAAAATATATTTGTAGTAAGAGATTAATAATAGAAAAACACAGATAATAAAATTCTTCAGGTTTGTGGCTGCATTGCCCATATACAAAATATTTAGATTACTATTGCAAGTAGTTTCGTTGGAGGGTGCTTCTGCAGTCAGCAAAACACCCGAGGAAGGCTGCTTACTTCAGGGTGAAATTTCGCAATTTTATATATTGACAACGCGGTCACAAACCCGGAAAAATTTAATTAGCGATAACGCGGTAACCTAGGGATAAGACGCTTCTCTTGCTTTGTTCTGAGTAATGCAAAAGCTCCTTTTAAACAGGCCACATTCTTTCCTCCATTGGCTACTCGTGGTAAGCGGTCTACTACAGCTCTTTTGCCGAGTGTCGGCTGTCACGAGTGTAGCTTTTACGAACAGATCAGCGTTCAAATCACGGGTGTTCTGAAATACTGTCTACTGTGGACTTTGGCACTAGGTGGTGAAAGCGAAGTTGTAAGGTACCATCCATCTTCCAAAAGAGGGGGAATATAGAAATAGCATCTATTTTTCAAAATAATAGGCGTTTTCTTTGTCTATGATCTGTAAAATCTAAATAGCATACAATAGGTATCTCTCGTGAGAGAACAGTCGCAGGATAAATGCCAACTCATCATCCAACTACTGCAATTTGTCGCAAACACAAATCAGAAGTAAAAATAAATATGAAGCATCGGTAGAAGTTCACTTGCTGTGTCCGATATTGTTTCTTTGCGTTCCGTTACTGTTAGTGGTTTGCATGATAAATGATAAGTGTACACGTCGAGCATGTGTGAGACGTGACACTGCTAGTTAGTAATTTGTTATTTTCATAAAAGAAGTTAGCCGGTACATTTGTATGCTAAATTCAGAGTTCAGAGCGCAACATTTAAATGTATGGAGCACCAGTTTCGATAGTAATGTGGTTCACGTTCAGGTCTACTCCACTGTTTTGCAGCACGGGAGTAGGCACGTGGTCTAAGGCTTCATGCTACGGACTGGGCGGCTGCTCCCGCCGGAGGTTCGAGTTTTCCGTCGGGCATGGGTGTGTTGTCCTTAGTGTAAGTTAGTTTAAGTAGACTTATGACCATAGTTGTTCGGTCCAATAGGCTTACAAACATTTGAATATTTACTCCAGTGTTGATATCTGGAAAGGAGTAGGCGACGTGAAAACCTCCATGTGGTGACACTGCTCACTGCCGACAGTTGGAGCAGTAACACCACCTGGAGTTTTCCACAGTGCATGCTCCTCACCACACTTCGATCGCAGCATAGCGCCTCAATGCGCTCGGCCGCTCCGCTGCGGCCAAACAATGTCAAATGTTTGTTAAGCGTAATGGACTTAATTGCGTGGTCATCAGTCCCTAAACTTACTACTTATGAACTAACTTACACTAAAGGCGACGTAAACATCCATGCTCGAGGGGGGATTCGGACCTCCGACCGTAGCGGCCGTGCAGACTGCGACTGACGAGCCGCAGACCACTCGGCCACTGCGGCCGGCTCTAAACAATGTACAGAGACATTTTGCCTCAGTATCTGTTAAAGATATGAGGCAGGATTGTACCCGTGAATGTTCTTTGCTAGGGTGCTATTCCGCTATTGGAGTCTTGGCAACATTGATACGTATTTATAAGGGAACATGAGGCAGAATTGGAGGCACACGTGCCTTAAGAACGTCTGTGCAGTCACCATATCTATTAAGTCTCGGTGGCCTAGTGGTCATGGCGTCTGCCTAGTAAACACGGTTACATGTTCGACGTTTGAAACTACTACTGCGATTTTCTCAAAATCTTTTAAAGTATTGCACCTAAGTTCTTGCACATTATGTTGTCCTAATGTAAGGTGTCCATTCGTCCCGTTTTTCCCAGGACAGTCTCGTTTTTTTCCGTAATGTCCTGCTGTCCCGAAAGTTTTTATGGGGATGCTCAAATGTCCCGTTTTTTGTGGCTACGCTTGGATAAATTATTTTATGATATCAGCTGTTAATAATGTTCAATTAATTGCGCAAATACGCTAGGAAGCGCTGCCTGTATCACTTGTTATCAAACATGGTTTACTTTCTTTTCTGAATATTACGAATTGACTGCTAATTAATTGTAAACAAAATCTATCAGTATTTCCACATACATACAGTAAGAGGGGGAGCTCTCAAATAATTCTGTGAATTAGGTAAACTGAATACAAAACTGTAGGCTACTCGGCCACAGCAAGACAAGATGGCCTTAGTTACTGTCAGAAGACACTTTAATGGGTATCATGTGCTGAATTTCATGAGGCAATGTCAAGAGAAAACGCAGTTCTAGATTTAAAAAGAAGTCGCACTGACGTGTTTTACGGCCCACTTTAGATTTGTAGTTTTCTAAGTTTTTGCAAACATTTTGGACCAAAATAATAAAAAATTAATAAGAGTGTCTGAAACCCTTTTAGGGGAAAAAAATTAGGTAGAGGCGTGTAGCGAACCAGCATCACAGTCCAACGCGCTGCCCACTACGCTACGGCTAGCAGTTAGGAGCTGCGTTCTTTAATTTTGTACTATTGATGGCCGTTGTTAACTGATGCTAATATGGCATTTGTAGACACTAGATTATCATTTATCGTACGACGAACGACGTGTTTTTGTTAATTATTCAGAGGGCCATTGCTTTGAAATGACATCGTGTAAGTTACAGTAAGAAAATCATCAAATACGCAACGCAAGATTGTGTACGCCAGAGAGAGTTATGGGCGAAGAATGTCATGTGACATCTGCGAACGGCTGATTTTCGTTAATTCAATGGAGGGTGTCAAAACTCCGTTATTTTTGGAAATATCTCTCAAACGATTAGAGATATGGAAAAAATACATAAGGGAGCAAAGTTGCAGAGAATTTTCTCCTCTACAAATTCGTTTATTCAATTTTCGCGTCAGATGAACGGTTTATTTGCAATTAAAATTATATTACAAACACCTTTTTTTGGTATTACTAACGTACTTCTTGACCGAAATATTTCAAAAAGCCAGGTTCTGGTCTCTGGTAGCCAACAATTATGTCTGTAAAATTTGGTGCCGATCGGTTGAACGGTTCGACCTAAAAAGTGGGAACACGTTACAGCCAGGCAGACATCGTCAAATCGCCATTATTTTTGCAAACAACATTTCAAAACATCTACATCTATTTTCAAGCGAAAAAATAAACATAGGAAAACATCAAACAGTACTTATAAGAGCATAAACAGCGCCTGTTTACTTTATCCATTACGATTTGCCCGCTGACATTGTTAATACCACCGTAAACAACTGAACTTTTCATTAGAACTGACGTATTCATTTAAAATGTTATTTAATGACAAATGCGTTATCAAATCACAATCTTAGTCAAACAGTTTGCTTCAGTCTTTTCTGTTACAATGTTACGTAACATAAACCATTGTTTGGTTTCAGATATCCGACCTCGAATTTAGAGGGACACTCAATTGACAAAAATATTTAAGTCGTCATGAAACATTTGAGATTTACCCTATAACGAAGTATAGCAAAATAAAGATGAACAAGACATATTTGCATATAAACAGTGCAATCGTAGACTGCGACATCTAATTCGCGGGACGTAAATAGGTTAACTTACGATGTTAGCAGACGGCCGTTCCGTCAAAACATTCTTCTCGAGAAAGCTTGACGGACGTTGACGTGACGGTCCGATGACGGACAGTGTGAATGCCGCGGAATGTTCTGACGGACGGTGACGTGACGTGACGGACAGTGTGAATTGGCCTTACGAGAGGAAAAATGAAGAAAATCCATGATCCAAACGTGTTGTCAGAGAGTCTGAGCTCCAGTTGCAGCTGCGGCTGTTTGTGTGTGCGTGCGCAGGTGTACACGGAGACGCCGCTGCACGTGGCGGCGGCGATGGGGTACAGCGAGTGCGCGCGGCTGCTGCTGGAGGGCGGCGCGGACGTGCGCGTGGCGGTGGGCGCGGCGCGCTGCACGCCGCTGCACCTGGCGGCCGAGGACGGCAACGCCGACTGCGCGCGCATGCTGCTCGACGCGGGCGCCGACCCCAACGCGCAGTCGCGCCGCCGCCAGACGCCGCTGCACCTGGCCGCGCTCGCGCAGGCCGCGGGCACGCTCGAGCTGCTGCTGCAGCGCGGCGCGCGGCCAGACGCCGAGGACGACGACGGCCGCACGCCCCTCCACTCCGCCATCGTCAAGGTGCGCGCCTGCGTCCCTAATGCCTCTTACCCCCCCGTCCACACATTGGTACCAACGCTGGCGCCAACATTGGCCAATATTTTTGCGACAGCGTCCACACATTGGAGCCAACATTCAGTTGAATTCGTCGAGAGCCAACGAAAACATATCTGACGCACAAATCGCGGCCAATGCATTAACGCTTTTGAGTGTGAATAATCACATTTTGTCATTGTAAATCAAAGTGGGAAACATACGTAAAAGATGATGGGGCGTCGTATCACTTCCTACCGAACATTAATTACGGTACGAAATCATTATTTAAAAAAAATGCTACAAGTAAACAATACACATTATAAAAACTTAGACCTGCTACTTTAAATGATTGAAAGTAAAATAAAAAAAGAAAGATATGTTTAGGAGGGATGCTATTCTTTTGATATTACGCTTCGATTTCTTGCTAAAGGAGACAATATTAGAAGCCTACACTTCTCTTTGTAAATAACCATGTAATTGATATCACTAGTAGTGCTTGAAGTTTGCAAAACGATATTTAAATATCGACAGGAAATAGTAAGTACTGTACTGTTAATTTTAAAAATTAAATTCAGTTATGGAGTGTGTCGAAAGTCTAGAAAGTTTTTAATTTCACAGTTCGTGCCTACGTTTTGCTGTGGCATTTCGTTTTTTGTGGTTTCTTTCACAAATGAATCACTTTCTGATACACTTGTAATATTTACAAAGAGATTTCGAAACTTTAAAACGGCGACGAAGAACGAACGAAGAAAGAAACAGTTTCGAGATGAGCAGACGACAAAGACAGAATGAAACGTTGGCGCCAATGTGTGGACGACGTACCCATATTGGCCCAACGTCCTTTGATGTTTGGTCGAAATACCGACAAGCAACGGGTCAGTACCAACGTTGGCGTCAACGTTGGTTCCAACGCTATTTCACCGATCCACACATTTGACGAACAGTGTTGGCGCCAACGTTGGGTCCAATGTGTGGATCCGGCCTTACCCTCTCACAGATCGTGTGATGCAGTTTGTCCATAGTTGCAATAATTACTTTGCGGATCCTATACATCGATCAACCAGAACGTGACCAGCTATCTCATAGCCGGCATATTCACCTTTGGCACGGATAACAGCGGCGACGCATCTTGCCACGGGAGCAGTGAGCTCGAAATGTTCTGTTTGTAGAGCTTATGGGACTTAACTACGGGGTCATCAGTCCCTAAACTTAAGCCCTTTTTAAACGATGAATGAAGGTGAAGAAGATAGATAGTCTACTGAAGCGCTCCTAGCGTACTAGCCCTCAACCACAAACTCAAGCAAGATCTTGTGGCAGCGTGTTTAGACGGTAAACGTAATCGAACAGTAATACCCGATGTTGAAAGTGAGGTTATAACAGACGATTTGTTATGTAGGAAGTCATAGTTTAATACTGTAATTGAGAAAACAACGCTAAATGTTATTGACGGCCAAAGAAGAACTTGCAGTCTATGATTTTGGTCAACTTAGTGTGGTAAAGTTCTGGGAAGTGAAAAAACATTTCAAAACATTCACATCTATTTTCAAGCGAAAAAAATAAACTTATGAACGCATCAAACCATATTTATAACAGCGTAAATAGTCCTTTACTTTATCTACTACGATTTGCCCACTAACACTGTTAATAACGTCATGCACAACTGAATTTTTGTCTTTTATTTGGACTGACTTTTTCATTTAAAATGCTACTTACTGAAAACTGCATCATCAAAGTACAATCTTATTCAAATAAACAATTGGTTTCAGTCTTTTCTGTTACGATATTGCAAAACATAAACCATTTTTCGGTTTCAGATGTAGGCCTACGACCTCGCTTTTCGGTGGACAATAATTGACAAAAATATTTAAGTCCTCATGAAACATTTGCAATTTACCGCCAAACCAAAGTATAATAATAAATTAAAGATTAAGAAGACAAATTTGCGTGCAAAGCGTGTAATTGTCGACTACAATATGAAAATCGCCTGACGAAAATAGGTTAACTTCCGATGTCAGCAGACGACCGTTCAATCAGAACAACCTTCTCGAGAATGCTTAATATGACGTTGACGTTAGGTGACAGTCTGGTGACGGACAGTGTGAATGCCGTCATTAGAAATAAATTTTGTAATACATTCTGATCATAAACTTCAACATAACGCAAAATATACGTAAATACGAAGGAAAATGGGAGACTAACTGGAGCGGTGACTGCAGCTGAACGCTACTATCTCGCGCATGCGCAGTGAACCCACTAGTACCGAATTTAGAACGGGCCCTATTTCTTTATCGCTATAATTATCGCGCTTCGATACTAGCGCGATCATACTAGTGCAGCCGTTCAAACGACTGACGGCCGCCATTAACGCAACTCGTTATCAATCTATTACAAGTTCGTTGATCGTTTAAAACGGGCTTTACAAACTACTTATGAATTAGCTACTACTAAGGACGGCACAAATATCCGTTCCCGAGAGGGCATTCGAACCCCCGACCTTAGTGGCCGTGCAGATCGTGACTGGCGCGCCGCAGAACTGTCGGCCACCGCGGCCGGCAAGCAGTCAGCCCTCGGTAGCTCGCTGAAGGGGGGTTGGCATCTCACCTGCACCCACAAGGCACCAAACTCCAGAGAACTCCGGTGACAGGCCCGTGAGCGCTGACGCCACTTGCTATCACATCCCGTATGTCTTCCACCGGGTTCATATCTGCCGAGTTAGGATGGCTATCACATCGATTGTAAAGTTCTATCCAATGTGTTTTTCGAACCACTTCATCACATCCCTGGCCTCCTGACATAGATCCCTGGCCTCCTGACATAGTGCATTGTATTGCTGAAACATGCCATTGCTGTTGGGAAATATGATCGTCATGAAGAGGTGGATGGGGTCGGCAACTAGTGCACCGTACTTTGAGCCGCTGACAGCTTGTCTCCATCATACAATAAAGGTGTCAAGGAGGTTTTCGCCATGCAGAGGAATGATTCGCAGCGGAACTGCAACTTGGCACCACGTTGCGTTTTACCAACTCAGTAGCTTAGTATAGGAAACAACTGCAATCACAGAAACCAAAAATATCGACATTACGTATAGCTCTGCATTGCCGGTTTTAAATGATGCCTTACCATACATCGCCCCCGGACTCACATTGCTAGGGGAGTAAGGAACATATTACAGGAAGAACGGATACGTTGGAGACGTGAAAACTGCGGTGGATTCAGGTTGGACTCCAAGAGGGCCTGGTGGAAGGATGAAAAACTTTCCCGATTATCTAAATTATTTGTATATTTCTGCTTCATTAAAGCGTTAATGACAATGTTCGTTACCAGTAGCCAGGTTTAGCACCTTCAGAGCTGTTGAAAATATCCAAAAGTTCATAATTTGAGTAATAAAATCTTGAATTTTAAAAATAAACCTTCTTTACATTTTTAATAAGAGAGCTATGAAGACAAACATAGGAAACTCCTCTTGCTTAAAATCTAGACGAAAATCGATCATTATGTTTTCTTACACGTTAATGCGACGCTCCCTTTTACTTTTGACGAATCTTTCAATTTCATGATCCGCCGTAATACTATCTCTTTGATTAGAACAAAGCTAGGCCTGTCAGTTAATCTTTGTCCAATGTTTGTCTTTATGTAACTATTCAGTCTAGAGAGAGGAGACAGATGTAAGAAAAGTACCTAACTCCGACAGCAGTACAATTCGTGTTTCTCAAAAAAGGCTACTGTAGGTTTGATGGTGTCAATATCATTTCTCACTTCCGGTACCTTCTTCGAAAAAGAGACTATAGTTCAACTTATGATTGAAACCAGACGTTCGTAAACATTAGGCACCTATAGCAGGAAAGAAAAACAATCAGGATACACAAGGGCATGCAACGCTCTGCCATTTACGCCGTCCAGTGCCAATGGTCTTCTACTCACTTCAGTCGTAGCTGTCGGTGTCGTGGTGTTAAACACTGGCATATGCATAAGTCTACAGGTACGGCGGACCATCGTTAGCCGGCCGCGGTGGCCGAGGGGACTGCGGCGCTTCAGTCACAGTCTGCACAACCACTACGGTCGGGGGTTCGAATCCCCCTCGGGCATGGTTATTTGTGCTGTCCTTAGGATTAGCTAGTTCATAAGTAGTTTGTAAGTTTAGGGACTGATGACCCCGAAGTTAAGTCCCATAAGCTATACAAACATTTGAACCATCGTTAGGAGTGGTCGGTACAGTCGGCGTTCAGACGCACTTTTTATCTGACCATCATTAAAGTCAGATGTTAGTTCCGCAAGAGTTCGCCGTTTGTCCTGTTGACAGTCTGCCCAGCCCAGTCTGTGATCATGAGCAGCCGCCTAACCCCTCGACATTTCAACGTGGTTTCACCTTTGTTTCGCTACTCTCTAAAATCAAGACAGCACTCCGCGAACACCCAACAAATATTGCAGTTTCCGATTTGTTCGTGCCGAAACTTCAGGCTATCACAATTTTCCGTCGGTCAAATTCAGATAGATGGTGTACCAACCTCAATGTACACACAGACATGACTCTCACTGACAATATATACACCGGACGTAACAAGCAGGCATTCCTCGTCAGGTGACGCTTCTATCGCCTGTAGTGGTCATAATGTTCTGGCGCATCAGTGTACGTGTTCCTCCCACCTTTCAGCTTTCCTTGTTTAATGCTGGCTTTCTATCTGAACTCTTGATATTTATACAGTTGCTCCTCTTTACTGCAAAGGCCCCTTTAATTATGCTGAAGGCGGCATCTGAATGCTTCTACAACCTTGCATATATCCACCAGTTTTCGCTTCCAATAAATCATGTTTTTTGTATGCCTGTATTTATTTCTTTCTTTCTTTATTTGCCTGCTTCGTATGCTCTTTCTTTATCTTTTCCTTTTTCTTCAATTAGAGTAAAAATCTCGCTCGTTGCCCCAGGATTTTTGCTGAGCTATGTCTTTTTGCGTAGTTGCTTCTATTCAGACAAAGGTGGAGCTAAAGTAGGACAAGGTTCTTTCGCCCCTCCCCCCTCCACCAGAATCATAGCGAACAGTGCTGAAAAAGGCCGGGGGTTTTATAGCTCAGTCTTTGACCGCCTCAGTCAGTCTCGACGTAATTCAGAATTGAAGAGAGTTTTAAACACAGTGGACGAGTGAAAGAGTGAGAGCGGATAGAGTGTTTGTCTAAATGTCCATGGCAAAAAGAATTAGTTTGTACTTGAGTCTCGCTGCTGAGCAACGTGCCGTAGTTTTCGGCTCCACTCGGCTTAATTCGGCCACTGGTAGTCAGGATTGATTCGGGTACGTTCGGTGGTAGTTTTACGTTACTCTCCGATGGCAGTGGTGGGGGATTGGTCCCAAATTAGGTGTTGGGGGAGTAATAACGGCAGGAGAGCCTCCAACCAACATATGTGGTCTGACGGCCCTGAGAGCCCCACAGCACAAGGTGCAATTTTTGATATTTTCGTCCCCAGATGCGGCGGAGCAGTTGAGGATATACAGCTAGAGGTCCTTAATGCATTGCGAACGTCTTGTTTCAATCATAAGTTGAATAATTGTGACTTTTTCGAACAAGGTACTCCAAGTGACAAATGCTGTTGGCACAGTCTAAACTGCAGCAGACTTTTAACACAAATTGTACTGCTGTCAGAGTTAACTCCTCCTCTGACATCTGTCTTTTCTCCCTAGGCTGAAGACTTGGATAAGATTAGACCTCGGACAAAATCGACTGACAGACCTAGCTTTGCTTTGGATCATAAAATTGAAATATCAGTCAAAAAAAAAACAAACGAAAAAAAGATGGGAAGCGCCGCATTAACGTGTAAGAAAATATAACGATTGGTTTTCGTCTAGACTTTAAGGAAGAGACGTTTCCTATGTTTGTATTCATAACTCTTTCATTAGAAACTAGCTTAAACCCGCGGCTTCGCTCGCGTGTTTGGTTGATTATGATAGCTTATCTATCTTTAAGTAGAGTGTTATTTATTTATTCTTGTATTTCTTTATTCGTATGCTTATCTTTACAGAGAAAGAACTGAAGACATTGTATCACGCATAGACCAAAGATATGGTCTGTGGCATCACGCGTCGCTGAATGTAACCTCCTTGCTATAGAGTCGCAAAAGTCATCGTTGGCCTTAAGTCCGATTTTTTTAAATAATTTGATGACTTTCAACTACTATATCTTCCACTCCCTTATAGCTAAAGGCTTGCAACTGCAATGGTGTACAACGGGAGACTTCGGACAAAAATTACACACAGACCACACGTTTGCGTTCTGTAGTTTTCGCTGCAGAGCGAAATATTAACACACACAAACGTAGAATTTTATATACACCGATAACTTTCCATCCCAATATACTCCACACTTTTATCATTATCAACCATCAAGCAACAATGCAACCAATAAAACCATTTTCAAAGAGTAAATATAATTTTCAAAGCGTAATTATTGTTCCGCATTTCTCTTTATATTCGTTAAATTACTAAATATCTATCAGATCGGTACAAAACCGTGCCTAATACCTTCCTCAGGTATAAATTAGTAACTGTACAAATATTTAAGTATCTGCGTCTTGTTGTTCGGACGTGATAAGGGTACACCGAACAGACATTCACATTAGTATATATAGATAAATAGCTATCCGATCGCCATAAAACGTGCCTTTAGCCTTCCCCGGGTAGACATTAGTAACTGTACAAATTTTTAGTTCTTTATGTTTTGTGGTTCAGGCGTGATAAACGTACACCGAACAGACATTCACATTCATAGATATAGATGTAAAGGTGGTTTACTTTTAAAATTGAAAATTCTGTTACTAAAAATATGTACCTTTTAGAATTTTTCAACAGCCCTGAAGGTGCCAAACTTGGCTACTGGTAACGAAAATAACCATTAACGCTTCAATTGAGCAGAAGTATAGAAATAATTTAGATAATAGGAAAAAAAAATTTCCCCCCCCCCACCCTCAGGAGTTCAACCTAGATCCGCCGCAGTTTTCACGTCTCGAACCTGTCCGTTCTTTCTCTAATGTGTTCCTTGCTCCCCTATCACTGCGACACTCGAAATAAAGACCTGGGGGCGAGGCATCGTAAGACAGCCTTTAAAACAGGCAACGCAGAGCTATACGTAATGTCGATATTTTTGGTTTCTGTGATTGCAGTTGTTGTATACCGTTGGTAAATTGCAGCGCGGTGCCAAATCGTAGTTCCGCCGCGCCACAGCACAGCACGGTTGATGCAGAAATGGCAGGCCTGCAGTCAACTGGCTGATCGCTTTCAGAAATAGCGCGCAGCCAATGAGCCAGAATCCCGCATCCTCCTGGACGATTCCAATCAGGCCTCATGTGACTCAATAAACGTTTCGGAAGAGTCGGTTGCACAAGAGCTCTCTAAGAGACACAAACATCATCTGAACAGTGCAACCAACTTAGGTAATGGCGGAGGACCGTGGCTGTAACACGCCGTTCAGGCAGTAAGGATTATATCTGTCGCCAGTCATAATAAAACTATGAGGGAAAAGGATTTTTTTTAAAATAACACTGCTTACTTTAACGTAATATTGCTGAATACCGATAAGAGACCAGTGGCAAATAAACTTAAGCTTTGGGATAGCGACGGTGTAAATGACTACACACATACACAAAATTCTGGGAACAAACATAGCTCTAAATAACATTTCTACAAAACTATTAATGGTTGCCACAAACATAGAGTAAAACTAAGAATATTAAATTCTGGCTACAGCCCTACATGAAAATGCTATGCATGTTAATGGAGCATACCAAAGCCACATTATATTTGCTGGCGATGGTTCCTTGTGTGACTCTAGAGCAGATAAATCCACAAATAACGAAAGAATTTGATAAAGGGAGTTGTAAGGAATGCAGCTTAATTCCACTTGTCAAAAGCAGCAACTCGAGTTTATCTCAGAGTGACGTTTATTCTAGTTCTCCTGTGTGAACTACACAGAACGTATATTGGCAAAGTACGCTTTTGAGTTTAATGTTAGAATCACTTACTCTAGCGTGCTCTCTATGAACATTAGTAAAAACGTCACTTTCCTCTTTAGCAACTGTTTAGTAGATCATGATATGGATAGTGTGACAAAATGTACTAATAAAAAATGATGAGTTTTACAGCGGTATTTCTGGAGGTAATTAACAGACAATCCATCAACATTCAACAATACAAATCATTTTGCTGTGGCACACACTGAACTTCGTGAACGTGTTTGAGTGAGGAAGGGGGTGTTGTCAGTTTTGAAGTGGGCTTCAAAATTAAAACCAAGGAGATGAACATTAAGCACATCGAAAATTAGGCAAACTAATATAAAGCCATAGAAGCAGTAGATTTTTTTTTTTTTTTTTTTTTTTTTTTTTTTTTTTTTTTCGCGGGAGCAGTTTAAGGCACCATTTTCATGGATAGGTAAACAGGCATAAGAATAAAATTCACCCTGAAGCGCTTTTGGTGAATCAAAACAAAGATTCCGATGCGTCTTGAATGAAAAGTATACAACTTGTATAACCACTTTCGGAATATTTTTAGTAGAGCATGAACCAATAATGCAAAAATGATTCAAGTAAGAGAGTCAGAAAAACAAAAGAATGGATCGGGAAATAGGAGTGGAGGGCGTAATTATACAACAATGAAGATAAAATGTGTGTTGGGCAGGATATTTAGATAGAGGTATGACTGGTCGATGGAACAAAGGTGTAATTAGTTGAATTCCAAGAGATCAGGAACGTCCGAGTAAAAATATAGAAAACAGACAAAAATGATATGGACCCATAAAGCTGCAGACTGTAATGGGTTCGGATATTGTGAAGATCATTTACGTAAATTAAAAAAAAAAAAAAAAAAAAAAAAAAAAAAAACACCGTTATTTTTACAAATACTAGCTAAACAAATTTTGATGTGTCTTCGCATATGTAAATGTTGGATTCTTCTGATGTTTGGCTGTTTGGCTGATGTAGTATCATGAGTTACTGCCTATCATCTTCTCTCTCAGATAGGAAGTTAAACTCACCTGCTGGTCTGTTCTCCCTGTGCCGTAAAGATGACGGGCTTTTCTCAGCAGGTATTTCGTCACCTAATCCACAGCTTCATTAAATGGAAAAGGGTCCGTAGAAAATTTATAAAACAAGACAACAAGATAGGCATAATCTATGTAGCAAAGAAAGAAACACAAATGTAATGTAACCCTTGTCAAATGTTTCCCAACAGATACTAATATCTCTGAGTTCCTTGGCACCACGACTTCTTGCTGCAGGACAAGGTACTGACATAAGCAATTTACATACAAACACCTTAAAATACACGACATTACGTGCAGCTCCTAGAGAGATTGAAGAATAGTTGAACGAGAGGGTACTGATTTGTATGTTAAACAGCAGATGCTAAACGACAAAAATTACCTCATTTAATTTGTGAGGTCGCAGAACCGGATATTCGTTGGGCAAGCGGTGTAATTGCAGCCCTGCAAGCGCATCAAGCTGATCTACACGGACGGTCCTAGCGCAAAGTGACCAGCGACACAACTTGTCTAACAAATGGCGGTATCCTCCTCAACAGTACTGTCTACCCACGGAAGGCCTCCCGATCTACAACCAACGAGCTTAGATTTCATAGCTGCGAACACACGAGCTACACTGCTCCTTGTGACAACCAATGTTAACTCTGTCACCAATTTAACTCTGGTCAAATCATTGACAGAAATCAGTGTGGAAATAGTTGCACTTATTTCCTGTAACACTTTTATTTTTCTGCTGTAGTTTATCAAAATATTAAAATGTTCAAATGTTTGTAAATCTAAGGGACTTAACAGCTGCAGTTATCAGTCCCTAGGCTTGCAAACTATTTTAACTTATGTCAAAGACAACACACACACACACACACACACACACACACACACACACACACACACACACACACACACACACATGCCCAAGGGAGGACTCGAACCTCCGACTGCGAGCATTCCCGCGTTCCGCAACATGGCGCCTTAGAGTGCTCGACCATTCCACCAAGGCACCAAAATATTAATTAAACATGCATAAATGTGTTCAGGTTTCAGTTAGAAGAACTGAAGTGACAACACACTAAATATTACTAGACAGATGAGTGTAATTTTAATTACTCTTCAAATAGGTGCAAGAAAACAATTAGGTTTTGCAATAATTATAGGCTTCCCTTGAAAAATAAGAAGTCAACAAAGAGATGGGTAGCAAATTTAAACGAGGGAAAATGATTTACAACGACAGCCAGCTACATAAATTCAGTGATAAATAATTCAGTGATTCAGTGATAAATACCGAACGATGAGGTGTGTTCTTTCTCCAAAGCAATTCCAACTATCATTTTGCACAACATTTACAAAAAATGAGTAAAACCTTACGACCAGCGAAGTGTGTAATTTAAATCAATGAGTACGCTGCTTTTCCATATTATCACATATTTTAATGCCCTACAATATTAATAGCTTTTACTCCCAAAAATGGGGTACATGTGCCTCAAAGATGGTGGACGTGTAACCTCTGTATGAAATTTAAGCTCGTTGTCTACAAACGAATGGCGCTGGGGCGTGGCTGTCGGGCCAAGTTGTAAACTCTGCCGCTGCGCTGCAGTATGCGTCCGCAGTCCACAGGTTAGCTGTACTGCCAGCAGGTAAAACGACGAGGAGAGGGAGTGCTGCAGCCTCGCCCCGAAGTCTGCTCGGTCTTTGGTCCTCTCAGTTTGGGACGCGAAATCTCAGAATAAGCCACAACTGGTATCCCTGCGCCACGGCGGGGTTTCTCCTGCATTCAAACGAACGGCCATGGAATATTAATGGAGTGCTTCATATTGAGCACCTGATGAATGTTACGAACTACGTAAGCGAAATATCGTGCAAGTACGACACTAATATCCGGCAGAATACCCAAGAACCCAAGATATCATTAGATCGCCGGGAAAGCATGAAGAGTAACAATTTCTACTTTATGCAAATGGATTATGTGGAAATTACTCAGCCGGATCCATCTGGTGGTCCTCCAGCTAAGAAAACTTTTGGTGATACGTACTGGTTGGGGAAAATGAAGCGCATAAAATGAGTGATTCAGTTTGATGACTTGTTAATTAAAGATCCAGTCTCAGATTGATATCAACGAGTGTTCGAAATTTTTTAGGAACTCTTATCTGTGGTTGGGATTATCTAATTAATTTCATGTATCTTTGAGACGGAAAATGGCCAGTATAACCAGTTTAGACACGACATGGGAGTCGTATCCCGTCAAAATCTCTGTTACACATACACTACCACACCAGTTCACCATGTTACACATACACTACCACACCAGTTCACCATGTTACACATGCATTACCACACCAATTTAGAGATGTCACGAGAACCAAATTTTATAGATTACACGAAAACCCTATAATATCCCAGAGAACTGGTGTTTATCAACTCACATCCAGCAGTAAATGGCAATCTGGTAATGAGTAAATACTCTGTAGTGCCAGTTTCAGATGGGAGAATGGACGGGGTCAGGCAAGTGCCCTTCTTCCGTTCCCCTGCTGCTGTTTATAGCTTCAACACAAATAAATGTAGCCTTGGCTTATCAAGAGGAAGAGCAGGTGAAGCATGACACGGTCATCTTCTTCTGTTAAAATTTTTAGCAGGAAAGTACCAAATGCTTTGTACGAGCTCTTTCATAGCAACATGTTTTTGTCGTCCCCCCCCCCCACACACACACAGGAAAATCTACGATAAAGGATTAGTTGTTCATACAGGTGGGTCAGAAACAGACCGGAATAGTGGTAAAGGGAGTGCGGTCGTTAGCAAGTCGGACCAACAGAGTTGCCAGCCATCACAGCGAAAACGACAGCACTGACAACAAATCGCTCAAGTGTTAACTAGCAAGCAGTGCCGCTGCGCGGCCCAGTATAGGAGAGAAACGGAACTCCTCACCTCATTCACCGACTACCACCCATCATGGCTAACTATGCATGAAGCGATAGACAACGGCTGATCTACACTCCTTCCGCCTCAGTATCCTAAAATAAATTTTTCACTCCTCCGCCAAAAATCACCAATAACATCGACACGATTTTTTAAGTTATGACATAATGTCACAATTGACAGTAATGACCAAATATAGTGACTCTTAACAACAAGCTCTCGTCAGAAGACCCCGAAGAAGGCCACTGAAACGTTGGCCGAAACATTGGTTGTTAAAGTAATAGCCATCTTACATTATAACGCAGTACAAAAAAAGAGAATTTTTAAGTTAATACAGTAATAAAGGACAACGTATAAAAGGGCAGCGTGAATGGTTGTAGATCTATTTATCTAATAAAACAACTTCACCTCGAAAATTTCCACTCACTCACTCTCGAAGCAGGCAGCCGCATTTGTCTTTCATCCACAAAGAGCATGGAGACACAAACAGTGGCGAATAAGCATGAATTATTAGATTTGATTAATACTTGTTCCATACATCATATATACAACATTTCTTAATGATGTGGAACGTGTCAGTCTAGTGAATGTTGTCTACACTTGACAATCAATATTTTAAGGATTTTTTATTACTTTTTTTAATTTTTTAATTTTATTTCTTTTTAAATACTACTTGGCTATCTATCAGACTTCTGATGGTACTTGGTAAGTGACCAAAGACTTTTGTGGCAGCATAATTCACCCCTTTTTGAGCCAAAGTTAGATTTCCACAATTGCTCGAGAATGTAATGTAAATAAATGTTAGTAAGGCATAATCAGTAGCGTTCTTCGTTGATAAGTTATAGGCCAACTGATTTCCAGATAATAAATGTAGATTCAGATGTGGATGCTGAAAATTGATACTCCCTTTACTGTGCATACTTCGAATCTTACTATTACAATAGTATGAATATAGCTGTAGCAATTCATTGAAATCACTATGCACATAATCTACCTTTTAGTACTAGAATACAGCATACAAACAGACCGACAAGACGCATTGGTAGCTAAACGCCTACGATCGACGCTACCCGTCGGACACCCGTTAAGTGATGTTCGTCACCGATTAGAGTACAAGAATACCTTCATATAGGTACAGTATAGTCACTGAAAATTGCTGTAATTGACAGAGCAAACGAGGATAATATTTATGAGTACTTACTTGTCACTCTGTGTGATAGTTAATCATGGCGCAAATAAATAAATAAAAGAAAAAAATTCTTTATTACTTTATGATTAGCAGTCTTAGGGCTTAAAATACAACTGGATGGTGTTTCATCGATCTGCTCCCATGTAACAGTTTAGTATGATATTTGTGACATAGGACAAAAAAAAAACATGGTAAATTTCTGCATGTTTGCAACTACGTTGCTTCTGATCGACGATAAAATTGCACTTTCTAGAAACGATTATTCGCGGAATTTCGACAATTGCTATTACCATTTCGGGACTACTGTGAATCCGCACTGAAAGAAAGATAAACCATGTGATAGAAAGTAAAAGGATACTCCCCCCCCCCACACACACACAAAAACACACACACACACACACACACACATACATACATACATTTTATCATATTAGGTGCCTCCTACTGCCAGGTATTCTATAACAACGACCTCACATCATGAGAGCTCATGTACTTCTGACGTGGTGAGGTCACTGGGTGTCACTTGTGTCAGAAGTCTGTACACGAGATTTGCACACTCCTAAAGATCCCAAGCTCCACTGTTTCTGATGGGACAGTGAAGCGGAAACGTGATGGGACACACAGCACGAAAGCGCACAGGTCGACCTAGTCTCTTGACTGACAGAGACCGATGGTTGAAGAGAGCTGTACAGTGTTATAGGCAGACATCTATCCAGACCATCACACAGAATTCCAAATTGTATCAGGATCCATTTCAAGTATTATGACAGCTGACCATAAGCCACACAGGTCAATGCCAAACGATGCGTCATTTGGTGTAAGGAGCGTAACTAATGTGCGTCTGAACAGCGGAAAAACGTTGTGTGGAGAGACGAATCTCGGTACACAATGTGGTGATCCGATGGCACGGTGTGGGATGGCGAATGCTCGGTTAACGTCACCTATCAGCGTGTGTGCCAAAGGTAAAATTCTGAGGCGGTGGTGTTGTGATCGTGTTTTTCATGGAGAGGGCTTGCAACCCTCGTTGTTTTGCGTGGAACTGCCACATCAAAGGCATGTACTGATGTTTTAAGCACCTTCTCGCTTCCCTCTGTTGAAGAGCAGTTCGGGGATGGTGGTTGCACCTTTCAACATGATCAAGCACCTGCTCATAATGCAAGGCCTGTGGTGGAGTGGTTACACGACAGTAACATCAGTGTATTGACTTAAATCATATGTAACACCTTTGGGATGTTTTGGAACGCAGACTTCGTGCCAGGTCTCACTGACTTACATCGATACCTCTTCTCAGTGCAGCACACTATGAAGAATGGGGTGCCACTCCCCGCGAAACGTTCCAGCACTTGATTGAACATACGCCTATGAGAGTGGAAGCTGTCACCAAGGCAAAGGGTGGGCCAACACCATATTGAATTCCAGCATTACCGATGGAGGGCGCCAGGAAGTTGTAATTCATTTTCAGTCACATGTCTATATAATTTTGATTACACTACAGATGGCCGTCTTCGCTTAAATAATACGAGGGTTGGAACTTAAATAGTGGTAACAATGCTAAGGAGACACTAAACAATGAACTCTAGTATTGTTGCTGATAGCACATACTGTTCACATACCTACCTTACCTCCGAGCAAATGGACTCGCCCGTCCAAGTCACCGGCGTGCGCATAATAGTCACTTATGAGCGAGCTGTCTAACGTAATGGTGTCACTATGTACGGCCGTGATGGTGTTATCCTAATGCCAATGTACAGTATTACATTGCGACCAGCTTTGCAAAAGAAGCAGCAACAATTCTGCGCGACGCACTCATCATTTTACACGACAATACGCGGGCCCATACAGCATAAGCCGGGGCTGCTCTGTTCAGTCGGTGGGACTGGGAAGCACTGTAGCTACCATGCGCCACACTCTTCGGACTCAAGTCCTTGGACTTTGATTTGATTCCGAAGATGAAGGAACCACTTAGTGGCATTCGCTTCAGAACTAATCCACAGATTCGACAGGCAGTAGACTGTTCCATTCGCACCATCAACAGAACAGGCTGTCTATGTATATGCTTCGCAAATCGCGAAATTTCCCGACGTCTGCTGCTCCTGGACAAACGATACGCAACACATGAAAATTTGTGCCGGAGCGGGACTCGAAACCGGGTGTCCCGCTTTTCGCGGACCGTTCGCGAAAAGTGGGAGACCCGTGTTCGAGTCCCGGTCCGGCGCAAATTTTCATGTGTTGCGGATCGTTTGTCCAGGAGCAGCAGACGTCGGGAAATTTCGCGATTTGCGAAGCATATACATGGATATATTTATCTCTGCTGCGGATCACCGCCAACGTCTGTTCCCTTGGAACAGACATAATAAAGAACAGATTTTGTTAGCGGTATACTACGCTTCCACGTCGCTGGCAACGGATTCCAAACAACGCTGGTAACTACTTTGAAGGAGAGTAACAGCTGCAAACACGTAACGCTTCTGTATCTGTAATGAATAAATAGTTGCCACTATTTAAGTCCCAACTGCCATATACGCACGGTGCCAGTTCTTTCGGAGACGACGGAGTAAGCACACACGGCTGTGGCGATCACTGTATCCTCAGTGGCGTACTGGTCATCGCGGCTGCCTAGTTAAGCAGGAGGACCGTAGTTTTAATCCCAGCTTGGCACAAATCTTCAACTTTCGCCACTGGTTATGGTATACCGCCCCAACTTTGCGATTGGATAGGGGATTTCTTGTCAGAGAGGACACAGTTCGTAGTAATCGATGGTAAGACATGGACTAAAACAGAGGTGATATCGGTCTTTCCACAGGGTAGTGTTATTGGACCTATGCTGTTCCTTATTTACATAAACGATTTAGGGGAAAATCTAAGTAGCTCTCTTAGGTTGTTTGCAGATGATGCCGTCATTTACCGTCTAGTAAAATCGTCTGAAGATCAAAACCAAGTGCAGAACGATCTGAAGAAGATATCAATATGGTGTAAAAATTGGCAATTGGCTCTAAATAATGAGAAGTGTGAAGTCGTTCACATGAGTACGAAAAGAAATCCATTAAACTTCATTTACAAGATAAATCAGCCAAAAGTGAAGGCCGTAAACTCCACAAAATACCTAGGAATTATTATTACTTCTGACTTAAATTGGAAAGAACACGTAGATAATATCGTGGAAAAGGCGAACCAGAGACTGCGTTTTATTGGCAGAAACCTTAAAACACGCAACAGAACTACAAAAGAAACTGCATACACTACACTTGTCCGTCCATTTTTGGAGTATTGCAGCCCAGTGAGGGATCCTTGTCAGGTGTGTTTGACGGAGGACATCGAAAGAGTCCAAAGAAGGAGAGCTCGATTTGTATTGTCACGATACAAGGGAGACAGCGTTACGGAAACGATACAGGATCTGGGATGGGAATCATTACAACAACGGCGCTTATAGTTGCGGCATGGGCTACTTGCGAAACTGCAATCGCCAACATTCTCCTCTGACTGCTGTTGACTCTAACTTACATAGGTAGAAATGATCATCAGAATAAAATACGAGAAATCAGAGCTCGAACAGAGAGATTCAGGTGTTCTTTCTTCCCGCGCGCTATTCGAGAATGGCATGGGAAATAAATAGTATAATTGTGGTTCGATGAACCCTCTGCCAGGCACTTAAATGTGATTTGCAGAGTTTCCCATGTAGATGTAGATTTATTTCAATTTCTACTAGCAGCTAGTTTGTTGATTGATAGCAGCTGCAGGATGATAAATGGTGTATGTTCTGTCGGACATCTCCTAAAGAACGGACACATGTGTTAGTGTCAGTGGCATTAAGAAACAACTGAAAGAGCCCTAGGGAATGCTTGTGAGAGACAATTTGCGGCTGCGTCAGTGTCGGAGGGTGTCGTTGCAGGTGTCGCGGTCGGTGGAGTGCGTGCGGCTGCTGGTGGAGGCGGGCGCGTCGGTGAACCGCGCGGACAAGTTCGGGTACACGCCGCTGCACCTGGCGGCGCTCAACGAGTTCTCGGGCTGCGCGGCGCTGCTGCTGGCGCGCGGCGCGGACGTGACTGCGCGCACGCGCGGCGGCGTGTCGGCGCTCGCCTTCCTGGTGCGCCGCGTGCCCGACGTCATCCCCGCGCTCGTCACGCAGCTCGACGCCGCCGTCACGCTGCACGACCACGAGCTGGGCGACGTCGACTGCGAGCTGCGCCTCGACTTCCGCGTGCTCGTGCCCAACGCCGAGCGCGGCGAGTCCGGCCTGCTGCTCGCCTTCATAGAGGTACGCGGCGGCTGCTCCTCTGCGACACTTCCGTTACGACAACTCTCACTGACGGGTGGTCGGGTCCGGCTGCGACTAATCGCGGCTGTTTCTCGAACTCGATATGTTGTCATACTTGCCAACTATCTGAAAACCGTCATCACTAATAGCATTAACACGTGTCATTTTTGGGGCACTCTTGAGCTAGCTCTCGGATACTGCGGGGGAGTGGGCGTGCCGTGAGGTGGGTCTTGGATGGCCCAGCTCCTCCCTCTGGCGGCGGTGCCCACGGAGCATCATGTGTGGCGACAACTAAATCCTGGCTTGACGAAAATTATGCTCCTGAGCTACAAAATTACTATTGTGATATTCCAGGGAATTTAAAATCGAGGAAGTATTCCCAGGGAATATTACCGGAAATATTTCCTAAATTCCTGGGAATTTATGATTAATTAGTCAGATAGCTCAATAAAACTTAATTAACAGGTACATGCAGTAATTACATAGTTAAATCAAATACAAAACCTGAAAAATATTTTAAGAAAATATTATAATTAAATAAATTTCTTAGGAATTTATAATTTTGAGAAGGAACCCGAGGAGATGGAATTTTCATTTGGTTTTAGGATTCTCCTGGAAGTGTGTGCAACTTTCTTGAATATAATTCGGTCATTTGATCTGTTGATACCCTGTGCAGTGAGAATGACTTCCAAACAACCACAGCATGACACTCCCATGAAAATACTGCAATCTTAGAACTATGTGATTAGCTCCGTGTCGTTTGGTGGTGAGTTACTTAAGAAGAGGCGATGAGCGCACTGTCGCATGTCAATACAATAAGCAGCATGCAAGTACCGAGATACAGCTTTCCACGATTTTTGTCCTCTCTCCAAAAACCCATATTTGATGAATAAAGTTACAGACTAGTATGCAACATCATACACCTTCTTTTCTGACTGAAAATACATTATAAATAGCAATAGAAAACAAGACCTCATTACATGAAACATATTGGCAGCTTAAAACTGTGTGCATTCTAATCCACGAACTTTGACTTGCGGGCAAATTTTCTAGTACTAGAGTTACCAGAGTAGGACTAACGTCCGTCCTCACAGCTTTCCTGCCTCTTAACATGTCTCCTGCGGTACTAGCTCTGAGACTTGAAAGAAAGTAGTGTCGTTCCTGCTAGTTTCGCAGGAGGACCCGAGGGATCGCTGCACAATAACTGAAAACACCGATTCCCATATGCGGTCTATTTAAAATTATCGACATCTCCTCGTGGCGAGATTGACGAGAGAAAGTCGCCCAAACCGTCTGCAGAGTTTTAAACTTCCTGACTTCTCACTAACAGACGGCCGGTGTTCCTCCAGTGTAACAAAGTGTTGCTGTATATAAAGACGTAGAGCACGTCCGACGACACAGAATTGCTAAAAACTTGGGTAGTGGAGCTACAGACTTTGTAAAAGCATCAGCAGCCTCATATGGCGACATACCCAGGAGTCCTTGCGAAAGGGACATTAGTGTCAAAAGCGGCCAGTGACTGAAGGCGTTCCGGTCGTTGTCGTGGTCGTCAGTCCGCTAACTGGTTTGATGCAACTATCCACGCTACTCTGTCCTGTGCCAGCTGCGGTGGCCGAGGCGAGTGAGGCGCTCCAGTCACGGTCTGCACGGCCACTACGGTCGGGGGTTCGAATCCCCCCTCGGGCATGGATATTTATGCCGCCTTAGTATTAGTTAGTTCATAAGTAGTTTGTAAGTTTAGGGACTGATGACCCCGTAGTTAAGTCCCATAAGCTTTACTAACATTTGAACATTTTGAACTCTGTCCTGTGCAAGCCCCTTCATCTCCAAATAAGAACGGCAACGTACATCCTTTTAAATCTGCTTACTGTATTCGTCCCTTGGTCTCCCTCTGCTATTTTTACCCCTCACACTTCCTTCTAATACTAAGTTGACGATTCCTTAGTGTCTCAGAACGTGTCCTACCAAACGATCCCTTCTCTTAGTCACGACAAGCCAGAAATTCCTTTTCTCCCCAATTCTGTTGAGTACCTCCTCATTAATTACGTAACCTTCATCATTCGTCTGTAGCACCACATTTCAAAAGCTTCTAGAATCTTCTTCCCTGAACTCATTATAATCCTTGTTTTACTCCCATAGAATGTTCCGCTCCAGACAAATGCTTTCAGAAAGGACTTTCTAACATTTAACCTAATGTTGGATGTCAACAAATTTCGTTTCTTCAGAAACGTTTTTCTTCCCATAACCATTTTATGATGCTTTCTTTACTTTGACCACCAGAAGTTATTAGCGTCCCGGTTATCTTATACTAAAAGGTGGTAGGTTTGTAGAAAACAGAGGCTCTGGAGAGCAGTAATAAGATCGGAAAGTACAACAACAGATTTAAAATAGCTGCCGAGCTTTAAATTAACCGCGGATTCCCTAAATTATTTCAGACGAATTTTTGGATGATTAATGTAATCTTCAATAACCTGTAACCTGAAACAACTCGCCGTCACTAGTTGGATGTCGTTTTCGAATGTTCATGTTCAAATGTTTGTAAATCTATGGGTGTTAACTACTGAGATTATCAATCGCAATGCTTATAAATTATTTAAACTAACCCAAGGACCACACACACACACACACACACACACACACACACACACACACACACACACTCACTCTCACTTGCCCGAGGGAGGACTCCAACCTTCGACGGGGGCCAACCGCGCGTTGGCGCCTATAGAGCGCTCGGCCATTCCACCGCGGCGGATGTTCATGCATTATTACAACAGTCTTCAGGGTCAAATAAATAAATGACTTGAGGAAACCATTCATTTCGGTTAAACGAAAAGTAATTTACACAAAGTTTTACATAGGAATAAATACTAAAAATTTGAAAAGGCGTTGTGAATGCCGCCCACGTGAGCGCCCCACTTTTTCGAGACGAGCCAAATCCTCGATCACCCCGTTTACATGGGCTCCCAAAACCGGATTTCGTAAACCGATTTCCCAATTCCGCTTTTGGTTGGTCATGTAAACACTCCAAAATCGATTCTGGAAATCCACTTCCCTACAGCCTTTTCAGTAGTTACAGGGGCAACAGTCTGGATGATTGACTGAGCTGGCCTTGTAACATCAGCTAATGTGGCTTTGCCACACAGCTACTGCGAACGGCTGAAAGCAAGGGGAAACTACAGCCGTTATTTTTCCCGAGGACATGCAGCTCTACTGTATGAACATATGATGATGGCATCCTCTCGGGTAAAATATTCCGGAGGTAACATAGTCCACCATTCGGATCCCCGGGCGGGGACTACTCAGGAGGATGTGATCATCAAGAAAGACAATACTGGCATTCTACGGGTCGGAGCGTGGAATGTTAGATCCCTTAATCGAGTAGGAAAATTAGAAAATTTAAAAAGGGAAATGGATAGGTTGAAGTTAGATATAGTGGGGATTAGTGAAGTTCGGTGGCAGGATGAACAGGATTTCTGGTCAGGTGAGTACAGGATTATAAATACAAAATCAGTTGGGGGTATCACAGGAGTAGGACTGATAATGAATAAGAAAATAGGAATGCGGGTAAGGTACTATGACCAGCACAGCGATCGCATTATCATTGTCAAGATAGATACGAAGCCAACACCGACAACAGTAGTACAGGTTTATATGCCAACTAGCTCTGCCGATGATGAGGAGATCGAAGAAATATATGAGGAGCTAAAGGAAATTATTCAGACAATTAAGGGAGAGGAAAACTTAATTGTTATGGGAGACTGGAATTCGGTAGTAGGACAAGGAAGGGAAGGGAAGATAGTGGGTGAATATGGTCTGGGCAAAAGAAATGAAAGAGGAAGTCACCTGGTAGAATTTTGCAGAGAACATGATTTAATCGTAACAAACACATGGTTTAAGAATCACAAAAGAATGTTGTATACGTGGAAGAGACCAGGAGATACCGGAAGGTATCAGATAGATTTTATAACGGTAAGACATAGATTCCCGAACCAGGTTATAAACTGTAAAACATACCCAGGGGCAGATATAGACTCTGACCATAACTTGTTAGTCATGAACTGTACGCTGAAACTGAAAAAACTGCAGAAAGGTTGGAAAATAAGGCGATGGGACTTTGATAAATTGAAGGCACGTGAAGTTCTGGAGAATTTCAGAGGGAGATTTAGGCAACAATTGACAGAAACAGGGGGACATAAAACAGTAGAAGAGGAATGGGTAGCATAGAGAGATGAAATAATGAAGGCAGCAGAGGACAACATAGGTAGGAAGGCAAGACCTACAAAAAATCCTTGGATATCACAGGAAATACTAAATTTAATTGATGAAAGGAGAAAATATAAAAATGCAGTAAATGAAACTGGCAAAATGGAGTACAGACGACTAAGAAATGAGATTGACAGGAAGTGCAAAATGGCTAAGCAGAAATGGCTAGAAGGCAAATGCAAGGATGTAGAAGAATGAATAAATAGGGGAAAAATAGATACAGCCTACAGAAAAATAAAAGAAACATTTGGAGATAAGAAAAACAGCTCTATGAATATCAAGGACACTGATGGAAAACCAGTTCTCAGCAAAGAAGGGAAAGCTGAAAGGTGGAAAGAGTATATAGAGGGGCTCTACAAAGGAAATGAACTTCGAGACACTATTGTAGGAAGGGAAGAGAACGTAGATGATGATGATGATGATGAAATAGGAGATACTATACTGAGAGATGAATTTGACAGAGCACTGAAAGACCTAAGTCGAAACAAGGCCCCTGGGGTAGATGATATCCCGTCAGAGCTACTGAAGTCTCTGGGAGAACCAGCCATGACAAAATTGTTTCACATTGTGTGTAAGATGTATGAGACAGGTGAAGTACCCTCAGACTTTAAGAAAAATGTTATAATCCCCATTCCAAAGAAAGCGGGTGCAGACAGGTGTGAAAACTACAGAACCATCAGTTTGATAAGTCATGGTTGCAAAATATTAACACGAATTATATACAGAAGGATGGAAAAGCTGGTAGAAGCCGACCTCGGGGAAGATCAGTTTGGGTTCAGGAGAAATGTAGGAACACGGGAGGCAATACTCACTTTACGGCTTATCCTAGAAGATAGATTAAGAAAAGGCAAACCTACATTTCTAGCTTTTGTAGATTTGGAGAAGGCTTTTGACAATGTTGATTGGAATAAACTCTTTCAAGTTCTGAAGCAAGCAGGAGTAAAATATAGGGAGCGTAAGGTTATTTACAACTTGTACAAAAACCAGACAGCGGTTGTCAGAGTTGAAGGGCATGAAAGGGATGCAGTGGTTGGAAAGGGAGTGAGACAGGGTTGTAGCCTTTCCCCAATGTTGTTCAATTTGTACATTGAGCAAGCTATAAAGGAAAGCAAGGAGAAATTTGGAGAAGGAATTAAAGTTCAGGGTGAAGAATTAAAAACATTGCGTTTTGCCGACGACATAGTGATTCTGTCAGATACAGCAAAGGACCTGGAAGAGCAATTGAACGGAATGGACAGTGTGCTGAAAGGTGCATATAAGATGAACATTAACAAGAGTAAAACTAGGGTAATGGAGTGCAGTGTAAGAAAATCAGGTGATGCTGAAGGAATTAGATTAGGTAACGAAACAATAAAGGAGTTAGATGAGTTTTGTTACTTGGGCAGTAAAATAACAAATGATGGTCGCAGTACAGATGATATAAAATGCAGAATGGCAATGGGTAGAAAGGCGTTTTTGAAAAAGAGAAATTTGTTAACATCGAATATTGATTTAAGCCTAAGGAAGTCCTTTCTGAAGGCATTTGTATGGAGTGTTGCCTTGTATGGGAGTGAAACATGGACGATAAGCAGTGTGGACAGAAAGAGGATACAGGCTTTTGAAATGTGGTGCTACAGAAGAATGCTGAAGATTAGGTGGGTGGATCGCGTAACTAATGAGGAGGTACTGAACCGAATTGGGGAGAAAAGAAATTTCTGGCCTACCCTGGCTAAAAGAAGGGATCGCTTGGTAGGACACATTCTTAGACATCGGGGAATCGTAAATTTAGCATTGGAGGGAAGTGTGTGGGGTAAAAATCGCAGAGGGAGACCAAGAGACGCGTATAGTAAGCAGATTCAGGTGGATGTGGGTTGTCGTTCTTATGAGGAGATGAAAAGGCTTGCTCAGGATAGAGTAGGGTGGAGAGCTGCATCAAACCAATCTCCGGACTGAAGACCATAACAACAACAACAAATTGGTTTTCCAGTTCCACAATCGATTTTCGTGCCCATGTAAACGCAACTGTTTTTGAAGCGTTCTTCGCTTGTCAGATTGGGTTTTTCGGTAAGAATTTTCGGTACATATGGAGTGATATTTTCTAATGTGAATAAAAGTATTAAATCTGTGAATTTAAGTAAAGAAAAATAGTCGGGGACTGAATCAGCTGTTTTTCAGCCGCCATCTTAAATGGATAAGGAAATCCGATTCAGGCTGTGCCATGTAAACACGACAGCGAAAAACGGTTTTCGAAAATCGGTTTTCGTCTTCCGGAAGATGTGTTACATGTAAACGTAGTGGATATGTGATGGGACGTGAAAGTCTCCCCCTGTTCCCCGGCCTTTCGTTTGGGCCGTGGCGAGTTAACAGGGCAGCAGCCTCAGCGCGGCCTGAGGTGAGCGGCGCGTGCGGTCATTCTGCGGCCGCGTTTGTTTTGCAGGCGCCGTAAAACCGCCGTCACAATAAACGCCGCTGTCTGCGCCGTGTGTGTGTATAGCCGCGGCCGACCCACACCGCTGCAGCTTTACAAGCCGACAACTCCAAAGCCCACAATTATTCACTTCATAAATTACGTTTCCGACCGAGGTGCTGTCTACACAGCTTAGTCGTCAATTATAATTTACATCCCAACAGACGTCTTCTTTCGTTCAATGAACCACAGAGTAGCAACTTTTGAAATGACGCCATAAGAAGGTTTTCTTTCCTTCTTAAGTTTCGGACACCTATGCAGTGCCGCGACAGAATAGCCGTGCTCACATGTGCGCCCAGCTGCGGTGCGCGGCCTTTCGCCGTCGGGGATTCGAGTCCTCCCTCGGGCATGGATGTTTGTGTTGTACTTAGCATAAGTTACTAAAACTTACTGTAAATAGTTTGTAAGCTTAGAGACTAATGACTAACGTAGTTAAGTCCCTTAGATTTACAAACATTTGAACCTATGCTGTCTCACATGATTAATTTGGACATTTTGCCTTTTTGTATACCTACTGGTGTGCTTTAAAACTGCCTCATTACGAAATTATTTCAACAAGTTTGCTTTAATTCCAAGTACATTACTCCTAATTGTTCATCTGTACCTCATCATATTAGCGAGTTTGAGTTACATTGTGGAGGAAGATAGTTAAAACCCAGCGGGGTTGTCAAAATTTAGATTCTGAGTGTTAACGAGGGCACGATTTGTTTCCTTCCCCATCCTTCCAGTCTACCTCTAATCACATCGTCACTAAACGTCAGTTTTTCTTCTGGTTTGATTTCAATTAAAATTTATATTTTGATGTACACTGCCAATGCTTTGATCACCAAAAGATTATATAATTCTTCAACACGATCGCTATGGCTTCTGTCGATCTATTACCGCTAACGACAATACATCATACGAATCTTCCATAAACCTGTCCTTGGAATATTTATCTTATTACTGATGATAATTGTGGGAGTTTTGTGATACCCACTGGTCCATCGATTACAATACCAATAACTGTCGGTTCCTTTATCTCAGTTTTATTTCAGAGTTTCTAACACTGTAGACTTTGAATTAAATAATTTTGAATTAGTGGAGATAATATGGTGAACACAGAGGCTGTAAATAAATTTGTCGTCAACCTCAACCAACCGTGTTTTCGAAATAATTCATGTTGTCAGAGTCGTAACAATATCTCGGATCTGTTCCACTGTGCTTTAAAATGCTAACACATGCCTGTTAATACTAAAATTAGCAAGAGTCCCAAGGGTGACCCATGCGTGGACGTAAGACTATGTTTTTTCATGCCGTGAAATTGTAGTGTGCTAATTATTTACTTCTTATTGAACTTTCTTACGGATCCCAGGACGTTTGATCTTTCCGAGAAACAAAAATGTCAAAAGAAGAATTCACACCATCTTTCAATGCCGCACTACTGGTACTGAATCGCTTTGCTGTAAATATCAGAATTACAAATTCATATGAAATACATGACTTTATCTTCCGTTTTTAAATCGCTAACACAGGTGCAGGTCGACCATTTTACCAGGTTCTAACTTTCACTGGAGTGCTTCGAGTTAAAAGATTTATTAGAAACACAGTATTCAACCACTCATTTTGCTAATCTGATGGATAAAGTGAGGTCAGACACATTAAACACGATGTATTCGTCGGTCACTGAACTCAGTATTGGAAACTGAATTCAGGGTACCAGAGAAGAAAACGCCCCGAATGCTATCTACCTTTGCATCTACTCACGCTTCACGCGAGCGTGGTGTGATGATACAGACTACCAAGTCAGAACTACCACACAGCCTCATGTACAGACCCAATTGCAAGAACTATTACAAGAAAGCGCCCTTGCAGGCGCTCCATATCTGTGCAGTAGAGAATGTAAGCAGTCTGTTCAAAGGAAATAAAATGGGATTGTGGAACATAAATTATATTAGGAGTTAAGTATTAAGATTCATCTATAACGAATATTTGTGGCAGTATTATTGAAAAAGGCAGGCACTACATGTATTACATTCACGGAGAATATGCCGAGATTTTTTCTTCATTTTTCTCCTGGCAAGATATTCCGCAAACGATCAATGTTAACTCACCCACGTTAAAAAAAATGTTCAAATGTTTGTAATTCTATCGGACCAAACTGCGTGGTCATCAGTCCGTAGCTTACAAACTACTTAAACCTAGGTAAACTAACCTAAGGCCAACACACACACCCATGCCCCAGGAAGGACTCGAACCTCCACGGCGAGCAACGCGCGCTCCGCAGCGAGACGCTTTAGACCGCTCGGCTACTCCACCGCGGCTCTCACGTTAAACTGAGGCGGCTCTCTCCGAGAATATGTAGAATATTTATGGGTATTCATTACTATAACAGTCGCCAAACATTCTGCGACTACATCATATTTGTAATACGTTTCACGTGGAAAAATGTCTGTTATTGTAATACAATACTAAAGTAATATAATTGATCCATAATAACACTTCCAAATCCGTTCAGTGCTAACGCAACAAGCATGTTAAATGGAAAATAACTGCTCTAAAATTAGGCAAAAGGATATTTGACGCCAAGCGGCTTGCATGTGTTTCTTTTATCTGCTTCCAACTTAGTTGTCGCCCTGTGAGTGTATAGCAGTAGCTCCGTTGAACTAGCGATGGTAGCATAGAAACAGCCGCAAAAACAGTCAGAATGTCGCTGAATGTCATTTTCCCCTCTAGTGACGATCTATCAAATAATTTGTGAGACAATATGCGACAGAAAAGTAAATAAAATATATTTCTTATTTCTATAACTGCTCCACGAATAGAGTGGCTACAGTTACAAAAACACCTTAGAATCTGGGAGACCACCCAAAGAGAAATAACTATAAATCAACAAAGCTATGCGCCAACACTGGCCAAGTTCCAGCCCATACCTTAAGATGCTACTGTCTGAGGGTGTCCTGTGTCATAGTGCCATTACTTTCTCAACAGATAGCTTCGGCAACGCAAAATCAGACTCAGAAATACCATGGCAATTCTAAGGATCTTCCATGTGAACATTATCTGCTGCAGAAACAAAACGAAAAGTCTGACTTTTTGAGAAAAGAAACGTGATAAAATGATGTACGTAAAATTATTTACGTGTCCTTCCACCATCCTTGGGCGGATCTTATCAGGTAACTTGGTAACTTACACACTTCCGAAGAAGGGCGGTAAGTGTCTGAAATAAAATATTTCAACTTGTGCAACGAAAAATCATACGGTCAAAATACTAACTGTACGTGCAGGAGTATGTCTACGATCAGGAGGGTGGGGGGATAGGCTAATTTAAATTTTTGTCTCCATGCGTGCCGTCTCCAAATTTTCTAGAGTGACTTAAAATGTTTTACTCCACTATAATAACAAATGCGATTTTCTAGGCTTAATTTTGAATGAGTGAGTGAAAGCGTTTCCTTACTTCATTGTAATAATAAATACGATGTTTGAGGCTCAGTCTCTTTATCTGTCCCTTTATTTACATTTTAAATTATGAGAAATCAGCTGCAACTGTCAGGGAGGCTACACTACCCTAGCCCCTCCATTGGATTTGCCATTGTGTATATGTAAAGCTAGAAAATGTAATGCCCACAGTAGATGATGCTGTGTTTTTCAGTACGAAGACTGGTTTGTTGAAACTCTACACGATAGTGGATCGTATGAAAGTGTCTACATCTATGCGTAAGTTCTGCAGCTAACAACTGCAAGTCTCAGTCTGTTACTAAACACTTCATTGCCAAACTGACGATTTCCAGACTCATATGAATGAGTCTATGAACCCACCCCTTCTCTTGCCCAAGTTGTGCCGTAAATTTCTTTTCTCGTCTGTTCTATTCCGCACTTTCTTATTAGTTATTAGATCTATTCACCTCATTTTCAGCATCCTTCTGTAGCACTACGTTTAAAATATTTCTCTTTTCTTCTTGTTTCAACTATTTATCGACCCTGTTTCACTTTTCTATCAGGTTATACCCCAGACAAACAGCATAGAACGTCATGTACATCTATCTGATTGGAATGTGTCTATTACACCTTGCAGAGGCATGGTCAGGATATAGACCGGCCTCGAAAGCGTTGGTCAAAAGTCACTTCAAAAAGTGATGACAAATGTGTTAACATGAACGTGGTATCGCTTCAAACCAGCACCAGTTTTAGTAGCAGAATTCAATCATAATAGGGAAAATTCGGTGAGTTTAAGTATTGTGCAAAATCGTCTTCAGGTAGCCAACATTAACGGGCGTGTAGCAGTTAAGAAACCATTACCGACGGCTATTAATAGGAAGAAGAAGTAACAGAGGACAAGAAAACGTGCACATTGGGCAGTAAATGAGTGGAAAAAGGTACTTTTTCGTTGACTAATCCAAATTTGAGGTCTCTGGCACAAATTGACGCCAGTTTGATCGCCGGTTCCACGTGAATGAAAATTACGCCAATGCTAATCTCCAACAGTAAAGCATCGAAGGGGTTCCCTCATGGCCAGGAGATGTTTTAGAGACGGTAAGACTGGTGATCTTACAAATAAATGCAACAACGAAGAAACAGGGTTGCCACATCATTCTACAGTATCATGCAAAGCCATGTGGGCGACATTTGGCTGGCAAGGGATTCGTCCTACAACAAGGTAACGACATTAAACACACCTCAAAACTGTGTAAAGCAGAGGCTGCCACGAATTGCCAAATAGCATGCGGACCAGCTGCGCGGGTTGAGGCTCGGCCTATCTCGGCTTTGCTCGACAATTCTCGGAAATCCTCGCTACGGCGCTCGCCACACAGTGCGATGCGGCTCTGTGTCTTCCGGCTTATGGTATAATATTTTTCGAACTGCCAGTGTCCATTTCCTTACGTTTTCTGGTGTTAAAAATGCAAATTTGAAAAAATTAATTTCAGTTTTGGAAGAAACAGAAGAACAGTTTTCAAATCTTTTCGTGACTTTACAAAACTATTTAGTGTGTCAGTTGAAAGTACTTCTGCCCATTTGTAGATGGAACTGATACATGTGTAGGTAATTCTATTAATTTAAAAGTTTTTAGTTTTGCGAGGAATTGGTTCGCAAATAATTTCCACGTCTTTATGATGAGGCTGCAACAATTATACCCATATTTCGCTCAACTTTTGTCTGTGGACGTCTTCACGTTTTTAAGTAACAAATTTAAATAGTTCACGAGTGCATGGCAACCTGACAGATAAATTGCCTTCCTCTGTCTGGGCACCGACAGTTTGTCCATGATATAAAGTTAATTCGTCAGCAAATCAAAAGTAATTAGTTTTTTGTGATACATTTGATTAACGAGTACCGTCATGACTGTCGGTAGAGAAGTGTTAAGTAATATTTTCCCCCCTTCGCATATAGTTGTGACAATTTATTCAATCCCTAAAGTCAATATATAGACTATATTTTGTTCTTGCCTCTCTTTCTGTACCTCAGTTAAAACGTAAGAATTTTACATGAAACAACGTGGCAGTGGCACGTATAATATTACTAGTGTAGTGCAGTTGCAAAAGAAACATTTTAATTTTTTAAATTTTGTACGAACAGTACGTAACGATACAATACCGCTCTGTCCGATCTAAAACTCCGAATTTCCAAATACGCTAGAATATTTAACCCAGCTGTATGCAAACCGGTCTTGTGTTCTGTGTGCAGCGGTTTTGCCTTATTAGCGGCAACTCTCCAATAAATTGGTGTATTTGTGGCCCGCAACGTTAAATTTGTCTTAACGAAATTGTGCATTTAAACTCCAAAACCCGCTTTAAAGTTAATGATCTTTATTACGATAAGCGCATGTTTCGGTTTAACTGCCATCTTCAGGTTATATCAGTTCTTGACATCCATGTTGTATCATTCAGATTTGTCACTATCAAGGTATTTTTGTGTATGTTCTCCTTCGTCTTATTGGCAATTAGAAAAGAAAAAACAAGAAACTGAAAAATATAATCTGGCCGCCCAAATCTCCCGACTGCAATCTTATTGAACTGCCTTGGTCTCACTTGGATTGTGCAGTTAAGGCAAGGCATTTTACCAACAACGATCAACTCCGGACCAGACTACAAGAGGAATGGCGGCAATATCGCCGAAGAAACCCGGAAGGCGCTAACAGCAAAAATGCCTCGCGTATGCAGGGCAGTGATTAAAGGCAAAGGAGGCTACTTTGATGTAGGAAAAATTTTACAGCATGAAATCAATATCATTATTAACAGCACAATTTAAGACTGATTATGCCTTTCAGCGTTCAATATGGAGGATAGTGTGCCTTATAAAACTCCTCCAAGACCACCTGTTGAATGCTAATGGAAAACAACATCCAATCTAAAAGAAAAATATTATAGCTCGATTCAACGTCACATACCCAGATTACCGTGGTTTCATAACATGGCATTACATCGCAGAGCAATATCTACTATCACGAGATGCGATTCAACCATGGCTGCTTTCAAAAAAATGTTCAAATGTTTGTATAGTCTATGGGACTCAACTACGGGGTTATCAGTCCCTAAACTTACAAACTACTTATGAACTAACTAGGACTAAAGACGGCACAAATATCCATGCCCGAGGGGGGGATTCGAACCCCCGACCGTAGTGGCCGTGCAGACCGTGAATGGAGCGCCTCAGTCCCCTCGGCCACCGCGGCCGGCTAGCTGCTTTCCTTCTCATTTATTTCGTTTACATCTGAGGAAGTCTGATACCTGTTATTGCAACAACTCAGATGTGGGTGACATTAACTATTTAATTTTCGTTTGCCCGAAATATCTCCATCATAGAGAACAATTCATCTCTGATCTCAAGAAACTCAGGGTCCCATTCCCTACAAGTATTCTTAATCTATTAATTATGAACGATAAAGCAGAGCTCCGATATTCGGCAAGATTTATTTTAGTGAGCAATTTGACTCTCTGATAGGTCACCTTAAGACAACTTCAAATGATGTATCTTTTTTCTTTCGTGTGTCTTTATTAATTTCGGACATAATTTTTAAGTGACCTTAAAACAAGTATGTTAACATAGAATGTAACTGTGTGTGTGGCTAAATGGTGTACTGACGCCGAATGCCAAATAAATAAATAAAAACACTGATGCCTCATCTGAAGTTAAGCATCTTACTTCAAGTCATTCTTGGCCGAATACGGGTACTTTCTTTACCCTTGGTCTTCCATGACTCTTTCTGTCCTATACTACCGAGCCCATGAGTTTCTTAGGTAACCTTGCTTCTCACATACGTGTAACATGACCCCACCGTCTCAGTCAGCCTGTTCGCGCGAACTGCTTCATCTCTGGTTTTCATTCCCAGCTTTTCCCTGATTTCCTCATTATGGACACCCTCATGCCATTGTTCCCCTATATTAGTACTTGCAATCACCCTTGCCACTTTCATATCTGTAAGCTGAACCTTATTGATAGGTAATCTCTATCCATTCAGCTATCGCTCACATATAACATAGTTCGTTGAAAGATAGAAGAGTGCACTGCTAATTTAGCCCTGCTACTAATTTCCTTCTTGCAGAAGAGAGTAGATCGTAACTTACAACTCACTGCATTAGGTTTGCTACTCCTCCATTCCAGTTCTTTCACTACGTTGCCATCCCTTGAAGAAATACATCCTAAGTACTCGTAACTCTCCACTTGTTCTTTGTTCCTCCTATTTGGCACTAAATCTGCTTAAATCTCTATATTGCAGTCATTACTTTCGTTTCTGAGATGCCGATCTTCATGTCATAACCCTTACATCTCTGATCTAATTCTGAAATATTAGATTGCAACATTTCAATCGAATCTTCCATCACTCGTTCGCATATACGAGACGGCTTTTTTTTTCCATATATTTTAATCACTCTCTGCCTCGCTATCGTTTTCATCATATAATCCACAAATAAAATGAGCAACAGTAGTGACAAGTTACAGCCTTAACTTGCCACTGAAACTACCCTGAACCACGAACTCAAATTACCACCAACTCTAACTATTGATTGACAATCTACTTAAAGACATTTAATTGCCTGCAGAAGTTTGCCTTCTATTCCATTATCTCTTAGATATGACGATAGCTTCTCCTAGTAACACGATCATATGCCTTTTCTACACGTCAGAGGTCTGCACCTCGCTCGGTTGCTCGCTCGAATCGCGTGGTACATGTCGTTCTATGACAGTCCGACAGGTGTCGGTGCTGCAGCTTGCGGCAAGGCGTGTGGCTGCGCTCGACTTCCTCCGCACTCGTTCGAGCGACGCACGCTCGACTGGTCCGACCGTCCACACTGCACGCTCGCCACTCTGTCGCCCACCGCAGCGTCACTCGAGTCCAAGGCGAGTGCCGGGAGCAAACTAGACGCTAGAGAATAAATCCTGACTGCGAAATTTGGAATTGTTTCCTTTCCCGGGTGCTTCGAAAGTGGTTCTCTCGATTCAGTTGAACTAGCCATTCAGTTTCGCATTTTGTACTTTACCATAAAGTTTATGATGCGTGATTAATATAAAGTTTCTGTGCTAAGATCATTTACTAAATGAGTTATCCATGATATTTCTTTCTTGTTAGCTTTTTGTGGACTGTTAGTGTCTGTTTAGTGGTAGGTGTTACTTGTCGTCTTAACGAGGAAATGATTGTATTTTATATCCATTCCTCTTATCACTCTCAAGTCCTGGAATACTTTGTCCGTCTTTTATATTGATATTAAATACACGATATTGATGTACACCCGTTAGGTTAGGTTTGTGCATCTCTCTCTGTTGCACCCCGTTAATATAAATATTCCTGTAGCATTTTGGCTCTGCGTGGGGTTGCTGCGCCTCTACCTTTTCCGAGTGAGTCCTTAACGGGAATTTTTCCAATTGGAACATTCATATATCCCCGCTGCCACAGTCGTCTTTCTTATCTACATAATAAAGAACGCATGCAAGCTTTTGTGCAATATATAGGATTCGCGCTTTCTTCTGTCGTCAGGGTCATATGCCGGTCTAATGCTCATATACTCTGTACCTGCTTTAAATCCTCTTATTCCAATTGTTTACTTTACACAGCTGTACGAATTTATGGTGCTCCTGTTGTTTCAGTGATATCTGTGTTATATTTATTTAGTGCCGTCTGAAGAATGTCATCCACGTGCACCAGCAAAAAGAATGAACTGCTTGTTTTCGGAATGGCTGGACTGTGAAATGCGCGAGGCGCAATCCACCAATCAGGCGGATCTTTATTTATCACGAATTGATGGTGATGACGACGATTCGCTTGAATGGTAGAAACGCAATAATACTCTCTTTCCTAAGCTAGCTGTATTGCCAAACAGAGTATTTTGTGTGTCCTCCTCAAATGTACCTAGTGAAACGCACTTTCAGTGCGGAGGGAAATGTTCAAATGTTTGTACAGCTTATGGGACTTAACTACGGGGTCATCAGTCCCTAAACTTACAAACTACTTATGAACCAGCTAATCCTAAGGACGGCACAAAATCCATGCCCGAGGGGGGATTCGAACCCCCGACCGTAGTGGCCGTGCAGACCGTGACTGGAGCGCCTCAGTCACCTCGGCCACCGCGGCTGGCGCGGCAGGGAACCTGCCTGATCTCTGACAGAAGAACTCGACTCGATCTACAACGTGTCAATGATATTTTAACGATACACTGAAATTACAATGCCAGCAACGAATAGTCTGTGGATAATGTTGTTACTTTTCGATGTATACTTTGTTGTGCGCGCCGGCCGCGGTGGCCGAGGAGACTGAGGCGCTCCAGTCACGGTCTGCACGGCCACTACGGTCGGGGGTTCGAATCCCCCCCTCGGGCATGGATATTTGTGCCGTCCTAGTTCTTAAGTAGTTCATAAGTAGTTTGTAAGTTTAGGGACTGATGTCCCCGTAGTTAAGTCCCATAGACTATACAAACATTTAAACATTTTTTGTTGTGCGGCTACATTCACTTTTGTACATTGCAATTAAAACGTTCTTTCCGTAGTTTCTCTCTGGATCCTTTACATTACTTCCAAATGTTGTAGTTAGTGAAAACAACCTGTTTGTCTCGTTTGCAGTATAATGATAATGCAGTTAGATACTACTGTGCAGGAATACACGTCTACAGCATAACTGATTTTAGTTCATTTAGTTATCGGGGCTCCGCAGACGCAACAGCAGCCCACATCTCAGAGCCACAGAGCCGCTGCCGTAGCGACTGACAAGGAAACCTACCCAAGTGTCACTCTCCGATTTTATGACTGTTGGATATGTTATAATACATGAAAAACTGTGGGACTCGTTTTTTTCTTTTAGCGGCGGAAAAACATATTTAAGGGGTGAAACGGTCCCTCCAAAATTGGGGCTAAAATATAAAAATCGCGATTACTTAGAAATTAGAGAAGCGATTTTAATGATTTTTGGTATGAAAGTATCTTTTGATAAGAGATCGGCCTAGGTACATTGCAGAGGGAGTGACAATTAAGGGGCAGCTACCCCTAAAGTAACCAGTTTTTGTGTTCAAAAAACTGGTTTTGATATAATCGAATTTGAATCTATGAAATTTGTCTTTTATCAAAAGATACTTTCATACCAAAAATTATTAAAATCGCTTCACTAATTTTTTAAGTTATCGCAATTTTTCTATTTTAGCCCCAATTTTGGAGGAACCGTTTCACCCCTTAAATATGTTTTTTTGCCGCTAAAATTTACGTGTCCCATAGTTTTTCATGTATTATAACATATGCAAATTCCATAAAAATTAGAGAGTGACTTGGGTAGGTTTCCTTGTGAGTACAGCGGCAGCGCCATGCTGTGCGGCCTCTGTCCGCCCCGCCCCAAGTCGCCTCGTTCGAGTGTCAACACGCTCGATCCGAGCGTACACACTCGGCGCGCCACCGCCGAGCGTTGCGCACTCGACCAAGTACGAGCGAGCGAAACAGGCGATTTGCAGTCCTCTACTACACGTATAAAACATACGTAAATACAATTGTGTTCCACTCGTAATACTTCTCCATTAGCTTCCGTACGCTAAATATCTGGCCCTGATAGTCTCTAAGAGGTGGAAACCCACACTCATTTTCATCCAACTTGTCTTCAATTAGTATTCTCACTCTCCTTTCAACAAGAAGACTTCGCCTATAACGCTAATTAAAGAGATACCTCTGTAATTGAACAGCACACGGGTATACTGCCAGTTCATAGAGCCCAACAGGCGATCATACATGCCGCTATCGTCAGATGCGCTGACGAACTGAGTCCTGAGGCCGTCTTATGTTTCCGAGCGCGCATCGGAGATAACTTCTTTGATCCTCAAGAGTCGCTTACTCCGCGATCCGCGCCCTTGCATCGGCTTCTGTGGTAAAGACGATGTATTTGTCCTGTAGGCCAGCTCGTCTTGTTTGTTGAGTCTCCTCTTTATTATGCCCAATGACGGTTCCCAAACCTTGCAAATAGCCGCAGCCTCGATTGATGAGATCGTCACTGATAGGTATTTCGGTGGCCTCTCTAACGACACTGTCCAAGTATTTTGAAGTTTGTGCCAAAATCCTGGTTTGTTCGTATACCAGGACGTGATTCTCGAACAATGTTCTGCGACCACCATCTCGGGTGGGCATGCCTCTGGTGTTCACGGCAACGGAGGCAAACACCTCGCGGCAGAGGAGGGTACAGGACTGCCGATGGCCTCAGGAGCTTAATTATTCAATACATCTGACGAGGCGACATGAAAAGATAAAGCAGTCAACAATCCGAACATTAGTTCGAACACCACAGTGCTTGACTAGGCATGGGCCTGTTTGGACCATAGAACTGACTTACGTAGCCAGTTATAGGGTGCCTACAGTTTAACGTGAATTCATCAGGAAAACTGCCAGACGTGAAAGAAGTCAAAAGTGACAACAAAAAACGTTAGTAATTAGTAGGGAACGAATCCGCGTCCTTCGAATTCATAGTCTGCTACCGATCCAATGTATCATCGCCGAAATACGAGGGGCGGTCGAAACGTTACTAGCCTGAAATAGTTACCGTAATACCTCCCACAAACACCACCACCTATTTTCATGGTGACCCTTTGTAGGTATGCAGGTCAAATTCGCAGGTCCAGCTTCGTTACTTTTGCTCCTAAGATGCACTGTATACAACAGTTAGCAAAATGGCGAATATCGAGAGAATCAAGAATAGTGCTGTGACTGAATATCCTCATTTGAAGAAAATAACGCCCAAGGAAATTGCGGAGAACATGCGGAATACACTCAAAGCCAGTGCTCTGTCTTATGCAACATTGATAAACTGGATGCCGACATCAAACGTGGAAGAACGAATGTGGAAAATGCACCAAGAAGCGGAGGTCTGTTATCATTGCTACTGATGAAGCTGTGACTGCAATTCACGATACAATTTTGCAGGATCGTCGAACATTGTTGCAGCACAATGAAACCACATTTGGAAATTTGGAATCTCCCATTGGCGTGCTCATGACATTGTTGTGGATATTTAGGGAATGAGGAAAGTTTTATTTCGTTGGGTCCCAAAAGACAATGCAGATCAGTGACGGGAGCGTGAGTAGTGTTAGGAAGAAATCGTTCGCCAATTTGAAGCGGATGAAGACTACTTTACTACTTTCTTGATCCTGAGACAAAACAACAGTCAGAACAATGGAAACATTCTTCATCCCCTGCCCCAAATTCCGAGGGTAAAAATCAGCCGGCAAGTTGATTGCATCGGTCTTTTGGGATGCAGAAGGAGTAATTATGATAGACTGCATAGACTGCTAATCAAAGTGCGTAACTATTGATGCATCATATTATTGCACCTTCCTGTGCCGTCTGCGAGAAGAGAGAAATTTAACAAAAGGCGGGAAAAATTGGCGCACAGAGTTATTTTCAACAGGCAGTAATTCCATATTGGGGGATTTTTTTAGGGGGGGGGGGCAAAGGTGAAGAAATATATTTTTTTGGGGAGGAACTTCTGGAAAAACTGAAGCCTTGCGGAAATTTTCGGGGAAAATATTTTCGCTACTGGGAAAATTTTATTTATTTTACTATGTAACAAAATACGTTTGCAGCGATACATCATTCAACTATAATTTTTATGACAGATAATTTATATTTTGAATTGATACAAAGTGAATGAAAAGATATTTACATTATGCCGCATTAATTGTACATTTGGCACCTATCTCATTACTATATTTCTGAATTTACTGTACCATGCTTCGTAAATCGACATAAAAATGGAAAAAACCAATAAGAAAGCTAGTGCACGATTGATTTTAATTTTTCTGGTCATGATCTGCTTTTTATTTACAAAATCTAATTTCAGTGATGTACTACTTTTTATATGTGTGACAATTTTACGGTCCTGAATACGTAATTGCACAAGCCCTCGCAACACTGGAAACTCGGTGTGACTGTGCATTCGAACTGTTACCTAAAAGGGCGGCCATTTGACAATGATAATGCAATTGTTTGATGCTGTGAACGCTTGGTTGGACTCGAAATCGAAGATCTTTTATTTGTACGGGTTGCAAAAGTTATCTGAGTGTAGGTGGATATTATATTGAAAAATAAATTGGCATTATTAAATTTGTCTTTGTTAGGCTAGAAACTTTTCGAGCCCTGTATTGTGCCCGTTGGACACTGTGAATCGGTAGTAAACTCGTGGACTGTTCGAATAAAAAATACGCTAGGAGAAACTACAGACTCTCAGCAGTGCAGTTACTTAGTTTGAATAGAGTTCAGGCGTGCTCAGAAGGCGGCTCTTGGACGAGCCGTGAGCGCTCGCGGCTGACTGCGTCGCTCAGGCTTGGTGACGTACTGCAGCGCAGGGGAGGTGTGAACAAGCGCTGTCTTCACACGACTAACACGTCCTCGTTTCGGCTAAGCATCAGATGCAAGCGTTCATACCCACCACGCAATCTATAACGCACAGAACCCTTCTTTTTACGCCGAAGAAACTTAGTACGTTGGCTTTAAAGCAAAAAGCAGACACATCAATATCAATGTACAACATGTCAATGCTAAAAGGATATGTGTTTCTTTGATGCGATGGTATCTCAAAATGCTTAGCATGCTTAAAAATTCTTAACATTTTTTTTTATTTAAACGTTATTGGAATACATTCAATGCCAAAGATTATCCGCACTTGGAAGGTGAAGAGTGGGAAGCGGAGGTCCAAATATTAAAGAATTCATTACTTAGTGATGTGATAATTATATTACTTGTGACGCAAAAAAGCCTAAATAATTGTTTCACCAACATTTTTACTATACAAATGTGTTTTTATTTCCGGATTGTATAAGCACTGCGCAGTTTCACGAAAATCAGTTTTATAAAGACATGTTTACGATCTGCTGTTGAACATATAGCTCTTAATAGCCTAGAAGCGTTTGAGAAAATTAGTGTTTCTCCTTCAACAGTTTGACGCAAAATTCAAAACATAGCAAACAAAATTTCAAAAAACGTAATGGTTACTGAAAAAAACTTTACAGATGGCTGAGAGCAGAGACTATTCTGACACTGTTAGAACTTACAGACCTACAGTGTGACAGGTAGTTAGGTGATAAATAACTAAGTTAATCTATATAATCTGCAGCGCTCAAACAGTGGTTCCGGACATTGATAGGCTACTTTAATAAAAAAAGAAAATAATATTCATTAACTTACTTATTTGTATGTTTAAGGTATGCATAAAAATATTTGCAGATGTAAGTTGTGTAAGTTAAAATTTTTCCCAAACTCGGTGTTCACCATATGTGTGCATCAGTCCTGCGAAATATGTTTCTTACAAGGGGAACACCAAGTATGGTACCAACGAATTTTGATGGGTCGCAGGTATATTGTGCGGGAACTCCTCCAGGCCACCAAGCTAAAAGGATTTATTCCAATGCGCCTTAGTTTCCACGACAATCGCGATCAAAGTCCAACGCGTAACAGCTATACCTGTACTGAGTCATCAGGAGCACGTGAGCCAGCGTGGTGTAATTAGCAAGGCAGCTAGGCTGTCGCGCGTTAGACCCGAGTTAGAATACTGCTTGGAACCAATTTTTTTCACTTGTCCGACGATTGATTGTGTATAATTATATGCTTTAATACCCACTCTTATGTTAATGCTTGAGTAATTGGTCATGATAATAGCTTATTTCAATTGCTCAATATGCATTGCGCACGATTATTTTATTTTATTCGTTATTTCGAAGCATACTTTTACGGCGACTGAAAGATCAGTAAACCGTCTGTAGTTATCAGCTGTAACATGTGTGCAGCATTTGTTAGCTGCGTTTAGTCTCCGGCCCCAGTGTTGTTACACCGTCGAATGCAGTGTGTGCCCACCTGACGCGTCCCAGCGGCTTATTATGCTGTGGCCATGCTATTCGTAGCATATCGTTCACATGTAACTGTAATTATCTGATATAACCTTATCTTTGCAGCAAGAAATAAGAAATATAATTATACACAGTCAGTCGCCGGATAAGTGTACAGCAGGATTTGAACTCGGGTCGTATGCGTGACAGTCGAACACCTTGTTAATTAGACCACGCTGGCTCACTAATGACTCAGTACAAGTATAGCTGTTACGCGCTGGTCTTTGATCGCGATTTTTGTGGAAACTAAGGCTCATTGGAACAAATCCGCCGCGGTGGAGTAGCCGAGCGGTCAAAAGCGTCTCGCTGCGGAGCGCACGGTTGCTCGCCGTGGAGGCTCGAGTCCTCCCTGGGGCATGGGCGTGTGTGTTTGTCCGTAGGTTAGTTTACCTAGGTTTAAGTAGTTTGTAAGCTACGGACTGATGAGCACGCAGTTTGGTACGATAGATTTACAGACATTTGAACATTTGGAACAAATCCTTTTAGCTTGGTGGTCTGGAGGAGTTCCCGCACAATATACCAGCGACTTATCAAAATTCGTTGGTACCATACTTGGCTTTCCCCTTGTTAGATGCAGGGCCGGATCTGGGTGGAGGGGGGGCAAAGGGGGCAGAATTTAGAGGGCGGCAAATTTTGACCGGCTCTCTCTCTCTTTTTATTTTTTATTTATTTATTTATTTATTTATATTTTTTTTTTTTTACAGAATGTTTCTTTCTGGTATAATTAAATAAAATTAACTGACACAGAATTATTAAAGGTATAATAAAGTAAGTTTATGTTGTGAGATTGTGACATTTATTTAGAAATATGTATCCCAATTAGCGTCAAAAAGTCGATTCTTACGGGGGGGTTAAGGAAGGGGGCGGCAAATTTATGCTTGCCCCCCCCCCCCCCTGGCAAACGTCCTAGATCCGGCCCTGGTTAGATGTATCATGTTTTTCACGTCATCAGTGTGAGTTGTACGATTCATTCAATTGTCGTTTCTCTTTAATACAACAGTTTCACACAATTCGACACAGATTGGATTACTCTGTCAGCGTGACGAGTTAAATCTCCGTAGGACATGACATTAGTGGCCGCAGAATCAGACTGTTTCAAATGTTTGTATAGTCTATGGGACTTAACTACGGGGTCATCAGTCCGTAAACTTACAAACTACTTACGAACTAACTAAGACTAAGGACGACACAAATATCCATGGCCGAGGGGGGATTCGAACCCCCGACCGTAGTGGCCGTGCGGACCGTGACTGGAGCGCCTTAGTCCCCTCGGCCACCGCGGCCGGCAGAATCAGACTGGCCCACAGTTCTCCGTTGCAAAGTCACTGTGTAGGGATTTACGCTTCTCCTCGCTGCAAACACTTTCCGTCCTCTGCCACTGGCCGCCGCGAGCCGGCCGGCAGCTCAGTGCAGTGGCGCGAGCGCAAGACTGCCCGCTCGAGCAACTCGCTGAGCAGGCCTGTAATATTGGCAGGTGGGGCTGCGGCACCTGCTGAAGCACCCGCTGTGCGAGGCGTTCCTGTGCCTCAAGTGGCGGCGCATCCGCAAGTTCTTCCTGCTGAGCCTGCTGTTCCACGCGGTGTTCGTGTTCGCGTACACGGTGTTCGTGCTGACGGGCGCGCCGCGGCCGTCGGCGTGGCGCTGGCTGCACGCGCCGGCCGGCTACCTGCTGCTGGCGCTCAACTCGCTGCTGCTGGCTAAGGAGCTCTTCCAGATGGTGCACTCGCGCGCCGGCTACCTGCGCTCCTGGGAGAACTGGCTGCAGTGGCTCATCATCGCCAGCGCCTTCCTCTGCTGGTTCGGCGCCGCCGCCGACGAGCCCGTCTGGCAGCGGCACGTGCTAGCGCTCGGCATCTTCCTCACCTGGCTCGAGCTCATGCTGCTCGTCGGCCGCTTCCCCATCTTCGGCCTCTACGTCCAGATGTTCACCACCGTCGCCGTCAACTTCGCCAAGTTCCTCATGGCCTACTGCTGCCTGCTCATCGCCTTCAGCCTCAGCTTCGGCGTCATCTTCCACCACCACGCGCCTTTCAAGTAAGATTGTGTAAATCGTGGGATTCTTCTAGATAAGGTTAAGTATTGTGGTATGACTGGGACACTGCACAAATGGTTTAAATCATACTTAACTGGAAGAGTGCAGAAAGTTGAAATAAGCAGTTCACATGATGTTGATGGAACAATTAATTCTTCTAACTGGGGAGTTATCAAAAATGGGGCCCCACAAGGTTCGGTCTTGGGTCCTTTGCTGTTCTTAATATTGCCGCGAGAGACGACGAACACGGACTGCCAGCGTGGCGCAGGGGATAGCGTCACGGACTGCGGTGCAGAAGGTCGTAGGTTCAATCCCGCCCACCGTCAAAAAATTTATTTCTTTGTAATTAAGAATTCCAGAAGGTTCTACATCTTTCTTATGTTCACTTGTAAATTCTACTTGTTTCTTATGTTAACTGTTCTAATTTCTGGTAAATTCTGTCTGTGTATAAATAGCAGAGCACTCTGCCTGAGAGGCAGTCAGTGCTGCGTGTATGTTGAGTTCGTAATAAACGTGCTTTCAGTATAAGTGCTGTGTTTAGTTGCCTTCGAAGTCAAGCCTGTTTCCATTTCAACACGACATTGTTTGGTGGAGGCGCCGGGTACACTGTGCAACAGCTGCAGCACCGTGGCTCCGATTAGGCAACGCAAAAGCCGTCGCTTACACGGACTGGAACCGGAATACAAGGGATACACCGAGTACATCCTTCCAAAAGTCCGTATTATCAGAAGAACGATGGAGACGAAACCAGCAATAAGCCAGCTGCACATCAGACACCAGTCGGTGTTCGTCGTCTCTCGCGGCAATATAAATTAATGACTTGCCGTTCTACATTCACGAAGATGCTAAGCTAGTACTTTTTGCTGATGATACAAGTATAGCTATCACACCTGACAAACAGGAATTAATTGATGAAATTGTAAATGATATCTTCCAGAAAGTTATTAAGTCGTTCTCTACAAATGGACTCTCATTAAACTTTTATAAAACCCAGTATATACAGTTTCATACAATAAATAGCCTGACACCATTAATAAATTTAGACTTTGAACATAAATCTGTAGCTAAGGTAGAATATTCAAAAATTTTAGGTGTTTGCATTGACGAGGGACTGAATTGGAAGAAACATATTGAAGATCTCCTGAAACGTCTGAGTTCAGCTACTTATGCTATCAGAGTCATTGAAAAATTTGGTGCTATACATCTCAGTAAATTAGCTTACTACACCTATTTTCATTCACTGCTTTCATATGGGATCATATTCTGGGGCAATTCAACATTGAGTAAAAAAGTATTCATTGCCCAAAAGCGTGTAATCAGAATAATTGCTGGAGCCCACCCAAGAGCATCCTGCAGACATTTATTTAGGGATCTAGAGATCCTCACTATATATATTCACTCATGAAGTTTGTTATTAACAATCCGACGTAATTCAAGAGTAATAGCAGTGTGCATATCTACAACACTAGGAGAAATTATGATATTCACTATTCAAGGTTAAATCTAAAACTGGCCCACAAAAGGGGTGATTGTGCTGCCACAAAAGTCTTTGGTCACTTACCAAGTAGCATCAAAAGTCTGACAGATAGCCAACTAGTATTTAAAAAGAAATTAAAGGAATTTCTGAATGGCAACTCCTTCTACAATGCAGATGAATTTTTAGATAAAACTTTAAAAAATTAAAAAATGAAAATTAAAAAAAGTCCTTAAAATATTGATTGTCAAGTATAGACAACATTTACTAAACTTTCACGAAATGTCGTATATATGATCTATGGAAGAAGTACTAATCTAATCTAATCGACGGCGCCAGTTTTTCTTTCTTTTTTACTTTTGGTTGTAGATGACGATGAAATTCGCTGCCAGGTCTTTGTTTTATTTAGGAGTCTCTGGTTTTATTCATCACCACTGTTCTCCATTGTCTTTTTCTGGTCCATGCACATTAAAATTCCTCCATATAGCTTAATTAATTATTTCCTTTACTCCAAATATTGTGTTTTTCGCCTGAAACAAAGAAACTTCAGTGTTCTTGCCAGCGAACTGCGTATCCCAGCTACCCACTCCATATTTAACCCACCTGTCCTGGTTTAGGAGAGTTTTGTAGAATGAAAACTGCTTATTTTAGCAGAAATACTTATTCTTCTTGATTTTTAAGTTGCAGTAGGGTGTGTAACTTCAGAGTGAACCCGATTTAATTTGTATATACTGTTCACATTTATTGGGATAAATACGATACACTGGCAATAACGGCAACAACAACTACAATAACTACTCCAACAACTAACTAACTTGATAGGCCCTGTGATTCGTGTATTTATAGATTTGTTACAATTAGCGTGAATTAGCTTCAATATTGTACTTCATATAAACAATTAGCATTTGACAGATAAATAGTTTTTAGTAATAAAAATTTTTGTGTACAATTCTACGTTGAAATTAGTTCATATTACGTAATGAATTCCATCAGAATTAATTTATAAATACAAACTATTTGGTTAAATATGAGTACTTGTCATTAACAAACGATATACATAATTCACATATTTTTTGTGGAAAAATTGTGTTTGTCTATAAAATCAGTACAAATAGATTCAGTATTTAATTAGCATACATGTAAATTCAAAATTTATATTTATTTGCATAATTTATATTGTAATCAACTGTTATCCCTACAATGGATGACAAAGCTTCCTTCTAGAACATTCTATTATAAAACAAGTTACTTACAAATCAGAGGTCTGCATTTTTTAAACTACAATGATTAGCTTCGTGATAAAAAGATGTGAGAAGTATTGAAATTGCACCAGATGTCTTAGTTTGAGGTATAAATATGCTGTAATTAAAGGATAGGTCTAAAGAGACAGTGGGATACAAGGTTTTATCAGATTAGTATAGGGTATCAGATTCTTGAATAAAGGTTGGGGGTATCAGGTGGATAAATAGGAAGTGGGAATCGGGTGCTTCACTACTCGTTTGCCCTAGTCGTTACATTACAATGCGTAAGTAAAATTTTACTCCAACAAAACAGCAGAACATGGCAGATCTACATCTACATCTACAACCATACTCCGCAAGCCACCCGACAGTGTGGCACTATACTACGTTCACCGATATGAGAGACGCACTGTGAGCACACTTCGGCGCGTGACCAGAGGTGGACAAACCGCTCTCTCAATTTCGCTGCATCCGTTTCAGGCGTAATTTCATTGTGTGTGTTGTTATATCGGAGTGATAATAGGTGTTGACTGGCAACTTCATCTTAAAGGACCAGTTGCTTAATAGTAACTTAAGTATTAGTTTTGGTTTCTCTTGGGCCTGCAGCACTATAAATGTCCTTTAAAGACATTATGCAATAAACCCAAAATGCTGCTTTAAATATAATTATTTTTATTACACTATAGGCCTATTTCGGCTTTTAGTGCCATCGTCAGGTGATTTCTGTTGGTCCTGACATCCATATACATCTATGGTTTTATTGCTGTCAGTCATTTATTTATTGCCTTGAATTATTGCAATATTTCTGAATTTTAATTATTGTAATATTTCTTATGACTTATCATTTATGTTCTGATGTGACAGCTTTTTGATAACCAGAGATGTAAGTATTAGTGTTTACAATAACATTCATAAAAAATGTTCAAATGTTTGTATAGTCTATGGGACTTAACTACGGGGTCATCAGTCCCTAAACTTACAAACTACTTATGAACTACTTACGAACTAGGACGGCACAAATATCCATGCCCGAGGGGGACTCGAACCCCCGACCGTAGTGGCCGTGCAGACCGTGACTGGAGCGCCTTAGTCCCCTCGGCCCAATATTCATAATAGTCTATGTGTCTTTTTTCCCTCGTTGTATCACGTAAGAGCGACCTCATTATCTCATCCTTCAATCTGAGTCCGCCAAATAAGGGTTCAAAGAAGAACTAATAAAGTTCTTTAGAGAAACACATGATTCCTAGTGTGGATAAAACGCAGCTGTTGTGTTCAGAATAGTCAGTGACTGATATTGTAATGAAAACAGTCAATAGAAAGCCACACACACTTTGAAGTCTCCAAGGGTAAATAAGGAAGTAGGACAGGAGCTTTCAGAACGTATTGATGACTTTGACTGAAATGCGATACAAAAGTTTTTCGTGAGAAATTTCCACCACTTGACAAAGTGAAGTGCTTGCTGTATGTTAAACGAAGATGCAGATTTGGGAAATTTTCTGAGAAAATCACATTTTATAAAGTATTAAAAGAAATGAATTTTAAATGTTAACAAAACACACAGCGACCTTACACTCGAAACGGATGCAGCGAAATTGAGCGAGCGACCCTATTTTGTCCATCCCTGTCACGTGCCTCCGTGTATTTACAGTAAGTCTCTCGTTTCGGTGAACGGAGTATAGTCTCGCAAACCTGCACGTCTTCCGATATTTTAAGCACACGAAAAGATCGAGAAACTGCTCGATCACACTCTGCTCAGAATAACTAATTTTACATCTACATTCATACTGCGCGAGCCGCCTCAAGGTGTGTGGCAGAGGGTACTTTGCCTACCATTGTCACTTCTTATTCAAGTCGTGTATTTAGTATGATTGCTGTATGCCTCTGTGTGCTTCGTAATCTCTCTGATCTTATCCTTGTGGTCACTTCGTAAGAAAGAGGTACGAGGAAACATGTTTTCAAAATTACTAACGGAATATCGGTTTGCTTCCAGCCAAATCAGTATTTATACAAATTGTCAGCATTCAATAAGAGCTCGAATGGCCAAGCTCTGAAAAATTCTGCATATATATACCATCAGTCCACCGTTACTTGAGGTTTGTGTTGTTGTTGTCCAAAAAATGGTTTGCTACAGCTCTCCACACTACAAAACCCTGTGTAAAGGGACCATTACACTTTCAATAATATTGTCAAACCGTCAGTATATTGACCGTCTAAGGGCGCGTATTGGCTATTGTAAATACTTAAAATATTGACGGGAAGTATACATGGCCACCAAAACATTTCAGAATTGTCAATATATATTAAGCGTGTGACATCGAATACTGATACACAGTCACCAAACAGCCACAAGGCGCTAGTGTGCTTTGCTTTTGTGTACATTCTCTTGCCAATGTTTATGTTTTCATCTCGTCCACGCGTGTGTAACGTTTTGTTCTGCGTGTTTGTAGGGTTTTTAAAAATGAGTAGACTTATGACGACAGATTTTATTGATTGCTACCAACGTAATGAAGCCTCATAGAATCAGTCTTCGAAAAAATATATAGACAGAAAAAATAATGCAGATTAGGAATAGCTTCTTGGAATATATCGTTCGTGTTAGGCAGAAGCCAAATTGGAAGACGTAATTTTTTTAAAATTCTTCCAGTATTGCATTTATGAGTTATAACTGTTCTTGCCGAAGTGCAATATGTCTCACCAAATTATATACAAACAAAATGTAGTGTAATAGAATTTACCAGCTGAAAAATGCTCCTGCCGGAGCACAGAAAAGGCGAATATGTTCTCTGACACAGCTGCCCCAATCCTCATTCCGACTTCCTCACCAAAAATTTTGGCATGCGAACATATTCACGCACTTTTAGCGCATAACTGTGTAAGTACTTTTGTCCAGTTAAGCCGTCATAGTCAGCAATGTCGTCTCACTGTCAAACTTTCAATGTCTTCATCGCTTTCCCTCGCGATTCCTCACCGCTGTCGTGTTTCTGCCACTTTCGTCGTTTCTCTGCCCCACTGACGTCCCATTCACTTCCTGACCTGTTGCCAGTATCCTTTCTTTCTCACTTAGAGTCTGCTTTCATTGTCTTCAATCACGATTGTCTCCTTTACACATATGTCCCTGCAGATGGTTTGCTTGCGGTTTCACCTGCAGGCAGGAAAATTTTAGCACGCGGGTACTGGGGATAGGCCGGCCGCGGTGGCCGAGGAAACTGAGGCGCTCCAGTCAAGGTCTGCACGGCCACTACGGTCGGGGGGTTCCAGTCCCTCCTCGGGCATGGATATTTGTGCCGTCCTTAGTGTTAGCTAGTTCATAAGTGGTTTGTAAGTTTAGGGACTGAAGACCCCGTAGTTAAGTCCCATAAGCTACACACACACACACACACACACACACACACACACACACACACACACACACTGGGGATGGGAAAAACTGGACAAATTGTTTCATGATATAGTATTGGAGAGCCGCACGCTCATGCTTTATGTATGGTCTCCACACTGTTCCTGACTTCCAACATCTCGTTTCGCTTCCCACTGCTGTTTTCATGCATATGCCTTTCTCCTGAACTAACACTTTCTCTGTTCTATCCTATATCGCTCTCTGTCTGTTGCACTGTATCTGTCCTACTCACATTCTGCCGAAAAAAGCACGAATATGTTCGCATGTCAAAATTTTTGGTGAGGAAGTCGGAATGAGGATTGAGGCAGCTGGTTCCACACTTTTGTCAGAGAACATATTCGCCTCTTCTGTGCTCCGGCAGGAGCATTTTTCAGCTGGTTTCCGTCTTTTTCCTGTTATATCAGAGTGTACTGCTTATAAAACATGAAATCAATGGTGAGTAAAATTTGGATAGTATTTTAAATTAGAACGTATCGTAAAAATTTCGAGTTTCATTATTTTAGTTATTTCTTTGAAGACTGCATCATTTGACACATGAATAGTGAAACAAATTGGTACCCGGTATGCTGGAAATACTATTGCACCACATTTATTGCATCAATAAAACATACAGACAATCTAAAAATAAACTGTGTGTGTCAGAAATGTTCTGTAGTAAAGATACATGAAATTTACTTTATTCCCCCCTCAGTATTATTTTTATATGAGTGTCCTCAAATTTCCAAAAATCAGTGATTTTTTAAGTCAGGATTTGTGAGTAATGGCGATTGATTTTGTGCTTTATTGTCCGTGCTACATGTGAATATCATGAAAATATTGGGAGCAAAGAGTTATATTCAACTTGTACAAAAACCAGACAACAATTATTAGAGTCAAACAGACCAAAATGGAAGCAATGGTTAGGAAGGAAGTAAGATAGGGTTGCAGTCTTTCCCAATGCTGTTCAATCTGTACAATGAACAAAAAAAAAAAAAATGTCAAATGTTTGTAGAGTCTATGGGACTTAACTACGGGGTCATCAGTCCCTAAACTTACAAACTACTTATGAACTAGCTAATCCTAAGGACTGCACAAATATCCATGCCCGAGGGGGGATTCGAACCCCTGACCGTAGTGGCCGTGCAGTCCGTGACTGGAGCGCCTCAGTCCTCTCGGCCACCGCTGCTGGCACAACAATGAACAAGCTGTGAAGGAATGCAAGGAGAAATTTAGTGCATGAATTAAAGTTCAGGGATTAGAAATAATCCTATCAGTGACAGAAATGGACCTATAAGGGCAATTGAATGGAATGAACAGTGTCTTGAATGGAAGGTATAGGATGAACATTAACAAGGGTAATCGAATGAACTGTTATAATATCAGGCAATGCTAAAGGAATTAAATTAGATAATTATAAAATAAGAGTAGTAGATTAGTTTTGTTATATGGATAGCAAAATAACTTATGATGCCCAAACTAAAGAAGATATAAAATGCACAATGGCTAAGGGAAGAAATGCGTTTCTGAAAAAGCAAATTTTTTTGATATCCAATATTAATTTAAATGTTAAGCAGTCCTTTCTGAAAACATTTGTGTGGAGTGTAGCATTGTATGGGAGTGAAACATGGACAATAAGGAGAGGAGACAAAAAGAAGATAGTAGCTTTTGAAATGTGGTGCTACAGACAAATGATGAAGATTAGATGAGTAAATCACGTAAATAATGAGAAGGTGCTCAACAGAATTGGGGGAGAAAAGAGTTTTTGACATATCCTGACTAAGAGAAGGGACAGAATGGTGGGACTCATTCTGAGACATCAAGGAATTGTCAACTTAGCACTAGAAGGAAATGTGTGGGGTAAAAATCTTAGAGACTGAGGGATGAATACAGTAAGCTGATTCAAAAGGATGTAGGTTACCGTTCTTATTCTCAGATGAAGAGGCTTGCACAGGACAGTGTAGCGTGGAGAGCTGCATCAAATCAGTCTGCGGACTTAAGACCACAACAACATGTGAATGGCAACGCTACATATAGTAATAGAGGTGAAGAAAAGCAGGATCCACTTTATAAAGTGAGGCTTTATTTTTATTTCTTTGTAAGCAAATGTAAGAGTATTTTTATCCAGGCATGAATTTTGCAATAGACGAGGCAATGGTGCTTTTCATGACACGTTTGGCTTTAGGATGTATTTGGAAAACAGGCACAAAAAGTATGGGATCAAACAGTATGCCCTTTGTGATACAGCAATTAGATTCATGCTAAAACATGGAGTGTACATATGATATGCCACTATAGTATTGACATTTGAATGCATAAGGTCTACCTAGACTACAGTCATGCAGGTACTTAAAAAAGACACACAGGACACTGTGTCTACACAGACAGATACGGCACCAGTAATGGAAAACAAGAAAAGGTTACATATAATAATGGAAACTCCAAGTTTGAATTCAACAATATAATAAGGACATTTTACAACTCGCTGCAAAGATGTAAGACGATCTGCGACAGGTACTTAAAAAAGACACACACACACGATACTTAAGTTATCAGTCATGGTCGTCTTCAGAATAAAGAATAAAGAACATTCACACAATCACACAGGAAAACTTCACAGTGTAAATGTTTTTTATTCTGAAGAAGGCCATGGCCAGTAGCTTAAGTGTTGTATGTGTGTGTCATTTTTATGTGACTGTTGTAGCTTGTCATTACATATTTGTGGTGAATTGTAAACTGTCCTCATTAAATTGTTGGTAGATTTACAACATTTATTCAAAACATGGATGGTTTTTCAAAGAAAAAGGACATCTCTTCGCAGTAACGAAACATATGGCTGCTATGCTGCTATTCCAGTGAGAGCCAAGGGATTGATAACGGAAATCATAAAGCAAGATGTAATTATTGACTATAATAAAAAGAAAACTGGCATTGACAATTCATATCAGCTCTCCAGCTTCTATCCATTTGCCCACAATACCATTAGATGGTACAAAACTATTTTAGCACCTTTATTATGTCAACAGTTGACAGCTTCATCATATACAAAGAGAAGATCAGGAAGAAGAAATCCCTTCTAGACTTTATGAGAATAGTAGGGAAGAAATTGGCTGAAGATAAAGGTGACATTTATGTGCAACAATCACTGTCTCCTTACAAACTGAAAGGACATTTGCGCAGTATTTTCCAGAAAAAGTTCCACCTAGCACAATAAGATGAATACAACTGGATACTGTAAGGGCTGCTCAGACAGAGGGAAAAGGGAGACTGGTAAGCACATAAAGAGAGAAATTAGATGGTGGTGCAAGGAACTGCAATGTCGACTTTTGTGTCCCACAGTGCTTCCAGATTTACACACCAACATTACTTACAAGTGAACAACATTTGTTGAAGTCAAGTTGGAGACCCTTTTATTAGAGTTCATTGAACTATTTTTGTGATTATAGAATGAGTATTTTATCACTCAACAGAGAGAACATGAAAAATTATTTTTCTTATGTTTTGTTTCTTCTAGTTTTGTCCTCTGTTTGAATTATATATGCTAAAATGAAATCAAGTAATGTAAAGTTCAGCTTTGAATTCAACAATACATTGCTAAAATACAATCATATTCATCTAACATAATTACTTTTCCCTTTTAAATGATGAAAGAATCATATTCCTGTCACATTTCTGCATTTTGCAATTTCATTTAAAACATCTCTTAAATATGCCAGTTCACAGCCAAGTACCAGGTCAGAAGGGAGCAGTGTAGAAATTATTAATGCATTATGTAACCACAATGCCAAATCCACATAACAAAGGTGGTCTTCATCTCTGCTTGTAATTGTAATTTCGGTCATGATTTTTATTGTAACAGAAGTATACTTGAGCTGCACTTCTCAACAGAATGACGTTCTGTGCATCCAGAGGTGCGCTGCGCAGCGTACTCAAGACTGTGGTGATGATGTCTGGAGAACTGGAGTTCGAGGACATTTTCTATGATGCGGAGCACCCACTGCAGTATGCAGGGACTGCACACCTGCTGTTTTTCGGCTTTGTGCTCCTTGTCACTGTCATCCTGACAAACCTGCTTGTCGGGCTTGCTGTCAGCGACATACAGGTATGGCACCATTATTCCAGTTATATGAATCATTTCCCTTAGAGCATATTCTATGTGAACGACAAAGCTATTACAAATTAAACCAGCTATGTGTGACTTATAAATAAAACCTATAGTGCCTCACTACCCACAAACATTAAGAGATCTGATTTAATAATGCAAAAGACAGCAGATTTCCTATGCTTAGCATGACTGGAAGAGAAGGGATTTATCATGTTTACTAAACGTAATGATGAAAGTTACTTTCAAATTACATGTCTCTACCAAATAACACTACTCAATGAAACTTTTAACATACAATGAAAGAACTACTACAATGTAGTACAGAAGGAAACTGAAAGAAACGTTGAATTACATGAACAGCAATTACATTTATTCTAAGACACTAATTTCAATGAAGTTACTGCAATTTATATAGGTCCCCTGGACATTAGAAAAGGTGTGTGACCACCTCATATGGTAAAGTATGTTCTACAACATTCTCGTATTCAGCCCAAATGACTGGTAATGATCCTGGGTGTACCCTCATATGGAAAGAATTGAGAGAATATGTATCACACCCATGAGCATTGTTGAACCAGAACATGATCATTTTGGTAATCCAGATGTTATGGCATGATGTATAATGCTGGATGGGCATAATGAGCACAAAATCTCTAAATATGATGCTTCACCATCAAAACTGATGTTACATTGTACTCTATATGCATCTTATCTGTGGTATATTTTGTCTTAACTTCATTTTTATAAATGACAATGTAGAGATCAGATGAATGTGTCTTGAAATGAGGAGTTACCTGAGGAATAAAATAGCCTGCCCTCCCACAAGAACTCATTACCAGTCGGTATCATGAGTGAATGTTACAGAACATAGTATTCATGTACCAGATTTTGTTACATCTCGGGTCAGTATAATTAATGTCTTTGGTTAAAAATGTTATTTTTATTTAACTCACTGAATATTTCTGACAGTTATATTCCGCACAGTGTTGTGGTAGTTTTTCTATGTCCCAAGTTTTTCACCTTATGTTAATTGGTACAGATACATCATGTGAAAGTTAGTTACATCCACAGGGAAAGAAAGGAATATTTGGAAGCTACAACAATGGCAATAAATATATGCAAAAATTGCATTTGTGAATCAAAACAATGTGCTAATACAGTACATGCATCAGGTACAATACTAACACCAATTACATAAACTAGTTGCATGCAATCTGTAATAGGTAAAAGAAAAAAAAATTGCGCGGGTAAAAACATCAAAACTTCAAAAATGTTGCCACTTCAGACATTAAACAAGTAAGCACATACGAGGATCAGAGGAAGTAAACTAATTAAACATTATGGTGTAGATATTTAGGTTATCCATCTATGCAACTGATTAATAATAGATTTTATTGCCATATGTATTTCACCTTTATTTGAAAGAAATCACCCATATTTGATATTTACATTTCTTAGTATTTTAGGTTATAAACAGTTCTGGTGCATTATTTAAGTATAGTTACTGGTTTTGGATGTTGTCACTTACAATATTTCGTGGATACTGCTTTACATCTAGTACTGATTGGTGACTTCCGGTTGTTTTGCTTCAGTTATTTTGCTTTTGCGTTTTTGTTTTTCAGCACTTCACAGGTAGCACCACTAGGCACATGCCATTTTGTTCGTATTGTGCTTTCGTTTTGGTGGGTGTTGCCAACTGTTGAGTGTGTGTTTGTCCTATCTTTGCTTTAATATATATATAAAATAGACGAAGATTACTCACCAGGCGAAGGAGCACAGGTGTGACAGCATCACAAATAAATAAATGAACACACACACACACACACACACACACACACACACACACACACAAACGCAAGCTTTTGCAACCCAGTTGCTTCAGTAATCTTTGTCTATTTTTTATATTTAATTTGTCCTGCTAGGAATTTTTCGTCTTAATATTCGTATTGTGTGTGTGCATTTGTTTACCCTCCTTTCTTTCCCCCAAGGTAAGTCTTTCCTCTCCTGGGACTGGAATGGCTCCTTACTCCCTTCTTTAAAACCCTCATCATTTCCTTTTTCCTCTCCTTCCCTTCTGCCTGAAGAAGCAACTGGGTTGCGAAAGCTTGCAATTGTGTGTGTGTGTGTGTGTGTGTGTGTGTGTGTGTGTGTATTCATTTATTTATTTGTGATGCTGTCACACCTGTGCTCCTTCACCTGGTGAGTAATCTTCGTCTTTATATATAAATAGAAAAGAGATGACTTACCAAAAGGACCGGCTCATCGATAGAAACAAATAAAATCACACACAAACACACATACAAACTTTTGCCACCACTGGCAGCTTCTTCAGGAAAAAGAGGAAAAAAGGGGAGGAAAAAGGGAAGTATATGGATTTTAAGGAAGTGGAAAAGGAATCATTCCAATCGCAGGAGTAATACGAATATTAAGACGAAAAATTCCTAGCAGGAAAAAGAAAATATAAAAAATAGACGAAGATTACTCACCAGGCGAGAGCACAGGTGTGACAGCATCACAAATAAATAAATGAACACACACAATCGCAAGCTTTCGCAACCCAGTTGCGTCTTCAGGCAGTAGGGAAGGAGAGGGAAAAGGAAATGATGTGGGTTTTAAGGAAGGGGGTAAGGAGCCATTCCAATCCCGGGAGAGGAAAGACTTACCTTGGGGGAAAAAATGGAGGGTAAACAAATGCACACATGCCCACACATTCACACAGACACAAGTACACCTAGGCACACATACTGTAGAAAGCAAAGAAGTTAAGTTACTGAAGTTAAGAAGTTAGACAGAGATACCACTTGAGGCAGAGGCTCTGTCCAGAGAGCCGATGCAAAGATGTTAAGAAGGTGGGTGGGAATTCAAATTTAGCGAAGATTGAGACCAGGTGGGCAACGGGAAGAGAGAATATGCTGAAGGGCTAGTTCCCATCTCCGGAGTTCTGAAGGATTGGTGTCAGTGGGAAGTATCCAGATAACCCGGACGGTGTAGCACTGTGCCAAGATGTGCTGGCCGTGCACCAATGCGTGTTTAGCCACAGGGTGACCCTCGTTATCAACAAACACTGTCTGCCTGTGTCCATTCATGCGAATGGACAGTTTGTGGCTGGTCATTCCTACATAGAACACTTCACAGTGCAGGCATGTCAGTTGGTAGATCACGTGGGTACTATCGCAAGTGGCTCTGCCTTTGATCGTGTACACTTTCCGGGTTACGGGACTGGAGTAAGTGGTGGTGGAAGGGTGCATAGGGCAGGTTTTACAACGGGGGCGGTTACAAGGGTAGGAGCCAGAAGGTAGGGAAGGTGGTTTGGGGATTTCATAGGGGTGGACTAGGAGGTTACGGAGGTTAGGTGGGCGGCGGAAAGACACTCTCGGTGGAGTAGGGAGGATGTCATGAAGGACGGATCTCATTTCAGGGCAGGATTTAAGGAAGTCGTATCCTTGCTGGAGAGCCACATTTAGAGTCCGCTCCAGTCCCGGAAAGTATCCGGTGACAAGAGGGGCACTTCTGGGATTCTTCTGTTGAAGGTTCTGAATTTGGGGGGATGAGGTAGTAGCTCTGGCAATTTGTTTCTCTGCCAGATTAGGGAGGATAGCCGCGGGATGTGAAAGCTGTTAATAGGTTGTTGGAGTACTGGTTCAGAGCTTGAGGACTGGAGCAGACTCGTTTGCCACGAAGACCTAAGCTGTAAGGAAGGGAACGTTTGACAGCTGTCATAATGCAGGTACTGTTGTTTATTGGTAGGTTTGATGTGGACGGATGTGTGGAGTTGGCCGTTGGACAGATGGAGGTCAACATCGAGGAATGTGGCATGTGATTTGGAATAGGACCAGGTGAATTTGATGGGACCAAAGGAGTTGAGGTTGAAGAGGAAATTCTGGAGTTCTTCTTCACTGTGTGTCCAGATCATGAAGATATCATCAATGAATCTGTACCACACTTTGGGTTGACAGGCTTGGGTATCCAGGAAGGCTTCCTCTAAGCGTCCCATGAATAAGTTTGCGTACGAGGGGGCCATCCTGGTTCCCATGGCTGTTCCCTTTAGTTGTTGGTATGTTTGGCCCTCAAAAGTGAAGAAGTTGTGGGTTAGGATGAAGCTGGCTAGGGTATTAAGGAAAGAGGTTTTAGGTAGGGAAGTGGGTGGTCGGCGTGAAAGGAAATACTCCATCGCAGCAAGGCCCTGGGTATGTGGGATATTTGTGTATAGGGAAGTGGCATCAATGGTTACAAGGATGGTTTCTGGAGATAACAGGCTGGGTAAGGATTTCAGGCGATCGAGGAAGTGGTTGGTGTCTTTGATGAAGGATGGGAGACTGCACATGATGGGTTGAAGGTGTTGGTCTATGTAGGCAGAGATTTGTTCTGTAGGGGCTTGGTAACTGGCCACAATGGGGCGGCCGGGATGATTGGGTTTGTGAATCTTGGGAAGTAGGTAGAAGGTGGGAGTGCGGGGTGTCGGCGGGGTCATGAGGTTAATGGAGTTAAGTGAAAGGTTTTGTAGGGGGCCTAAGGTTTTGAGGATTCCTTGAAGCTCTGCCTGGACATCGGGGATGGGATTGCCATGAAAGACTTTATATGTGGTACTGTCTGAGAGCTGACGCAGTCCCTCAGCTACATACTCCCGCCAATCAAGTACCACGGTCATGGATCCCTTGTCGGCTGGGAGAATGATGATGGAATGGCCAGCCTTCAGATCACGGATAGCTCGGGATTCAGCTGCGGTAATGTTGGGAGTAGGATTAAGGTTTCTCAGGAACGACTGGGAGGCAAGGTGGGAAGTAAGGAATTCCTGGAAGGTTTGAAGAGGGTGGTTTTGAGGAAGAGCAGGTGGGTCTCGCTGTGATGGAGGACGGAACTGTTCTAGGCAGGGTTCAATTGGAATGATGTCTTGGAGAGCTGGGTCATAGGGAGTAGGATTATTCTTCTTCGTGGCAAAGTGGTATCTCCAGCAAAGACTACGAGTATAGGAAAGTAGATCTTTGATGAGAGCTGTGTGGTTGAGCGAGACCCACTCATCATTTCCTTTTCCCTCTCCTTCCCTACTGCCTGAAGACGCAACTGGGTTGCGAAAGCTTGCGATTGTGTGTGTTCATTTATTTATTTGTGATGCTGTCACACCTGTGCTCCTTCGCCTGGTGAGTAATCTTCGTCTATTTTATATGTGTGTGTGTGTGTGTGTGTGTGTGTGTGTGTGTGTGTGTGTGTACATAGAGAACTGCACCAGATACTTATTTATTTATTTGATGACTTCTGATTAGAGAGAGAGAGAGAAAGAGAGAGAGAGAGAGAGAGAGAGAGAGAGAGAGCGACAGGGAGATAGAGACAGACAGAGGCAGGGATGGTAGGAAAAGGGGAGAGAGAGAGAGAGAGAGAGAGAGAGAGAGAGAGATGGTTTTTCCGCCCTCCTCCTCCTCCTCCTCATTATTATTATTATTATTATTATTATTATCATCATTGTTGTTGTTGTTGTGGTCTTCAGTCCGCAGACTGGTTTGATGCAGCTCTCCACGCTTCCCTGTCCTGTGCAAGTCTCTTCATCTGAAAATACGTTCGGCAACCTACATC